>JBBMKD010000025.1:14157124-14221309 GCA_037834095.1 Argya squamiceps
AAAAAAAAAAGAGAGAAAAGGATCCACCCCGAAACTTCTTCGCTAGCTGCTTTTGCTTCGCTCTTTGGAAAAAAAAACCACACCAAAAAAAACCCCCCACCACGCTTAAAACCAGCCTAAAAAATACATCCCGGGAATTATTTTCCATGTTGTGCTCTCAGAGCCAAGGAAAAATATAACTTCGTTGGATCAACACCCGTCACGTTGAAGCAGAACCACTGGGTTTTGTGCTGTTTGGGTGTAAGCAGGGTTTTCCCTACCCAGCCAGTGTGGGTGCTCCTGGTGCCGATACCATTCAGGCCTGGACCGTGTCCTGCTGATCGTGCTTCCTGTGGGAAAAAGATGGTTAAAGAAGGAAAACAAGCAGGCCCCAAATGCACGGCCCAGATGTGAAGGGCTGGCCACAGGGCTGGCCAGTGTCACACTGACCCATCACCATACTCACCCCAAGGAGCTGCTGTGTGTTCCCTTCGAGGCTGGTACCATCAGGGTTTGACCCTGGTGTGCCATTAGCAACCTCACCTGACCCTTGGTAGATACAACATCAGGTGTCCAGGATATTTATAGAGATATTTTTTGATGTGGAGATAGGGTAATAAGGCTGAAAGCCTCCCTCTGAGGCTGCCAATTAAATAAACGATCAGTATTTGTTCAGAGCTCTTTACTATAGGCTCTGCTCATGCTTTGGAAGATCACAGGCAAATAAGCAAGTCCCGAATTCCCCTGGCCAGCTGGAATGCTTTCCTCTCCTTCAGTCTGAGCTGTGGAAGGCATAGGAGTTTTAAGGCATCAAGTTTTTAGCCTGCACACGGTGTTCCCTCTGCCAGCCCCAGGAGTGGAGCAGGGGACACAGGACAGGCTCAGGGGTCACCAGTGCTCCTGCTCAGCACAGGCACCACAACAGTCAACATCCAACTAAAAGCTGAGCTTTAGGGTTTAGGAGCAACGCTGTTCTTTCCATGCAAGAAAGAACTATGTGACCAGAAATCATCACAGAAACGGATGAGGTTGTGCCTGAAAGAG
The DNA here is from genome assembly GCA_037834095.1 of Argya squamiceps. Classification (NCBI taxonomy): domain Eukaryota; kingdom Metazoa; phylum Chordata; class Aves; order Passeriformes; family Leiothrichidae; genus Argya; species Argya squamiceps. Next base: position 14,158,148 of record JBBMKD010000025.1, read on the forward strand.
GAATTCAGTGGGAGAAGTGGGGTCTGGGCCAGACCTGCCCTCCTACCTCCTTGCCTGAGGCTTAAAATGTCACTTTGAGGGGAAAAGGGAGAGGCAGGCGGAATTTCACAAATGCCAATATGCCTGTTTTCTCCCAGATCAGTTTTTCCTTTGTTTTCTCTCCTTGCCAGCACGATGCCTCCAAGTCACAGTGGGTTCAGGGCTACCTGGAACTGGTTTTAGCAGAGAGGAAACAGTGGCTACGTTTCCAGCTCTTTGGAGCTGCCACCACCGTGTGCAGGAGCCCGGGCCAGCCTGGCTCCAGCTGCTCCCCAGCACAAAACCCTGGCTCCCTCCCGCCCTCCAGCAGCCTGTTTATTTACAGCACAGTGTTTCTTTCTAAAGATCCGGTCTCAGGGGGCAAAATGCCTTCTGTGTGTGAAACCAGTACTGACTAGCTCAGACATTGTCTTCCAGAGACTGCAGGCAGCCTGAAACAATAGGGGTGTGCAGAGAGTCCTGATGCATTTCCATTTTTGGACCATGATAAATCCGAAACCTAATAGTAACAGCTCTAAAAATGGCCCGCAGTAATTAGGTAGTTGGGAATTGGTTTGTTATTCGGCCATCACACAACAATCCCTAATGGCCTCACGTCTTCCTGCATTCCAGAAGGTTCATTTAACCCCTCAAAATTGGACAAAGCCCCCAAGTTCCCCTCAGAAACTTTCAGAAACGAGCACAAGCTGGAACATGGAGATGGCAAGCACAATGGAAATGGGAAGCACGCCCCAGAAGTCCTTGGCATTACATGGAAGAAACGAACCACAGACCAATCGTGTTGTGTTCCATGCACAACTCGGTCTAAATCTCTGATTTTTAAAAAATGAACCCATGCACATAAAATACAGCAGAGAGCCCGCTTTTATCCTGAACCGCTGGATTACAGACAATTGCTCCCCATTTTTGGGGTTTTGCTGACACCTGGTGTTCTGGAAAAGATGCTGTGTGTTCCTACAAGTTCCCTTCCCGGGCTCCCGTGGGGATGCCCACTCTCTCAGGTCAGACGGGAGTCCTGAATTTGGGAGAGACCCTCAGAAATGGAGGTGTGCATTTAGATTTCAGAGTCCCTCTTTTAACATCTGTTTAACAAGAGCAGTGCTGCAAGAGTATTTGCATGATGTGTTCTGTCACTGCAAACCTCACGGTACAGATGGACACTTCCTGACTTCAGGAATCAGGGGAACTGCAGAGGAGGAACATCTCGTTTATCATAGAACAGTTTGGGTGGGAGGAGAGCTTAAAAATCATAAATCATCTTGTTCCAACCCCCTGCCATATGTAGGGACACCTTCCACTAGACCAGGCTGCTCAGAGCTCCATCCAACCTGGCCTTGGACACTTCCAGGAATAGGGCAGCCACAGCTACTCTAGGCAACCTCACTGAGAAGAATTCCTTCCTCATATCAGTTCACCACATTTGGTGAAGCTTTTCTTAAGTGTTTAGATCTAAGGTACTCCCTTACTCCATTAAATTATAGCTTGATGAGGAATTTCACTACCTCTTTTTTCCTTTGTTTTTGTTTTGAAACCCTTTTCAGAGCAGTCTCTACAAAATGTATCCCACTTCTACACCACCACGTCATTATTTCACAAAGCATGATGCTGATCTTTAAATAGGGACAGTGGCTCCCCCAGGAATAACCAGCACCACCTGTTCACAACCAGTTGCTCGAAGATTTGCTGGACCAGCATTTCTATCTCATTCCAGCTGCCTGCCCCGCCCAAATCAGATCAGCTCCATCTTCCCAGGCAAACACTGCTGCAAACAAAATTCCATAAATAAAGCCACCACAAGACTTAAATATTTACAGCACAAACATGTAAGGAAAACATGATAACACAGTGTAATAGATGAGAACAGTGTGGCTGCACTTCTATGACACAAGCCAGAATTCCACGAGTCCAAGGGCTGTCTCCTCTAAGGAGCAGCAAAATTGGTGTTTGGGATCTTCTCCCTGCAGTCCCCACAGGTCCAACATCCACACAGGCTTTGGGGTTCAGGGGTTAGTAGAGACTTGAAGGATCTTTCATGTGGACGACAGTTCAAGCTAATTGACCCCTCACTTCTCCTGAAAGAGGCTAGTGCAACCAGTCCAAAACCCCACAAAGCTCTACAGAACCCCACATGAAAATAGTCAGTAGCTGCACATTCATGTCACACAGAGCAGTTGGTTTTCTTACAAGTTGTTTAAGAACCTCAGTCCTTTAATGTTTCTCATTGAAATTTATGGTAATATCAGTGTTTCCTTTTTATCACAGTATAAAAATCTCACAGCTCTGAGAAAACTTTATATCTGCTTTTTTGTGACCGTGTGTGAGAACTTAATTTTGGTGTCTATTCTTTCTGTCATTCAGTGCCCCTCCCTCAAAATAAAGGCTAACTATTTACCTTTTAACACAGCTGGAGCTTGGATGGAGGTTATGGTGTGCCTTTTTCACTAGTGCAATACATAATAAATAATGTCTAGTACATAAGCATTCTTATCACTATTTGCTAATAACTTTCTGGAAAGTTATTCTCTTGAAAAGAATTTCAGTGTTTTTACACAAAGAATACCTGAGTACTGCATACCCAGCAGCAGTTCTTTACAGTATTTTGCTCTTCTGTACAACAAAAGATCACAAGAAACAAAACAAACAAAAAACCTAGCATAAAGAAACAAAACAAAACGACACCAAAACAAAAAAACCCAGTGTCCACACTTGGTTCAGTGCAGCAAAGAAAGAGCCAATATTTACAGTATTCAGAATATATACAGAACTTTAAGTTCTTGGGTTCTTCAGTGCAGTTTTGACGGCAGTGGGAGATGGAGACCAACTCCTAGTTAGGCAAAGGGTCTTCTTTTCTAGTTGAAGGAGAAGCACAGTCTTGGGTCTTGGCTTGTCAAACTCTCAGCGAGGCCCCTGGGCACCGGATTGTCCCACAGCCTGCAAGGACAGCAAACATGTTACTGCAGGACCAAGTATGGTGCCAAGTACCTGGAAGAGATGGACCCCAGGAGAGAGGGGGTCAGGGCAGGAATGTACATCAGAAGTGAAACCAGAAGGAATGAGAGAAAGAAAACTTTTAAGAACAAATGCAACAACTTCCTGATGGGGATATTACACAACTGGGTCTTCATTGTTGCCTCATTTAAAGCCAGCAAGCTTTTCACTTCCTTTTTCCCCTGGATTTTCTGAGGAGGTGAAGCTGTCCTAGAAAACCCTCAGCTTACTTGTCTCGTGTCTGCATTCCCTGCAATACCCTATTCCCTGCCAGCTGACCCAGGGCAGCAGGGACATGGGTCACATCTGTCCCCAGAGTCATCACCCTGACTTCTCCTTGCTGAGCCAAGACCCAGCCACAGAGCTCTGTGATACCTGCTCACCTTATGAACTGAATTTCTGGGCACTTGGCAAGTTCCTCTGCCAGCTTTGTGGCCCCCCAGGCTCCAATGAGGTTTTTCTCCAGGCTGTTTTTAAAAACCAAAAGAGAATTTTGAAATCCAGAACAAATCCAGAGTGGAAAACAGCTGAATAGTCCCATGCTGTGATCACCTTAAATAAAATAAGTGTTGCTTCATGTATGAGCCAGGCAAGGCTGGCCCTTGGTGCATGGAGCAGACTAAGCAAGGAGTTAAACTGCAGAGGCTTGCCTGTTGTTCCTAATGTACATCCCCTTTTTGTAATTTTCTTGATTGAAGGCTCAATGACAGAAAAATGAGCCTTCCCAGGGTTTTTCTCAGGGCTGTACTCACTCTAACACCTTCAGCTTTTCCATCTTTGGGAGAGCAATGGCCAACTCTTGGGCTCCTCCATCTCGAAGGGCATTCCAAGACAGTCTAAACCAGACAAGAAATCCCAGTTGTGAGTCTGGATAAACACTAGTGCCACTACTGTGACATTACCCCTTGTGGATTAGCCTTTTTGCAAGAGCTAATCACCCTCCTATCATGACAGGTAAACATTCCCCTGGATTACAAGCCTAATCTTGAAGATTTTCCTCCATTTCATCACATTTTTTCATGTATGATTAGGCACCAGGGACTGTCTGTGGTTAGAGTCCTGCAGGCCCAGGGAATGAGATGTGAAAGATGGAAATGACTGCTGAGCACAGAGCTTTACCCCATGAAATCTTTTTAGCAGTGTATTTCATCAATTAGTAAATTACTGGTACATTTACCACCAAAAAGTACTTAATGGAAAGTATTAACAAGTATTCAGCAGGGTCAGAAGTGCCCTGCATTTCCAAATAGGGGCAGACATTAAAATGAGAGTGGCCTGTGTGTGCTGAAGTGTCTTCCCATCCATCCCCACACTCACATTATCTCCTCCATGGAAGGGCACTGTCGGAAGCCAAGACAGAGTGATTTTGAAGCATCATCAGTGATTCCACAGAATTTCAAGCTGAAGCAGCAGGGAGAGAGCAGACAGAGGGCATGGTGTCAGGACTGTGGGGAGTGTACACAGCACCATGTCCTGCCCAGCTCTGCCCCAGCAGCTCTCAATGCCCCAGTACTCACTCGATCTTCCGGAGGTGTTTGAAGCACGGCAGCCCCTTGGACAGGGCATGGATACTCTGTTCCCCAAGGATATTTTCTGATAAACTGTAAGAGTGATGGAAAAGCTTTAAGTGGGGCAGAAAAAGCAGGTACAGTCAGAGAAAAGCCATCATGAAAACATAATCATGTAAACTAGCAAGTTAATAACCACCACCCAGACTCAGTAAGGACTCTGTAGACAGCAGGGATGAGCCAGATTTCTGCAGAGCAATTTTAAATCAATTCACTACTTGGTACAATGGGAGTGACAGCCTCACATTGTACAACGTCAGTCCTTGCAGCAGGGAATTGCTTACAGACTCACAACCTCAGTCCTTGCAGCAAGGAATTGCTTGCAGACAAAAACATGGGGTTATACCCATGTTAAAGAAGGACAAATCATGTGTTGCATGTGAAACTAGAAATGAAAAGTTATACTGGAGTTAATGACTGGTGTGACTTGAGAGGAAATGACAGTAAGAGAGAATGGGAAGAAGACCTTCCAACTCCTAAAGGGGCTACAAGGAAGCTGGAGAGAGACTTTGGACAAGGGCATGAAGAGACAGGACAAGAGGGAATAGCTTCAAGCTGACAGAGGGCAAGATTAAATTAGATATTAGGAAGCAGAAATTCTTCCCTGTGAGGATGGTGAGGGCCTAGCACAGGTTTCCCAGAAAAGCTGTAGATATCCCATCCCTGGAACTGTCAGGCTGGACAGGGCTTGGAGAAACATAGTCCAGTAGAAAATGTCCCTGGCCATGGCAGGGGGATTGGAATGAGATCATCAAAGGTCTCTTCCAACCCAAACCAGCCCGAGATACGTTTGGCACCATCCCAAGTGCACCTGCCATGACCTACCTTATCTCTTCCAGCAGCTCACACACCACCAGGGCTCTGGCCAGCTCCAGCCCTCCTGCCTGCTCAATCTTATTGTTCTGGAAGCTGACAAAGGAAACATAAGCATTGGAGGATTATTTTGGAATAAAGCTGTAACAAAAGCTCATATTTAACTTGCCAAGAACCTAACCAGAGATGATCTCCCACTGGGATTCATTTTCTAAGTTATCTTTTGATGACATCTTAGACACAGGCTGGAAGAGATTCCCCTAGACTAACTGAACCCAGTGAGCACTTTTAGCCCACCAATTTCTTGCTTTGCTACTATAAAACAGTACAAGAAAGTCCTACATGTTAGAGTCCTGGAAAGACTCCCACAAAAGTTTTAAAAATACAGTAACAGTGAGTTCAGGGAAAATAAATGACTCAGAGGTGCCTGCACAAAAAAGTGAGGGTCCATAAAAGATACTCATTTTTATGTTTACATTCCACCAAAAGCATCAGAAACCAACACACTCAAACCCAATTTTAAGTCTTATTTTACTGTATACTCTCTTCCTGGTTCATCTCTGTAGCTAATGCTGCAAGAGATTAAGCAAGAAGAGTTTACATGACTCTTACAGCAGAGTAATTGTGAAGGGTTTCTCAATCCTGGGACAGTGAAATTACTCTCTAAACGACCAGTGCCCATTCCTTCTTTCAACAATCCCCATATTCCCCAGGATATCCAGCCTTCCTGGGGCAGAGGCTGACACTTACTGCAGGATCCTCAGGTTGGTCATGTGAGGCAGACAGAGGGCAAGTGTCTCTGCTGTCCTGTCTCCAAAACCATTCCTTGATAGTCTGGGAGAAGCAGAAATGGAATGTTACTGGCAGTGAAGTCCAGAGCCTCATTCCTCACCTGTGTGTTACCCACACGGATGTGTGACCCCAATTCCTCACCCACATGTGCCTGGGGCTGTGCTGAAAGGACCTAATGTGCCTGATTCAAGGGACCCTGAGGGTGGGAGGAAGAAACAATGAGGTTTTGAAATCCTGCAGCAGAAGTTAAACAGGGAAGTAAAACTGAGCTGCACCTCTCAGAAGGACACTTATCTCCCTTCCTGAGTTACCTGAGCTGGAATTGAACTGAAATTTCACTTTTCCATGTGCCCTTAGTACACGCAGCATAATCTGAAGGTTACAAGGATATTTCCATTAGTTTAACTGTAATTTTTCCTTATTTGTTATTTTTGAATTTTATTTATTTAATATGGCAGGACACATACGTTCTTTAAACTAGTCTGGAATAGAACATCACTAGATTGACTGTGTAAAGCCTTAATCTGTCCACTTCCCTCCATTTTTGCAACCACATAGATTAATGTTGATTTCTTGGGCAACACAGGCACTGAACAGCTCCTGTGTTGAGACACCGCCTATAAACCTGCAGATTCAGCTCTTGAATCCATTAGTCCACTAATGCATACTGCACAGTTCTTGGAAATCTTCAAGACAATCCTGCAACCAATCCCCAAAACTTCCACACCCAGAACCACACATTTCTATGGTGTGTAGCAGAGTTTTTACCCTGCTCTCACAAGAATCAGTGGTAAAAGTGATCTTGGCTTTATTGGAGCCATATTTCTATGCCTTGATTTTTGCCCAGCTTCCCAAAAGGACATTTGAAATGACACACTTACAGTAACTCCTCGATGTGCTTGCAATGGGCAAGAGCTTCCATCAGCTTTTCCCCTCCAGCAGGACTAGGACAGTTCCCTGAAAGGCTAAAATAAACATGAGACTCTCAGTGACTAAATGAGAACCAGAATGTACCAGCTGAAGATATTTCACAGTTTGCCTGCTGTGATGGGAGACTCTGGGAAATGGTCTGGGGATTTTTAGGTTCTTTTGTCAAGTGCTGAGTAACTCCTGGCCCTGCAGGTACTCTGGGGAAGGAACAGTTTTCCCTCTCACAGATAGAACTGGGAACTTCCTTTTCTGGCTCCAAGTCATTTCCAGGCTTCTCATTTCAAAAAGTTAAAAGGCTTACCCCAAGAGCTGAGCCTGACAAAGAGCCTGGATGCTCTAATTTGTGTTCCTTGGGAGAAGGAACAGATTGAATCCATGTCTCAGAGAGCCTTGCACAGGGATTCCCACATAGGCTTCCCCACCAACCACGGCCATGTCTGAAATAGCTGAACCAAAACAAAGATACTCACTCAATTTTCTTCAGATTTTGCATTTCCATCAGGACAGCAGCAAGATTTATCAGGCCTGGATCTCCAATCTCGTTGTGGCTTAAACTTTAAAGAGATGGAAGGCTATGTTGTAAAGGAAAATGGCAGGCAAACTGCAAGATCTTATTTAATGTGTCCCATTTGCTGGATGACACCTCGGGCCTTGCCAGCAGAATCAAAGAGCTGTTTATCTCAACTATTTCACAAAAAATTAATAGGTGTTAATGAGGAATTTTAAAAAATGCAAAGAACAATTAAAATCACTGATCCTATTGACAGGTGGGAAATTACTTCAGCCAGAATACCAGGACAGGATGAAGACAGATTGCTATTATTTTCCAAATTGCTACAGCAGAGAATGGACAGCATCTGGCAAGAGAGAGAGAAAACAGGGCAATCTGGGGTTGGGTCCAAATACAGATCTTTAAAGACCAGGCAAATGCTGGGTCTGAGGTTCTCCCAAGACAGAAGGCACTCTCTAGTCCTATTCTGGATCCCAGACAAGATTTAAATTCTGTTTAATCCATTTTATACATGACTGCAGCGGAGTGGCTTAAGACCCAAGTTTCCTCCTCTGAACATCAAGTTCTGATTTCCTGTAGTCCAAGGTACCTCATACATGATTATTTTGCAGCCTCCCTGCTTTTGTTACAACACTGTGCATAAGCACATGTGGTTCTCACCACATGCTGCCACTTGTGGTCACCCCTCTGCAAGAAAGGAGAAACTTACTTGATTTCCTCCATGTTGTGCATTTTCCTCAAGGCTTCTGCGAGTCTGGAGCAGCCTTCATCACCAATACTGTTGTGGTTCAAGCTGCAAACAACATCCCCAGGAAAATGGACATTCAGCTCCTGCTGCTCAGCATCCCAGGCCAGGCCAGAGGGGAGCTGCAGGCACATACTCACATAAGCCTTTTCAGGGATGGCATCTCACAGAGCCCCAGCACAAGCTCAGGGGTGGCAGCACTGCTGAGTTTCATGTAGCCCAGGCTGGAAGATGAAGTAACAAAGGGACAATTAACTACTACCCAGGGACAGTTGTGTGAGCACTCGGCACAGAGGGGAGCAGAACAAGAGTGGGAGAGATGGGGGAGTGTATTCAGTCCCTGTGAATAATTTCAGTTTTGTTCTCTAATGCAATTCTAATGGACCTGTCTGGATTCTGACAAACTGCCAACGGAATATCAAACCTCTGGAGCAAGAGCCCAGCACCTCATGGAGCAACCTGCCACTGTGACCACAGGACAAGAAGATCCATGCAAAAAAACACTACCAAAACATTTGATTCTCCACTGGAATTCCCTGCCATAGACTACTGATCTCTGTCTCTATCATTCACTGTTCAAATAAAAAAGAATTGTTGCTTCTTCCCTATTGGAAGCCATTAGGAAAAGTACATCAATCCACAGTAGATGCAGAAGAGAGGCTGCAGTTTAACTCAAGCTTCTAGAAAGGCCTGGCAGCCTCTGGACAGCCTGGTAACAACACACTCACTTGAGTTCTTCAATGGCCTGGCACTTCTGCAAGCCTGAGATCAAATAATCTATTCCAGTTGGTGCCACACTGCTAGAGGTGAGCCTGCAAAACAGCAAGGATCAGATGAGATGATGAGGTCCCAGCACACTGAGAAAGAGGACTTTACTCCATTGACAGGCAAACTGCCCCATCCCAAATCCCAGACAGCACAGACATCAGGAACCAGTAAGTTTGGAGAGATTTCCACACTCTTTGCATGCAGGACTAAGAGGACTGGCCTGAGGCACAGGATTGAGCAAATAATAAATATGTGGAAAAGGTCACAGCTGGAGACATACCCAAACGTCTTCAGCTCTGGAAGGGATAGCAAAATCCTGACCAGCATTTCTGCTTCATCCTCTTGGAGCTCCACATGAGACCATCTGCAAGGAGGGAACAACAGGGTTGAGCTTTGTCCAGGAGGGACCAAAGGTCTGTGCCAAGCCCAAGCAGAGACACAGCAGTGCTGGGACACTGAAGGAGTGACACAACACTGATACTTGGCAAGGTCCCATGGGAGCTCCCAGCCATGGAGAGTGAGTACAGCTTAGCTGGGCACTGGGAGATTTAGATGATTTCAAAGGATGGCCCAGGAAGACACCATGGGGTCTTTCCTATTTTCCATTCAAACATTCCAAGCAGGGAACCCAAGTAGGGGCTGGGACCTTGCACTGGCCTCTCTTGTGCCCTACTGTGTGTTCAGAGTGCTGCACTCACCAGGAGGAGCTTCTCCCCTCCCTAAAAGTCCTTTTAGTCCTTTTTTTTTAGCCTGGCAACTCACCTCAGCTCCTGAAGCTGAGCACATTTTTCACAAAGCCTTTGGCAGAAGGAATGCTTGATTTCTGGCTTGTACAGCCTCAGTCTGCAGGACACAAACACACAGCACATCTGGCAGTGAGGATCAGCAGAGCCCAGTGCAGCATCTGGTGGCCCCCAGGGACATGATTAGGGGCAGATCAGGGCTTTCAAGAGCCCACCTGGGGCTTTCCTGCCATGTCCCATTTATGTCACAGCCCAGTGCAGAGAAACACAGCCCATCCCCACTGCCCAGGACAAGAGCTGCCTCTTCCTTCAGCTGCACAAAAAGAAAAGGACACTGCTGCTGCTCTCTCTGCACACTCATGCAGTAGCCAGCACGTCTTAAGAGCTTTCCAGGTGCTCCTGTTTCCCATTTGCTCCCAGGAAGGTAGATGGATGTTTTTGCCTTGTTTAGGTCCAGTTTGGGCCTGAAGGAGAGCAGCCCAAAGGACACATGCACATGCATAAGGTTTCTTCCACATATGTGGCACAGAGGTACTCTGAGACTGAGCCCATGGAACCTTAGACACTGAAGATATTTTTCATCCCACAATGAAATTCACAGCAAGTAGAAAATAATGATAAATAGTCGTTTTCTCACCTGCTAACGACTGATTCTGTCTTCTCCATGCAGCATGGAAATCTTGTGACTAATTGGAAGAGGGTTTTATCTTTACATATCCTAAAAAGGCAGAGATTAGTGAACACCATAAACCTGTGAACTCCTGAGGGAAGAAAATACTATTTTCCATAGGAAAAATCAGGAGGACTGAATGGGACCCATCTCTGGAGAGGTTTGTAATGTTTAAACTAGCTCCAAAACCAGCCTAAACTTGGCATCCTTTCTCACAAGGGCAACCAGGAACATGGTCTCCTTCCCATTAAACCTTCTGAGCTGTGTCACCACAAACCTTTTAAGCCCTTCTACCAAGCAGCCATTTGGGTTAAAATTGGTTCAAGTGGGCAAATAGATCACAAATGCACTGGAGACAGTGAATAAGCAACAGAATAACCGGTGCTGGCTTCAATTTCATTTCCTTAAGAGTATCAGGCTAAAAAAAAGATTTCTGAAAGGCACCAGAACCTGAGGTGCCACTTACGTGATCTCAGTGATGTTTCCAGAGGCCTGGACAGCCAGCTCTAGGAGGTTCGTGACTCTCTCTCTGCACACCCATGGCTCTTCTATGCTGCAAAGCAGAACACAGACAGCTCTGCTTTTTTCACACTCATGGATCCATCTCTGCCTCTGTCAGCTCAGTGTTCCACACTCTAAATATGAAAAGCTGCTTGACTTAGCAGAGTAATGTCTGCATGGGAAAAGGGGCAACCTGGGAACAGGCAGAATTAGCTCAGCTTCCCTGCAGAGGAGAGGAGAATTCACTACCCAGGCAAAGTGCAGGATGCTCTGGCAGTAGGAATGTCAGAATTATCACCCTCCTTTGTAAGGCTGGCAGTGGTCTATAGAGCCAGCACAGTTTATGGCCAGAGCTCTACACGAGGCTCAGTGGGAATCAAGGAGATAAAGCCAAATATCAACAACAGAGTGAGCCATGGGAATTTCTCAGGCCAATGCTCCTGCCTTTGCAAGAAGCACAGTTCACTTTTGGTTTTGATTAAAGGAGATCTTAGAAGATCAGACCAGTCTCAGATCAGTATCTTTAAAAGCACAATGACACAGTACCTGATTTTCAGCAGCCCCAGATCTTTCCTCAGGGAATGCAAAAGTCTTTCTGCAGCTTGGACTGTCATGTTGTTATTTGAGGACCTAGAACGAAAGCTCACTGTAATGAACAGCTCACAAATGACCCCACCCAAATGGGTCCAAGAGCCATTAACTCACGTGTATTCCACCAGACCAGTGCACTTCTCCAGGAGCAAGAACAACTTTTCCAAGTGCTCTGGCTGAAAGTTGCACTCTGCCAGTCTGAAAGGATGAGAAAGAGAACAGCCTTAGCTCATCACAAACAGTTCAACCTTTCTGAGCACGAAATATCAGGCAGCACAGCCTAACCCCACAGAGAAAGAAGGATGGCACAAAAACCTTAAACCCCTTTAAAAGTTCCAAAAAAAAAAAGATTGTGGCAACACTTCAAAAGCATCTGTTGAGATATTCTGGTAGAACACACCTGTATGTTATAATGGCACTGCTTTTTGCAGGACCCTGTCCTGTGACAGGGGCTGTAGGAACACCTACAGGTCCCCAGGTGAGGAACAGACAGTGGGAAAGCAAAGAGAGAAAGGGATATGGGATTCTCTGTGATGTGAGAAAGCTCTTCTCAGAAGGTGAGTCAAAGGAAATGTATCAGCTATTCATGTAAAATATCACCATGCCAGGAGGCAGGGGGAAAAAGAGGTTTTGTCTGCCTTTGTCCCTTGAAAAAGGACACCACCTTTGTCAAAGAAATCACCACAAAAAGTCTGTGACATTACCTCAAAATCTTTATTGGGTCATCTTCTCTTGTCAGCTTGATGATTAAAGTTGCTTTGGAGCACAAACTGCACAGAGAAGACATGAGTGTAAGATTTAGATGGATAATTACTACTTTTCCCAGTAGTCAAAATTTAATGATATCAAACTGCAGAAAATAATCCAGCAGATCTGCCCCAGCTCAGCCCTCCCTAAATAAACCAGCCCAGGGAAACGCTTCAGTAAGGTCTCACTAATGCTAAATTGGCATAAAGGCAGCACTGGTGTTTGGAGAAGCAATCCTGACCTGTCCTGCTTTTATCTGCCTCTGCACTCTGTTGAGAGGTACTACAGGAGACTTTAAAGTGGCCCAAAGATTCAGCACCCACATCTAACTGCAGGAAGGAATGGAAGTGCCCCTGGTTAAAACTGGTTCAGGACAGACAACCTGGTCCCATGAGCATAAACACTGATAAGGTCCCACAGATGTGCAGCACAGCCCAGTCTCATGACTGGAATCTGTGAGAAATGCACTTTGTGCCAGGCCCAGAGCCCATGGGATATTTTTGCCTGAGAGGAAAGGAGATAAAGGCACAAATCCAAGTAAAAGGACATGGGAAATTGCTTTCTATTGCCTCTGAAATCTCAGCATGCTGAAGAGAACCTTAGAGAGCAAATGCTGGCTCCTGCCCTGAAGAGGTTCATTAACAGATACATACATGACAATAATTGGTACAGCTGAATATCTGTGTCTCTACACAAAAATAACCTGGCCCTGTGGAATGGTAGTTCTGTTTGGCAGTTATGTTTGGGAATTCAAAATGGACACAAACCAAAGCTTTAGGTAGTTGGACATAAAGGTAGTTGAAATTGTGGTCCTCATCATTATTATCTGAAGATCACAAACTTTCAGTAATTAAAAGGAAAACAAACAGGGAAGACCCAGAAATTAATGAAGAAAAGCAGTCACCTGACTTGAACTTCAGTGGTGTTCCCAGATGTGACAAAGGCATTTATGAGATGTAGGACTCCATCCTGAGAAATCCCATTATGGCTGAGACTGCCCAGAAGAGAAGGAAGGATTTTCACGTGTCAGGAGTCAGGGTTGTCCCCAGGCTCCTCAGGCACAGAAGCAAAATTCAAGTTGGCACCAAAGACAGAGCAGTTTGTGGGGTGCTGGGCCCCTTCAGCTTTGCTCAGTCACTGAACCCCACCAAGGAGAGTGCTGATGACTTGGGGGACACAGCAAATGCATTTTTCCTCTTGCACTACAGAGGCAGCAGCAGCTGGAACATTTACTGCCCCACCCGAAAGGGAAGGGGAGAGGCTGGTGTGGGGCATAGCTCAGCTCACACAGCTCAGCCCACAGCACCTGTGGGTCTTGAGTTACTCATACTCAGAAGAGTTACGAACTGAAAACTCTGGGGACTGGGTCAGCTTCTGTCACACCACCCCACTCTGGTCACTGCTATTTCCTGCTGACACTAATAAAAACACTTTTGCTTATTTTCAGCAGGTTTTGGGTCAGACCCTGAGTCACCGCAGCCTGGTGGTCTTGAGTTGTGCTCATGGTTCAGTCAGAGCTTTCCTCCTAAGGCAGGAGAGGGCAAGAAGCACAAGCACAGGTTCCTGAAGGATCCCACCAACACCCTTCTGCTGGGGCACCTTGGATTCACTGTATGTTCTCTTACTTGAGGGAACAGGTACCAGGCACTCGATGCAAGTGGTTCAAGAGGCACCTCAGGCCTTCATCTCCCAGCTGATTCCTGGAGAGACTGAAAGGCAGAAGAACAATATAGCCAACCAAAACTCAGCCTTTGGTTGCCCAGAGAGGTGAGGGTTTCCCCATCCCTGGAAATATTCAAGGTCTGGTTGGACAGGGTTCTGAGAAACCTGATCTAGTTGAAGATGTCCCTGCTCATGAGGGAGTTAGACTAGATGGCCTTTAAAGTTCCTTTCAAAAAAAAAAAAGTATTCTATAATTCTCTATTTCTTTTAAACAGCAATGCTCCTCTGAGAAGCTTTGAAGAAAAAACTCAAATTTCCTGGACTTAAATCCTAGCTTAGCCAGTAAAGGTCTGTTTAAAACAGTTATGAAATTACCTTATGCATGAGCTCCAGAGCAAGCTCAAAGGAAGAGCTCAGGTGAAGCAACAAATGCCTCAAAACATAATGGAGTGAAAATCCCAAAGTTGTCCCATCAGCTCAAAAGGACCTGTACTATTTCCAGTTGATTGTGTTTCTCAGCAGTCTGAATGAGCACACATACCCTTGCAGACAGGCTGGGAAACTCCAGGCAATGCTGAACCACATAGACACACCTCTCCCTTAGTGACTCTGCTCAAGATCATGGTGACAGCCCAAGCCCCACTTACTCTACTTCTGCCAGCCACCCGTGCTGCTCCAGGATGCTGCAGAGCTCCTCCACCTGCCCTTCTCCGATGGCACAGCCTGTCAGCCTGTGTGAGACAGCAAGAGAGGGAAAGCACAGCCAGTAAGAGCTCAGCCTGAGCACTGCCCACCAGCAGCTGCACCTTCCCACCAGTCCCTGTGCAGCAGTCACATTTTTTGCCATCTCCTTGGTGCCAGAACAGAGGCAGGTTACAGTCTCCTGCCCGGGGCACTCAGGGGCTGTCGCTCCCACAGAGGCTGCGGACACATCTCACATCACACAGATGTTCATGTGGAGATTATCACCCAGAGCTTGAGGCACACATTTGGAAAAGGCAGTGGTGGGGGCTCAATTCAGGTGCTCATGTAGCAGAATTTGGTGCAACTCAAGATGATCATAAGCAGCCCAGAAAAAAGAGAAAAAGAAAAGGACGGCCCTCTGCCACCCCAGTGCATCCAAATGGTTCTGAATTGCACTTAGCAGATGAATTGAGCCCTAAAGCTTAAGCTACTAGCCCAAGCTCCTTGGCCACCAGTCCATGAGTTCTCAATACAAGAGGAAATCTGGCTGCCTGCACCAGTGCTTCAAACCCATCCACAAGAGAATGACAGTAACTGTTCTGTGCCAGTACCTGCAGGATGTCCTTTGGCTTCGCATGCTTGCTCCTAAATGCAAGAAAGCATTTTCACTTGACCTAAAGCAGAAACAAAACAGAGTCCTTCAGCACTGATCTCCAAAGATGACAGCTTTGTAGTCCCTTTAAGGCTGAGCTGCTGGGCTCCAAGGGTCTGAGGGTCTTACCAGACTTCCAGCACTCTGATCCGCTCACAGAGGTTGATGGAGTTGAGGAGTAAAACAGCACCATGTGCGGACAAGGAGTTTTTCCTAATACTGCAAAGGAGGGGAAAGAAAAAACACTGAAATCAGCTCCTAAGAAGAAAGGCTCCCATACACACAGCCCAATTTCCCCGTTGTTCATTTTGAGACACAAAGGATTGGATACATCCCACTTAACTCAGGATGAGGGAGCAAGGACCTAAAGATTTGAGCATTGGCACCCAGTGTTCCTTTACCTAAAGGAGAATCTCCTTTAATCCCCTTTGACTAAAGAGGGAGTACAGACCAAGGGCATACACTGAACAACTCCTCTTTGGGGCTACTGGAATAGAGATAACCCAGACTGGAAGCAACCTCCTAACTGGGCAAATTCAGTCTTATGAGACTGCAGCTCCTCCATGCTGCAACATCTTGTAAAAGATGGCCAAGCTCCTTTTGGGCTTTTTGTCCACGCAGGGGAGTGCCTTGGCCCCTGACAGCATTTCTCTGGCCTGAATTCCAGCCTAAATGGCTGGTATGCTGCCAGAAAATCCTTGTGGTGTCAAGAGGGGCAGGAGGTCAGGCCCATGCAGGGGCAGAGCTGTGAGACACTGACCACACAAACAGATGTGTGCTGTCACCACGTGTCAACCCACATTTCCTACACTTGCCATGGATGCTGGAAGTCATGTTCCATGGGACCTGCTAACTGAGGATTATATGGTATGCTTTGCCTTGGACAGACAGCTTTCCTCCTGTTCTTTTTTTTGCACTCTGCTAAATGTCATTAAAGTGCTGCTTTGCTTCTGGACACAAGAAAGGAATGGGTGTGAAAGCATCTCTGCATTTTCTTTGCCTTGCTTGTTAGTCTACAATTACTGATTAATGCTCCTAAGATCTGCTGTGGTATTTACACTTTCCAAAACAATTTCATGGGAGCACTCAAAGCAGGGACCCCAAATGTTACCTCAGTAGTGTCAGATGACAGAGGGATGGCAGAAAGCTCAGTAATCTCTCAATGCTCTGGTCACTCAATGAATTTCCAGACAGACTGTAAAACATGGAAGGAGACAAAACCCAGGAAAAGCTGTTTCAATCCCTAATTACTTCTGTAACATTTACATGGACATGCACACACACATGGTGTTATGGGCAAATTCTCTGAAAGGGCATGTCCAGAAATGCCATGAAAGTTGGGCAAGATTTAGTCCTTACAGCCTGATCTCTGTTTCTTTACATCTTACAGCCAATTAACATCCCAGTTTCAAGAGTCTTACTTTTCCATTACTGTGCATTTAGAAAATGATGTTACTGATGTCTTTCATGCAGGCAATAACATACCTGTTATATGTTATAATGTTATTTATTTGTTATTACTCAGTTTTTGTTCTGACCAGTATTATTCTAATTTTCTTGGTGCCAAGCTCCTGCCTGGAGTGACCAGCCTTCAGGAGCAGAGTTCATGGCTTAGTGGGCCAGGAGCTCTTGCTCTGGCTGTACTACAAGCCAAGATCTCGAGGAATAGATGACAACAATTGTTTCTAGACACAGGACTGAGGAAGATTATGAGAACACACATGTGTTCTGGGGCCTTTCCATGGTGGTGTGGTAGACTTAGGAGAGGTCGAGTTCTCTTTGAAACAGGACTGTAGAAAGCCTGGGTTTAGCTAAGCATCTGGGTGAAGTTCCGTGGGGAGTCCTGGGAGGATGTAGTGAGAGGAGAGCTGAGGTACACCAGCTGCCACCCTGAACATCAAATCTGTGTCTGGGGTTGGGGAGACAGACAGACAGACAGACAGACAGACAGGCTGACTTACTCAATTTCTGTCAGCTGGGGACATCGAGCCAGTGTCTGGCACAGCCTGGTCACATCCTCCAGACCCATTCTGCAGTCCCTGAGACTGAAGCAAACAAAGCACTCAGGATGTGAACATGACCACAGGATGCCAGCATTCCCTGCGTATCCCAGAGCCTCACATCCCAGGACAAGGCCCATGATGACCCTCTCACTTCCCTGCATATATTCTGCTATCCTCAGTCTAGGACTAAGAAATCAAAACCTGTGACAAGCTGTGACTTCACCATCCCTGAGCTGATTCAAGAGAGCCAGTCCAGCAAAATACCAAAACACTTTGGATGTTGCCTCCCTAGAGGCACATCATTGGTGATTCAGTTGTCTCAGGGGACTGGACAGCATCTTTACCTGCTCAGCACTGTCTTGGCTGTGCTGAGGAGGAAGGCTTCAGAGGAAGGCTTCAGCTTCCAGAGGAAGGCTGGAAATGGTGCCTCCTATGTCCTTCTCCAAGAAGGAAATCATAGAGGCCTTTTTGGGTGCCAAACTGGCAGGTCTCCATAGGATGGATGTAGTATCCAGACAGATCTGTCTCATTATTTATGGGTAGAAGCTTCCTCTGCTGGAAAGCAAGACAATCCCCTCAAACCAAGCAAAAGATGCACTATTTATTTTCCTCTCTGAGGAGGCACATCTGTTGGGATGGGTCTGTCCCACACACCACATAGCCCACACTCAGCTCTCCCTCCAGTCCTGGTGACAAAGGGAAGCTGCCATACCTAAAGCACCGTCCTTTTGCTTCCTGCTGGGGATGTGCCAAGGAACCACTTCTCCATCTGCTGGTACTCCTGGGGAAAGAACAGCTTGGCCCATGAGTTGTGCTGGTGTTCCTGCCCCCGTGTAACCAGCTCCCAGTGAAGGGGGTGAGGTGATGGCAGTGGCCTCACGTTCCAATCTACCTTCCCTCACCACCTGCCAGAATGAGGCTCACCCCAGCTCCAGAAGAAAAAGAGCTTTATTAGTCCTATCAGCCCTCAGAGAGTTCTGCACCCACTCAGCACCTGGGCATCTGCTGTGTCCTGGCCCAGCAGGGAGATGGCTGCAGCCTGTCACAGCAGCTGGATGCTGCTGGCTGCTCCATGCCCTCAAGCTGCTGTCAATCCATCAGCCATGAAACAGCTCACTGTGCTTCCCCCACCCTGGCTGGAGTTTGGTTCTTTAATTTATACTTTAATTGGTCCTCAGGGACCCACACCTCAGCTCCTGTTTAGAATTTCACCAGCAGTTTAAAAGGCTTAACTGAGTGGGTATGATTTTACCTGATTCTTTCCCAAAAGGTCAGATGAACCTCTTGTGTGTGTCCTAAGCTGTAACCAGAAAAGAACATCATCAGCATGGAGTTTGACAACACAAGCTCCTGTATCACTCCTCAAAACCCACCTGAGGTTTTAAATAGCAAAAGAATACAAAAATACTCCTGGTCATACCTGAGGCTCACTGTTTTAATGTATTCCAGTGTAGCTAATGACATAGCTAAGAAAAACACAGAGTTCAGGGAGATCTGGTTGTCGTTAAACCTGCAGGAAGAAAATATGAAATCAGCTGCTGCAAGCAAAACTGATAAAAATTAACACCACACCACAGAACAGTGATCCTTGTGCAGCACCCCCAGGCTGCTTCTTTGCTACCTTCTGCTTGTGTTTCCAACTACAGTTCTGCAAACACAACTCACTCCCATATCTTTTAAATTCATCCCTCTCTTTTAGTGTTCAGACAATCACAGAATAACTGAGGCTGGAATGGACCTCTAGAGCTGATCTAGTCAAACTTTCCTGCTCAGAGAAGGGTTAGCATGGAGGAGGCTGCTCAGGATGTTGTACAGCTGGATTTTTAACACCTCCAAAGAGAGAGAATTCACAGCCTCTCAGGGCAACCTGTTCTAGTGAGATAGTCTGTAACTGCAACAGTCTTGGCTTGAGAACAGTTCAATTACTTAAACAGCAACAACAAATATTTCTTTCAATAGTGCAGAATGGTGCCATACTCCTTAAGGCACTTATCTGTGGAGAGCACTTGCAATGGGAGTGCCAGGTGAAATACCCAGATAAACACAAGGCACCACTGCAGCTGAATTCAGACTCCAGCCCTGAAGGGGGATCTCCCCAGCACTTCCCTTCCTTCAAAGCTGTTCCCCTCAGGAGAGGAAGGATTGCTCCCCATCCCAGTGAGGAACTTGAAGAGGAAAAATTCAGCGAGTTGCTAAAGACCTCAGGCTGTTTCAGAAACCAGGTGCCACATCTGACATGAGACCACCTGTCCCCTTCATGGAGGAGCAAGCACAGAGGCTCTGGGGCACTGAACTCAGTCAAGCTTCAAGTGGAGACAATCTGTTCTGGACTGGAGGTGGGAATGACCAGACAGCACAGAACATTACAGAACAACACAGAATATTACTGCCCTTGATTGTGAAGAGCCCTTCCCAAATGTGCACTCTGCTTCCACAAACAACACTTCACAAAACCCAGTCCATGCATAAGGAAAAAACAGGAGCTACTCACTTGAGAGAATGTAACATTTTCAGCTTTGGGAGGCACTGAAACAGCTGCAAAAGTCCCTCATCTCCCAGACAATTATGTGACAGGCTAGGATTTAAAAAAAGGCATTTAATTTTCACAGTAAAAAAACCCAACAGGCACCATCAGCTCTATTATCTGTATGTACAGCCACACCTTCCACCAGGCCATGCCTCTACCACACTCTATACAGCACTGCAGAACAAACAAGTGGCATTTTCTCAGCATCCCAAATAACTGCAGGTGAACACCATGGGACTCACTCCAGCTCAGAGATGTGGCCACATTCCTTCAGCACTGCACACAGATTCTTCAGATCACTGGCTTGAAAATTGCAGTCTGTCAGTCTATGGGGAAAAAAGAAATCAGTCACCCAGGTCTGCAGGATTTCAAACTAGGTTGTAAAATTCACTCCTCTGAAAACCAGAGAATTAATGAAGAGATAATAACGAAATTAAATGATCCCCTTGAAATACCTCACTGTTTACCAGCTCCCACAGAGTCTCCAGGGGATGGGCCACCCCCTGCCTGGCCCTGCAGGTCCCTGTGACCTTTGTAAGGCACAGGGTGAGCACCAGGTCTCAGCCCCTTGTCAGGGGCTCCAGCCATTCCCCCCAGCCAGGGCAGAACCTGCAGGTCCCCTGGCAGCTGCTGGCACTGGGGACATTCCCAGTTCTCTTGTGAGTCACCACCTGGACATGCAGGTTAGATTGGAAATAGAGGTAGGACATGCACATAATACAATGAAAATTGGCCAGGGTACCTTATTTTTTGGAAGGTGGTAGGTGTCTTCTTTTCCTCCCCATGTTGTTGGTGATCAGTAGAGAGCACAGGCTCTTCCCTAAGTGAGCATAAAAGCAGACAAAGGTGAAACTCTTTTGCTTTAGCAATTTGGCAGATCCCTGGGGCTACCCTGGCTCCAGCCCAATCTTCCCAATTGCAAGCTCTCCTTTTCTAACCAACTATTTGAGTATGCAGGCAGCTGGGGAGAAGGGGAAATAGATATTTCTATCTAAGTTTGATGGAGAATTCAGCTTTTGCTGAATTTAGCTGAATTTTGCTGAATTTAGCTTTTGCCTAAGTAAGTTTTGTGAAGAGCCTGTACAAAAATCTGACTATTCATAATTAAATGGAACTGTCTGTGACTAACTAAACTGTAACACTGTAACTAAAAGCTACAACTATAAACAGTAAAACTATAACTAAATCTTTCTATTCATAACTAAATGGAACTTGCAAACCCTAAAATATCAGAGTTTGAAATGTCACCTGGTGCCTTAAAGGAGTCCCCAGATCAGGTGTCTCAGGCTGTCACTCTCTTTCAAGCACAACCACTGGGTTGTACCTCATGACAGCTCTGCTGTTTCTCTCTGGCTAAGAGGTGGAATGCAGTTGTACCATGGAAAATGCTATTTTACAGTGGGCTCAGTCCACAGAGAACAAGGGTATAAATAGTGAACATAAAATTCCAGGAGCAACAGGAAACCTTTGGGTTGAGCTGCTTTAACCATAACTTTCTGAGGGGAAAAATTAAATTTCAAACATCACAAGAGTACCATGATCCAGAATGCACAGTGTTCTGAACTACAGGGATCTGTGAATCTTTTCAGAATTTGGTGTGGCATTCACTTGTTTTTTTTTACCCTCACTCTTATCAGATAGCACAGGTGTTATTAAACAGCCTGCTCTGCTTAGGATGCTGTGGGATGAAGTGTGCTCTAGAGACATAAAACACTACAGAAGGCAGTGACAACTTTTCAAGTGGCTGAGAAAGCCAGGAGACAGTTCTACATTTAGATTTGGGGGTTGGGGTGAGAGGCAGGAACTGCTGTGAAGTAGAGTGTTACCCTTGGTACCTACACAGGATGCAAGAACTAAACAGGATGCTGAGATAACACCATTTGTGCACACACAGCCTACCTAGGAGGAAGGGAAGCAAACTCTCTGTCCTCTCTAAACCTCAGGACTGCAGTATCATGACGAAGGCTGTGAAGAAGAGAAGTAATCAATCAGTGTCATGGTTTGGTTATTTACAGGACTTCTTGTTTGGTTTTGTTCTGCAAAACTTTGGTGACACTAATCACTTGTGCTTAAAACACTCCCAAGGCAAGAAAAAACAATCTCCATCAGTTTTAAATTCTGGTTGGATCAAATTATGCTGTATCTCTGCATAATTATCTCAAATTATCCAGTTTCTCTGAATCACTAGAGAAAAGCACAGACAAAATTGTTATACTTGAACTCCAGTGGGTTTTCAAGTGAAAGTAACAGAAGAGAACTTCCAGTTCTGCTCCAGGAGGTGTCACCAGCTCTCACACTCTGCAGAGATCCTGTCTCTAAAACTTCCCAAGGCAGAGAGCAGGGAAGCATTTTAAAACTCCCCCATGCATGAAAGGACAGCCAGTTTTGTAAGCACTCAAATTCGGGTCGATGGCCCTGATAAAATCAGCTTACAGCAACGTGTCACCAAGTGCCAGTGTTAGCAACCACCTTGGGACATGTTCTTCACCCACCACACTCCTGAGGTGACTCAAAAACCTCAGAATAGAACTCCCAGACTTGTATGTTGGGATTAAGCCCAGGAATGATTCAAGACCTACATACCTGACCTGCACCTCCATCATCTTCTGGCAGCTATTTACTGACTTCAACAGGCTGCAAATGCCAGTGACAGAGAGGCGGTTTTGACTGAGACTAAGAAAGAAAAAGGCAATTAGCTGGTACCTGAAACCCCACAGGATTGTCCTAGTGAAGCAGCTACCAGTGCTCTGCATGCTTGAAACCATTTCCCTTCAGGAGAGGGCAGGTTGGTTTTGTACAAGGCAACACTTACTTCAGCTGCTTTGAAATCGATATAGAGGGGAGGCTTTCCAGCAGACAACTGCAGCCTTCATCTCCAAGCTTGTTGCCTGATAAACTGAAGCATTTTCCAGTTAGTGGGGACTGATTTGAACAGTAAAAAACAAAGCCCTCAAAAACTGCTTGTTTTCCCTTTCCTATAATTGATTTTTTTTTTGCCTGGACTGTTCTTCTGTCTCAGATCAATCTTCCCTGTTTATTTCTGCATGAATCAACTTCAGACAAAAAGTTTTAGCCCTTGGGTAACATGATTCATGTTTTAGACCCAAACCATCTTGCTTTAGAAAACCTATGACCTTTAAGGCCCTTTCCAACCCAAACCAGTCTGTGATCCTATGATCCCCTGCTCCCACACCACCTGCCTACAGCCACACCACAGGAAGAAAAGGAAGGACTCACTCCACTTCAGAGAGACAGGGATAGCTCTGGAGAATGGCCACAATCATCTTGGCATGTTGGGAAGACAACCTGTGATCCTGCAAGCTGTGAACAGGAAGGCTTGGTGAGCAGTGAGATGATGGGGGTGGCCCTGGCTTGGCCAGATACGATTTCTATTGTCATTTTTATTTACTAGTTCAGGTTTACTTCAAACTTTTCCACATATGGAAATATCCTCTGTCCTTAAGGACAAACACACCTGCTTTTCTTGCCCTTCTGCAGTACCTGTCATCTGCAAATCACAAGCACCAGCAGGACTTTCAATGTCTACTCTTACCATAAATTCACATGTCTGGTTGGAGTTACATGTTCTTTATTCTCTTCCAACTTCAAATCCAAAGATCTGCAAACAAGCAAAATATTTGGCTTTTAATATGCCTTCATGAAATATCTGACAACTTGGGTCCCAGTTAATATTTTCCAGCAGAAACCACAAGGTCTGTGTTCTGTGTCTTTCAGCAGTTCTGCAATAGAAATGTGGCACCTCAAGCTCACCCAGGCACTAAAGAGCTGCTTCTGTGGACCTAGCTGTAGGTGGGTCCAAACCCAGCTGTTTTGGTAACTTCTCATTGCTCAGGCAGACCCAGCTCTGCCAGATGCAAGGGCAGTGACAGCCACCAGTTGTGCTGTCATTGTGGTTTATGGTGACACCAAGGTGGTGGCTTCAATCAGTGTAACTGAGCACAGCATAACCACAAGTGCAGTGTCTCACCTTTGAGCTTTCCCAGATGAGCCAGAAAAATAAATAATCGTGGAGTCCATCCTGAAAAAGAGATCCAGGTCAATAGCAGGGAAGAGGTGGAAGGATGCCATTTGTTTAGCAGAGGTGTTTGGTGAGGACCAAAGCTTTTGCCTGGATGCTAAAGAGGGCCTTGACATCTGTCTCCCCAGCTCACTGCACAGCCAGGCAGCAGCCACGTGTTCAGGGGGCAGAGGACACTCCACGTGTGGAGCTGGGGCTGCAGTGCAGATGAGAGTCACACAGTGAAAAAGACTGGGCCAGGATTTTTTTTAAATTATTTTTTCTGCAAGACCAGACATTTGTTGGAAAGAGATTCAGTAGAAAGTCCCTTCCAGCAAGAAAAAGAAGAAAAAGCCATATGTAATTTGAGTTACACCAGGGATTACTTTGGCCTGTTAAACTTAGAACATGAGACAACCACAAGAGGCAGGATGACTTAAAAAATCTACCCTTTGTCATCCTGGACATATGAAAACCCCCAAACCTGTAATTTAAAGGAAAGCAGAGCTAAATTCACACATTTTCACTAAAATTAACTGAATGATAGCAAATTTATGCTAGTTGGTAGAATTTCCTTTCTGGTATATTGCAGAGCTTAGAAGCAAGTTTAAATTTTATTATACAAGAAGAAATATCACACCCTGAAAATGGTTTTATAGACCAAGGATAAAATGACCTATTAAAAATACAAGGAGGAAATACACAGTATGAGGAATTCACATTTTGTTTCCAACAAGAAAGAAAAAAGGAGTCAAACTGATTTTTTGTTCAGTTCAATTAGCCGGCAATTAAGCTGAAAACCAGTGTCCATTTAAAGTCAGCATCTAAAGAGACAACCTACTTGCTTTTGCAAGAGCTCTCATGTATAGATACCTGGCACAGAGTTCAGTAACATTTTGACACACGATGCCTTCCTTTGCCAAACTGAGAAGAGCATTCAAGGAAAGATGGTTGTTGCTCAGGCTGTGAACATGAGGAAAAAATAGAACCTCAGCTGCTGGACCCCACAGCATGTTCTTTTGTTACACAAATGCTCTCTGCTCTGTTCCCCAAACATCCCAAAACACACGATCTTTTAATTAGGGTATTTCTCAAAAACTTCTGAAATTTCCATCTAGGACTCAAGAAAAGCATTATCAGATCACAGTTCTTTCTCTGGAAGCTGTAGCTCCCATGAATTTAGAGTCAGAGAAAGCTCTTCTATGTGCAGCAGAATGATCATTAACCAGTTTGGTGTTAGCTCGTGGAGGTAGTTCACACCTTCATGATTACACCACTGATCCACAGTGCAGTTAAACTCTACAACAAATCCAATTTAAGTGTGGCTTATTAAAGCAGGGAGGCCTGAACACAACCCTCCAGCCTCTGAGGGTTTATTCTTTAATTCCATGCTCATTCTGTTTCATTACTTGCTGGATCTCATTAGATATGGAACACCAGATCTTGCTTCTACAAATCCTCTGCCTGTTCTCAGGGCCACAGGGCACCTTTCCTGAGAGCCTCAAAGGGATCATCCCTGAGAACAGCACTCTGTGTGTGCAATAGAGATGGGTGAGGGAGTGAGGATTACAAATGGCACTGTTTTCCTGCCTTTTCTGTAGGATAAGCTGCTTCCCTGGGGCCAGGCAGGCATTCCCCACAAGCTATTACCCAGTGTGCCCAGGAAAGCAAGAGCAGCAGGTACATTCCTTCTTTCCTCCTTCTGCTGTGCTTTTCAACACTTCTAACCACCCTGCAAAGCCAGTAATTAATTCCTGGATGGGATCCAGCAATGACTGCAGGTATTTTGGATTCACCAGCTTGCACCTGAGGGTATGTGGGAGACCTTTAAAGGCAGAGTCTCTCCCTTTCAGCTGGGGTGGATAGGTAGTGCTCTGACTTCACAGTTTTGTGCTTATCTCTGTCCTGTCACACAAACTACACTCAGACTCCAGCACTTACAGCAGCTCTGCTGCTGCTTCAACTGCCCCTGGCAGCTCTTCAAAGGCTTTAAATCCCTTCAGCCAGGCTAGTTTTCTGCACCTAAAAGCTGCAGATCCATGCTGGAAGCTTCCCCAGCAGTCTGTCCCTCTCAGTCAGCACTGGACAGCCACAGGAGTGGTAGAAGGAGCAGCACAGGAGAAAAGGGCTGTGGAAAGGCTGGGAAGATCCTGATGGAGACATCCTCCCTTAATCAGAGGTGGGACATCTCAACCTGAACCTCAGCAAGGGGAAGAGAAGAGGAAAAGTCAAGCTAGGCACTGAGCCGAGCACTGTAATTCCCAGAGAGGTGTCAGTGGTGCCAGGACTCCCTTGGGATGATTTTAAAAGACATAGATAAGAACTGTGAGGCTGTGTCTATCTTAAACCGAGTTCCTCACAGCCCTGCTTGCACTTAAATGTCTGTGCCTCAGCTTGGTGCCCCACATCTCTGTGTTATGCTTGGCTTCACAGTAAGGTGAAGGTTTAAGCCATTTTTACTCACTCTACTTTCTTCAGCTTTTCCATTCTGGAAAACAGATCCATCACCCTCTTCACGTCTGGATCCCGTATCCGATTGCCCTGCAAGCTGCACAGGGATTCATTCTCATTAGCATCCCAAGGAAGGAATGGTTGCTTTGATGGTCATTGCCACAACACACTCACTTTATTTCCTCAAGCTGGAGGCACTGTGATGCAGCCTGGACCAAGTTAGTCATCCCCTCAGCTGTGATGCTCCCACCTGTCAACCTGGAAAGAGAAAGGATCACTCAAACCAAGCCCAGGGAGGACTGGAATCCCCTGCAGCACATGGCAAGCCTGTCTCAGAGCTGTGCCTGCACCATGTACCCAGCACACAGACACAGAGGCAGCAGCCTGGCTCTGCCACCTGCAACCAACTTCACACTCCTTTTCCAGCAGGGAACACAACTCTGCTCTTGATGCCAGCATGAAACAAGAGCCACACGTGTCTGTGCTGCTATGTAGCACTGTTACCTTCATACACTGCATGGAACAGATCAGCCTGGGGTGAGCCAATGTCATGGAATTATACAGAACAGACAGGAAGGGAGAAGACACTGGTGTGACAAAGACTTACTCTAGTTTCTTCAGGCTCCCCATTCCTTGTAAGCCCTTTGAAAGAGCAGCAGCAAAGTCATCACCACATCTCCTGCTACGAAAGCTAAAATGTGAAGAAAAGGGAAAAAAGACAAACACACCAAAAGCTGATATTCTCATTTGCTTGCAGGATTCACCCTTCCTTTGTATTGAAAAGAAATGCCTATAATCTTCCCTCTTATCTACTGCATTACCTATCCTGTTGTTCATTTTAATCAAAATGGAAAAACAAACAAAAATGCAGCCAGAATGGATTTATCACCTTATTATCCTTCAATCACTCATAAATTCATTATTTCATACATTTCTGCAGTACTGAAGTTATGCTGTTCAGATCAAATTTTCTCACGTCATCTCTCTCTCTCTTCTAGAACAAACTCGAGGTTTAACCTTCCAATCCCTTAGCCTTTCTCTGCACCCACCAGCTCACAGCACTCACTGTGTTTACCTCAAGTGTTCCACATTTTTACAGCCAGCCAGAACCTCCAAGCAGTCAGTGTCCACAAGACATCCTGCAAAATCCAAATAAATCAAATCCTGGCCCGAGTTTATGACAAAAACCAAAGCCGACATGTCCAGCGTTGTCAGTCTGAAGTTTTTAAACTCGTACTTGAAATTCAGCAGGCTCCCAATGTGCTGGGCTACTTCGAGGTTTTGTGTTTCAAAGGTGCAGTGGCAGAGCTCAAGGACCTTAGGCCCTGATAGATGAGTGGCTGCCAGTTTCTTGAGAGACTGCAGGATCACATCCTGCTTTTCCTGCACCCAAGCTTCATCTTGCTCTGCCAGCAGCATGAGAAATGTCCTACACTCTCTTGATGACAAGCCCGAGAGAAATATGTGAAAACTCTCCATAAACTCAGTCTTTGTCTCGTTCTTTAAAGTCCACTTTGACTTCAAGAAGAACTTCTTCTTCAAGTAGTTCTTGTCCACCCTCCTACTCACCATGAGACACAGTGCTGCAAAAAACTCCTGCAAGCTCAGGTGCACAAAGGCATAGCCAACCTCTGGGCAAGTGCTACTTGTCTTCACCTCAAAGACAGTCAGCAATCCATGCAAGGAAGCAAATTCCTTCACATCCTCGGGAATATCACCCTCATAAAATACAAGTTTCTTCTCTTCCAGGCCTCTCAGTGCAAGATCAAACAGACCCAAAATGGCCTTTTTATTACAGTGCAGCTGAGTCTCCTCATCACCTGCCCAGTCTCCTTGCTGCTTGCTTAGGAAGATGAGAAACATTTTGATATAAAACTGTGTCATAGTCTGAGGAAGCTCCACACTCGTCTGGTGTTTAAGGAGCAAATACTCCAAGCAGATGCACACAATGTTACACAGAGCAGGGATGAGGCACATGCTGAGGAGTTTGGCGTTGTTCTTCACGTGAGCAATAGCTCGTTCTCTGAAGGAATGCTGACGAAAATAGTGGCCAACATATTCCTCAACCTTCTCATGGTCAAATCCCCAAATTTCTGCCAACACACTTACTGTGTATAATAAGAAGTCAGGCAGCCTCTTAGGTCGGCTGGTGACCAACACTGTGCAACCAGGCAGGAGCTTCCCATGGCAGAGGTCTGCAAAGAGCTGGGATATGGACATAGGGGAGGTGAGAGCTGGGTCTCTCTTAGAGGAGAATGACACATCCATGTTAGCTGCAAACTCATCCAGCCCATCAAAGATGATCAGTGTCTGCTGGGCATTCTCCAAGAGGCCCTGGAACACTGCATCAGGACTGTCCTCTGGCTGAAGGAACATGTCAAACAAAAGATCCTTCAGGGTCAACTTTCTTTTTAACAAATTCAGCTGCCGAAACTCAAACAGGAAAGTGAAGAGAAACTGAGATAGGACACCTTCTGCCCACTTCTGACAAATCCTGTGCATTAGCCTGGTCTTGCCTGTACCTGGTTTACCAAACAAAAAGATCACCTTCGTAGTGTGCGTTGAGGCCTCCCTACAGAGCAGATCTGACACCCTCACAGCTGTATCTGCACATTCTTCTGGCTCAGGAGCTCCTGCCACGTCCTCTCGGGGTTTCTCTGCTCTCTCTTTTAAGCGGGGGGCTTTGCTCTGATGAATGACAACGTTGACAAAGGCTTGGTTGAAAGGCAGTGGCTGTGTTTGTTCCTGTGCTTCTGCTCCTGCTTCTCTCCTGCTCCCGTATCTCCGGCGGATGGAATTGATGAGGAGGTGCTGGTACCTCACAGATGAATCTAAGGGAGGAGACAACAGGGGGGGTATGAGGGTGAAAAAGTTAGTTTTGAGTCATGACAGATCCAAAATACTAACACTTATAGGCAGAGAAACAATGGTCCTGATCAGAGGTTGCTGGGTAGAAATGACAAATTTTGAACTCCTGAAAGTAACCTGTACCTTTTCCTGATTTGTCACAGGGGCCAAAGAAGAACAACATTCAGGCAAAAGATGAAACAGCTTCATATGAAAACTAAATCTTGCTATCTCTAAGATGAGAATTAGGTATCTGTGTTTTATGTATATTATTCCCTGTTCACTAGCTCCCTCTTCACCCACAGTGGCCTCTTAATGCTGGAAGTTGATTTCTTGGGCATTTCTGAAAAGAGGTTAAATGGGTCCTTTCCTCAGAGGGAAGCCCAGCACAGCTTCTGCAATATCCACACACCCAGTCGTCGCTGTTTGGCCTCCTTGTCACTCCCAGAGCTGCTGTGACGGCGACGGCGAGCAGACCCTGAAAATTGAAAGGTCAAAACCACGTCAAAAGAGCATTTCGAATGGCAGCACATTAAAGCTGGACAAGACTCTCCAGCAAAGCATCTGGGGAGCTGAAGAGGAAAAATTGGACAGACAAAACTGTTTGTAAACTCAGGCTGAGATTATGGAATTGCTTTTTCTGAGATGGGCCACAAGCACCTCACTGGTGAGTCTTTTTCTAGGCTGGATGATGTACCTGCCTCACTTTGAACAGAGGAACTGCTTTGATATCCTAGGGAACGTGGCAGGGAATATCTCTTTATGGGGAATGCAGGGCCCACAGACTCCCAAGGTTGTTCATGGTGGTTAATTTCCTGGTTTTTCATGGTGCACTGTCAGATGGAAAGAATGGATGGAGCTGAAGAGGCACGTGTCTTTCTTAACTGGTCTTAGTAACTTTCAGAACTATTTTCAAATTTCCATTCCACCAGCAACTGGCAAGATGGACTCACTAGGACACCACTGCAGCTGGCAGCAGTCTGAATGCAGAACAAAGGTCACTTTTTTCTTATTATTTTCAAGATCTTAAATCTGCACATGACACACAAGACAGTGTCAGGTGACATTTGCAGTGCTGGGACTCAGAAGTCTCTAAGCAGAAAGCAGAGGCAAAAGCTTCATGATCTGCACCAGTGAGCAAGGTCTCAGTTCCAAATTCACGCCTGAAGAAAAACCTGTCTCTTCTCTTAAGCTCCTGTTCTGACAACTCTGGAGTAGTTTCTGCTTGATCAACACCTGAATAGTTTTTCTGCTCTTCCTTTAAAATCCAAACCAACTTTCTCCACCTACTAGTGAGCTGACCACAGCAAAAGTGCAAAAAGCATGGGTTTTGTAGAGTGGGTGGGAGATTCCCACAATGAAACTAAAATAAGTGAGTTTCTTAGCAAGGGGCCAGAAGGCTTTTCTGAAATTCAGGGAGAAAAAACAAAAACAGGGAAGATTCACATGCAAAGTACCAAGAATAGAACTATGAAGTGTGAAGTTGCAGTGGCTTCTCCACACCTTGCCACTGCTGAGGGTCAATACCTGGGACATTTGGAGCCCTGGCCAGGCCATGAGCAGAGAAGATAAACTCCAAGAGTGCAGTGCCCAGAGCCTATTCCAGCCTTACCTTTTGGCACAGGTGACTGGTCTCTTGTATCTCTGCCTGCTTCTTCTGTCTGGCTGAAATTACCTAAAGGAGTTGAATGGGAAATTAATTAGGGTTAATGTGAGCATTCTGCTCTTGAAATTTGTAGCGTGGCTGGCCAGAAACAAAAACCAAGCATCTTGCAACACAGTGGTGCAAACCAGGAGTCAGTATAAGGGATGCAAACATTCAGGTTTCAGGGGCCCCATGTTATATTTTCCTTCTAGATCACTCTACAGTAGTTAACTGCTTTCAAGGTGGGAGAAAAACAACTTTACTCTCTGATACAAACAAACTCGGAGTATGGGCAGCTTTGGCTGATCTAACACCACACTGTGGCCCAAAAGGCACACCCTACTTGCCATGCAAGGGTTTTCTGTGAATAAACCACTGGCAGCCCTTTTCTGACTCACTGCATAGCTCAAAGCTGCCACAAAACCCCCTCAGCATAACCAGAAGCAATTCACCTTCAGAAGGATTAGTGATGCTCAGTTGTTACTACAAAAGTGAAACCAGTATAAGCCAGCTCCAAAACCTTAAGAGACACCTTCTTTTATGATAGGTCACAGTATCAAAAAGGCTGAAAACTGTTTCAGCTTCAGTCCTGAGAGAAATCCACCACCAGTCCACATTCCCTGTTGGTTGTCTGGTCTTTGCCCTGTTTCATCTCAGCCAAAACAGAGTTTAACCTGCTGCACTTGTTACAAAGGTTGCATCCACCCAACTGATGTAACTAATAAAAGTTACTGCAAGCAGGATGTGAAAGACAGTACTGTTGAGAAGGACTCATCTAGTAAGACTTCCTGTACAAGAGAAGAATTAATCATGAGATAAAGCAACTCACTAAAGGACAGGCACAGCTTAGCTGGCACCACAGGCCCTCACAAAGCAGAGTGTGCACACCCTGTGTAGTTTGCAACACACACTAACTGATCGTGGTCCTTATGAATTGCCTCATTTTCTCTAAAGCCACTGCTTCTGCTAATGAGAAATATGGAGAAGTTGTTTTCTGTGGTTATTTTAACAACTCTGTATTCCTTGCCTTTCTGGATCAGGAAAATTAAAAACAAAACAAAACAAAAAACACCAAACCAAAACAATTAAAAGTACACAGAACAAAGAGATTGGAGTCTTTTCTCCTTCAAATAAATCCATCCAAAGACTTGCATCTCAGCTTTATTGGAAGTGGGGGTGCACAATTTTTATTGGTTTCATCTGTTCATGTCAGGGGTTTTTTTCCCCTCAAATTACATTTCTAAGCCAGGAGTTGTGCTTCCAAGAAAAACAAGGCCATGCAAGTGAGGGCACTGGTGGTCCCACTGCCTAGACTGGGTGATGGTAAAGGGTGGCCAAGGTGTTGGCTGTGTTTGGTCAGGGAAAACTGGCCTGACCTCTCTTACCTTCTCCTGCAGAGCTCATGAGCAGAACCTCCAGGTCCAGGGGCAGGTCATACTCCATGCAGACAGACTGTGCAAAGTGTTTCCAGGCAGCAGGACCAGCCTCCATCAGCAGGTCAAGGAGCACTGAGATTTTCTCTCTGGGGTCCGTGATGCCAGCCAGGCTGCTCAGGGTGGCCTCGGGGATGAAGGGCTGGGAAGTGGAGAGCAGCCAGTCGGGACAGTGGGTGAGGAATTCCACGAGCCGGGGGCGGGCTCTGGCTACAGCTGCTTGCAGGTCTGGATAGTCATTCTGGAATGGGGGCTGGAGGGATGAACACAAAGGGTAGCAGTGGGCACAGGAGCAAGAGATGTTCACCCACAGCCCTACATAGCTTGATTGCTTTTCTGTAGCAAAATGTTTGAATATAGTGAATATTTGGACTGTGGTGAATCATCTAGACTGGGCCTCAGGAGAGGGCCTGTGAGGCCTGAGTGGCGCAGCTAGAAATTCACTGCCAAGTCTGTTGTGTAATAAGAATTACCTCTTAAGGTGTTAATAAGAAATAGAAGGCTTCCTAATAGATAACATGCATAGTAAGTAGTGTGCACACCAGTAGCTGCCTTAAGGAGTTTGTTCAACAATGTATGTTTGCATTCTTTTCTGTCTGTGTACCAATAAGCTTGCATCTGTAACTGTAGACCATTTAGAAGTGTATTTAAACAGCCATTTTAGCCGAATAAATCAGAACATCATTATTAACCATATTGGTTTGATCCTGAGTTCTCCGAGTGGACCAATTCCTTTAGGTCTCGAGCTAACCTGGACCCCAGAACATTGAATAATGACTCAATTTTCTTTACTTTTCTACCCTTTTGCCTAGCCCAGAATTTCTTTCCCTTACTCCCAGTTTAGAATAGAGATCTGAGCCCAGTCAGGGGGGTGTAAGGATGGCAGTCCCTGTCTGCACAGTGCCTGACAGCAGGACTGTGAAGAACAGGGACAGCCCATGGGAGTCTCTTGCACCAGCCAGGGAGAAGCTGTTGATGGCCACTGTATTGCTGCAGTGGCCATCTGCCAGATGTAACATCCCAGGCATCTCTCACATATACCAGGACCTCTGGGGAGGTCATGGAAGTTTTTGTTATTGCTCAAGAGTGCTTACACAGAGTCAAGGCCTTTTCTGCTTCTCATAACACCCTGCTAACAAATAGGTTGGGGATGCACAAGGAGTTGGGAGGGAACACAGCCAGGACAGCTGTCCATATGACATATGTCCATATGTCCATCTTCAACTGTCCATATGACATCATGCTCAGAACATAAAGCTGGGGTAAGAAGGAGGAAGGCAGGGAGTTAGAGTGATGATGTTTGTCTTCCCAGATCACCATTACCATATGGTGGAGCTCTGTTCTCCTGGAGATGGCAGAACATATGCTTGCCCATGAGCAGCTGTAAATTAATTCCTTGTTTCGCTTTCCTTGTGTCTGCAGCTTTTGCTTTATTTGTTCAGCTGTATATCAATTCACAAGTTTGTGCAGGACCCCCCTGCACAAAGGGCTCAGGTAACTGTTCTTGCCGCTCATTTTGTGGGGATGAACAACTCATTTCTGCTTTGGTGGTAATGTCACCTCCATTCCCTCTTCCTTCCCACAAAACCACACACATGATCTCCTACCTGCATTGTTGTATAATCAGTTTCCTTCCAACTGTCAAGTGTAAAGGCAGCTTCTGCTCCATATTCTGACAGAGAATCGATCTGCTGGAGGCAGACAGACGGCACACAGACAGACATACCCCAATACATGGGACATGCCTCACTTGGTGCACATGCCTGGGGATAGCAACAACAGAGCTTGATGTAGAAGCATCAGGCCATGGCAGTTACAAATCTAGAAGCTCTGCCTTTGATCCAAGGGTCAGCCATGATGCTCTTCATCTCTTCTCACTCAAACCAGCAGTGACCACAAAATTTCGATGGTTGAGGATTCACTCCTGGTCTCACAAAAATGCAGGACTGAGCCTTGTGCCCTAGGATGCAAGTGAAGACAGCTTTAGAGGAACATTTAGTGGGAATCACAACTTTCCTGGTGTCACTGTCTGATTTGAGCTGGGCTATGCCACTCTGCTGCTGTCAGCTCCTCTGTGGAAGCTGATGCAGAAGCAGCAGCATCTTACTCGAGTCAGGCAGTCAGTCACACTCACAAAAACTGTGAAAAGCTAATCCTCTGAGACTACACAGCTCTCACAAAAGAGTTTCAAGTGTAGGGGATTGAAAATGCCCCCAGTGCCAGATCTCCACCTCTCAGTGGAAAGGGCAAAGGGAAATTTCACCCAGCTCTGCACCTGGCAGGTGGGAAGAGGAAAACAATCACCATCCAAACAAGAACAACAGACCTAATAAAGCCATATTAAATATATACATAAAGTAATAAAATCAGACCTTGATGCCAGTGAAGACTGAAAGCCATTCAGGCAAAGAGTAGACTCATACAAATTAATGAAAGACTCACATTCAAGAAAAAACAACACTGAAAAGTTGGATGAAATCTCAACCACACTGCACAGCTCCTATATTACTGCTCTGCACAATAAGGCCATCAGGAATGATTGGCAGTTACCTTCACTAAAATACTTTTGATCTCAAAATGATGCACAAAAACCTCCT
Organism: Argya squamiceps; assembly: GCA_037834095.1. NCBI lineage: Eukaryota > Metazoa > Chordata > Aves > Passeriformes > Leiothrichidae > Argya > Argya squamiceps. Next base: position 14,193,073 of record JBBMKD010000025.1, read on the forward strand.
AAGAAAAGCCAGAAAACTTCTGAGCCCTGATCCTTGCCCTTCAAATGCAAAACCACCTTTAACATACTTTGCAAAACTTAACCTCCCCTCCCCAACTTGCCATTTGCACCGTTCCCAGCCATGAAAAATTAAACTGAAATGTGAAACTCCCTGTTGCACATCTACCAACTTTTTGCCTGCTCTGAGGGCACAGAGTACTTACCAGAAGCTCAGAAACAGAGTACCAGCCCCAAAACCAGTGTGGGGGTCACCAAACAACAAAGCTGGAGGACAATATCCACTGCCTTGTTTTCCCCACGTGCTAAGCCACCACTGTCCCAAGGCACAAAGCCCTTCCGGGCCTTTTGGGACCCAATGAACAACAGACTGAGCAAAATGAAAGTAAAATCAGCCAGGAATTCCCCAACTCCAATGCATCTGCAGTAAAAATAGATAAATGAGCAAAAATATCCGGTCAGAACAAAGGAAGGGTAACATCCTAGCCTAAAAAATATAGCTAAGTGATAATTTAGGCAAAGCATTTGAGGAGTGGTCCAAAAGAAATGATACCCAGAGGTTAACACCTCATGCAGTAAACTCTGACTTGGTTTTGATTAAGGCAGTTGAAATATTTCTATTTACATGCATAAATCTGATTATTTTGGCACATGGGGACATATTTATTCACTTCTTCCGTTATATCTAAGAGGACAAAACAAGGTACTTTTCCTTTGGAAAAGTTTAAGCGAGAACATAGCAGATGTGAATGATTAGGTAAAAGATCCCTCGTCTAGATTGAGCTGTGTGTGCAGAGACCTCCAGATCTGATCGGATGGGCTGCAACAAACAATGAAATATTATTAGTAATTCTCTGAAGGCCAGGGAAGCTGCATTGGAAAACCAGATGGACCCTGCAGCCGAGTCCCAGAGAAGGCAAGGTGGTGCATTGTGCTGTGCCATAATTCACTTATCAGAGAAAAAAAAGTGCTCAGATCCAGCAACACCCGTGTCTCTGGACAGAAACACCGACTCTGGTTGTCCTGCCTTGAGCATGGGGCAGCGAGTGGGGGGAGGTCTGGAGAATCGGGAGTGAATGGAGGGGGCGACGGTGACACCCGCCAGGCTTTGCCCCACTTTGCCACCTCTGCCCCACCTTGTGCCTGGGAGCACAAGTCAGCTAAAGTTTGGACTCGACCTTGGAGGAGTTTTCCAGCGTTCATGATTCCGTCCTCTATCCCGGCTTTTCGCATAAGGCACGAGCATCTAAGGGCTGGGGAGCAAAGTGCCAGACCTCCAGCCCCCAAACCCTCGCGGGGTTCCCAGCACGACGCCTCGTCCCGTCCCTCCCGAGGGTGCCCAGCGCGATGTCCCCGCTCGCTCCGCCGCGCTCACCTGGCCCCGCTGGGTCCCCGCGCCGGCCCGGGACAGCGGCGGCGCTCGGAATCGAAAGTAGCGGCGGCGGAGCGGCTCTGCCGGGAAAGCACGTGGGGCTGCGGAGCCGGGCTGGGAGGGGCAGCGCCCCCGGGGTGGGGGAGAGGCAGCTCGGGACCGTCGTGGAGGCAGAGGAAGTTTCACTGCTCCCCCCGGAATAGTTTCGTTTGGGAAAGATCTCTGACATCATCGAGTCCAGCCGTTAAGCAGTGCTGTGTTCACCGCTGAACCGTGTGCCCTGGTGGCACATCCACACACCTTTTGAACAGCGCCGGGGAAGATGATTTCAGCTCTACCCTGCGCAGCCTGTGCCCTCCTTCTGGTGAAGGCGTTTTCCCTAATAGCCAACCTAAATCGCGCCTGTTGTAACTTAAGGCAGTTTGCTCTTGTTCTGTCACTTGCTGCCTGGCAAAAAAAGACAGAGCCGCACCTGGCTTCACACTCCTTTCAGAGACTTGTAGAGTGGCAAGGTCCTCCCTGAACCTCCTTTTGTCCAGGCTGAATCCTCCCAATTCCATCAGCTGCTCCTCATCAAACTTCTGCTCTAGGTCCTTCCCCAGCTCCACTGCTTTCCTCTGTCCCCATGGAAGGGCAGCCCAGTCCACTGAACAGCCCCCAGCAGGGCGAGGCACCTCCAGGGCAGAAAAGGTGCTTTTCCCCTGCCATTTCTTTTTTTTAATGCTCACTACTCCAGTGGAATATCATTTAAGACAAACAGAGGGCTGTGGCTGGATAAAAGCCAGGTCCCAACGGTCCTCAGCAGACATTATCATGCAGGGAGTGAAAATGTCACCTGAGCACTGGTGGCTTTGGAGTAGGAGGGACCACGGACAAGCCCTTAAATGGCACTGAAACAGCTGGCAGAGGCAGTGGTGGGAACAGGGTGAGAAGCGAGGATGAAAACTACCCACTGCACCAGGGCTTTTTCCAGGCCACAGTCAGTCACACCACAGCATCACACCTTTTGTACCCCTCAGCTCCTGCTGTCTCAGGGACACTGCTGGGTCAGACCTGCCTTGGCTGCCACGGAGCCACTGGGGCCCCTCCAGCCTCCTCCCCCACCAGCCTGGGCACCAGGACCACTGAAGGCATGTTCAGCCCAGCAGTCACAGGGAACAAGGAAGGGCTCTGGGGTTGTGGGTGAGGGAGAAGCAGGTCAGAGGGACCTGGATTATATCCATGGTAATGCAGAGGTGACAACCACCATGCCCAGGAAACTGAGCCCATCCTGCTAGCAGCCTCTTTCTGGGACCAAGTTTAATGCTTTTATACTGCTCTGTGGTGAAGGAGAACATCATCTCTACCTTTATTAATGTGATCATCATTATAGATGTTGATTTGTCACCCAAGATCTCCTCCAAGTGAAAAGACCAAAAAAAAAAAAAATAGAAGCATGAACTGGTACAGGAAAACAGCTGAGCCACTGGAGATAAATTATTGCACTGAAGGAGGAAGGAAAAGGAACTTTCTCTTATAATCTCTTTGGTTTCCTTACAATTTTCATTTCTTTTCTCATCTTTGCTGTCGCTGTCTCAACAACTTGGCCATGATCAGTTTGAGCTCCACACTGAACCATCAGGGTCTGTAAAGGAATTACCCTGGGCACAAGATCTCTCTGTTACTGTACTGCACTGCAAATTCTCCTCCCATTTATATTTTTCATCCATCTCCAGGTCTTTTAACATTACTGGCTCTGAGCTTACTTGGAGTTTGGTAATATCATTTAACTTGCTGGATTCTGTCAAAATCAGGAGGCTCTTGGCAGAAGTGAAACCCAGATTGAGCACAAAAGGTGCTGTATTTCCAAAATGCAACAAGAGATGCCAAAAGGTGGCAAAACCCATTTCTGCTGCCTCCTGAGGCTGCTTACCCAAAACCTGTGCACTTCAAGAGCCCAGCCCTGACTCCTAAGAACACAAGGCCTTTAAAGATCCTGAAAAAGTAGTGTGGATTAAGGTGCAGACTTCAAAATCTTTGCAGAAGAAAGGCTCCATGGAAGCACAGTTGTACAGAGCCTAGAACATTTCTCAGGAAAAAGAAATAAAATTCAATCAAAACTGATTTAAAGCAGCTCATCTTTTAATTGTTTCAGATGCGATTTTTCTGGTTTCACACAAGTTCCTGTGCTCCTCTGTGGAGGGATGAGCTCTACAAACTTTTATCAAAAAAATCAAGCAGCAAATGACTCGGGAAGCCAAAGTCAAGCTGTGCAATTACATAGCCCTGAAAAGTGGGGAGAGAACAGAAAATATTGTATTAGTTCATGCCACAATCCCAAAAGGGCTTTGAGAGCCGGGTAGTTCTGAGCTCTGCTCACCTTTCTGGTGATGATCTCAGGATTTATGATATCAAAGAGATCAAGCCTTTTGCTGTTCATCAGTGAAGTCAGAGTTGATCCAATACCTGTGAAATCAGCAAATCCATCCAGTTACAGGGATGTCCATCCTGGCCTGCTGCTCATCGTGTGCTGCCTGTTGCCAAAAGCTAATTGTGCCTCAATGTCCCATGACCTTCAGCCTGACAGATAACTCACTTTTCCTTTCTCCCAGCCATTTACACAGGGTTCCTCATTCCCCAAGTGTATCCAGCAGAATTTCAAACATCAGTATGGTTTCCCCTTCCCAGGTGTCAGTGTTATTGATGTATTTTTTCAGTGCTCAGGTTTAGGAGATCTGATGTTAGACAGTTTATGGAGCAGGCTAGCACTTCCCCAAATGAAAACTCACTTGAAGTTACTTCTGGAATGCCAGCCACCAAGATCATATTCTGCAAGAAGCTTTGTATGGATGGGTCCTCCTGAAAACCAGAAAATTCATACAAAAAGGCTTTAAAAGACATTGTTTAGCCTCAAATGGCTTAGAAAATACTTTTTGTAGGACTTACCCCACTTGGATCAGTTGTGCATTTAAACACTTTAATCTCTATGCTGAAGGGAAGGGAAAAAAAGGGGAAGAAAAGTCATTAAGTGCTACAGAGATCCTCTTTTTGTGCTACTCTTAAACATGGGTCAAAAAGAGGCAATTCTCAAGAGTGCACAGTACCAACCTGGAGTCCACAGGCTGCAAAATGAGTTTCTTTTCTGCATAGGTAGCTTGGATAGTGGCTGTGATTTCCTGCAGAGAGAAGAACAGGAGGGTTCAGGCATAGCCTTATAGCAAGGAGCTGCATTTGGATATTTTGGGTTGTTTCCTAGGAACCAGAGTCTAACATCCTTTTGGCTTTACCTCCAGTTATTGCTAGAGAAGGCCAGCATTTTCCTTCTCCCCTTGCATTCAATAAATTCCCCCTCATTCCCTCAGTCTCTGGGGCTCCAGGCTGGCTCATCCACTGGACTTTTGCTATTTTGTAAATCCTGCATAAGGATGGAAATGTCTATGCAGGGTGTTGTTTCCCAGTGACATCCATCTCAACATCTGACTGGATGTAGAGAGAGCAGCCTCAGGGTTGCCAGAGCTCCCACAGGTACTCAATCCAATGTAAATCAAATTTAAAAAGAAAGCAATCTCTGGATTCTGGCCATTTAGGCTCATTGTCTTGCTGTTGTCTGCATGTAAACGTTCATTTAATAGAAACATTTTGTGATGCAGTTGCAGGTCACAACCAGGAACAGATCTCATCCTAGGAGCCACAATTTTGGGGACCACCTCTAGTCCAGTGCTTCTGCAATCTTTGATATGTATTTCAAGATACTACTTGGGGCACAAGAAACAGCCATACATATTTCCCTGAACACCGTGTTAATATGAGATACTTGCTGAGGGTATTATTCTCAGCTGTGGTTTAACCTTTTAAACTGTGTGCCCTACTCTCAGGCAGGGATTTGGGTTGGTTTTGTGTCTGTGTCAGCCCACAAGACTGAACAAACACACTGCTTCCTGTGATGTTGATCATGGCAGGAAAGACGTTATGTTAATCACAACATTTCTTTTTTCTGCTTCCTTAGATTCACTTTAAAACAGCTCGGGGTGAAACACAGGGTAATCAGGACCCTTCACACAGGCACACATAGAGGAAAAGGTTGTATTTTGAGCTTCACATTCTTCAGAGCTCTATCTCCATTTCTGACACAGCTATACTCTTAGTGGGGACCTGAGCTAGAATTTGGGAACAAGGAGATTTCAAAATAAATACATTCCCATGGTGCCTTTATTCTGTCCTAAAAATATCTCACTGACACTACCCTGTGTCAGATAAATGTCGATGGGGGCTCATCAGAGCTTTCTGCTGCTTGCACACTGATTGTGGGCTGGCCTAATAGAGGGGGCATTGAGCCTACATGGTCACTATCATCATTTCCAGCCTCAAATGTCTAAGGAACAGATGGGGGTGTTAAAAGAAACTGATTTGCCTTCCCCACCTGCTGTGGTTTAGCCACCCACCGTTCCCAAAGGGCTCCCTGCCACTGCTGTCCCTGCACACCAGGAATGGTCCTGGCCTGGGCCAGAGCCTGTCCCAAGGTGTTCAGAGGGTGCAAGAACTGACCTTCTCCATGTATAGAGCCACCAGGGGTTCTTCTCCTGTGGGAAGGATGCTGACCTCCAGTGCTACCAAGGACCTCACCACTGTCCCTTCAGGCTGAAGAGAAATCTGGGGCTGGCTGAGACTCCACACCTTGGCCACAGAGTCATTGTAGGAGGTGCCTTGAAAAATCTGGTCAAGTAAGGAGCAACAGAGGAGTCAGGCTTTTTCTATACCAATTTCATGCCAACTTGTCACACAGCTGCATTCCTTTTGCAGTCCCCAGTTCCTCCCCCTGTTCACATAAGCCCGATAACTCAGCCAGGTTTCAGGGAAACTATGCCAGCATGGAAGATGGAGAAATCCTCCTTGCAAAACACAACTGCCTCTCCATCAGCCCCTCTTTTCCTCCATTTGGCCCCCCCAAGACTCAGATTGTCAAGGGAAGGACTCAAGTTGTTACAATGGAACAGAATCCCTTTGAAATTCCCTCATGTGCCATGCAATGCTCTGAATAGGACAAAAAGTTACCATCTGCACTGCCTTCCTCTGCACTTCTGTGTCTTCCATCTCAAACAGCTCCTTCAGAGACCAACCAGAAACAGATTGTGGAAAAACAAAAGACAAGGTTATGGTTGCCCCTGGTGCAGGCTGGACAGGCCAGAGCACTGAGGTGGGGCCTGTGCCCAGTGCAGGCCATGGCTGAGCTCCCCCAGGTCCCACCCTTTTCCATCTCAGTGTTCCCCCAGCAAATCACATTCCTTTACAATTCAGCAGCCAAGTTTTCTATCAATTGCTATAATCACTCCAAGGAATGACACTGCCTGGGAGAACACTTTGGATAGGAGAGCACCAATTCCAGGATCACATGTAGCAACTGTAGATTTCTATCTTCTACAGAAACCAGCTCTCACCAAAATACGGTATTTAGCAAATTTTTCCCCTTTCTCCCCAAAATATGATGTAAGGAGGGTACCCCTGTGGGAATCACCTGCAATTTCTCCCCTCTGAGGTTCAGCACCAGTCTCCCATCTAAGAAAGCTGCTGCAGCCAGAGAGCTGAGGCTGTGCTCAGACAGCCAGAAGTAGAGCATTCGGGACTCTGTCAGCAGTGACGGGGAGAAAACAGAGTCACTGAGCATGCTGGAGCTGTTCTTGTACAGGACAAGGCCCTGTAAAGCAAAACAAGTGTATTGGTCACAGCAGGCAGCAGGGAAACAGGGCAAAAAGTCAACACCTGCATTTCCATGGCAAGGCAAAGGCCTGGCTGGATACAGTGGGGAGCAGGTTGGCATCAGCCCAGGCTGCAGTGCCACAGCACAGCCTCACAGAACCAGCCCCTCCAAGCCCTCCAGAGCACACCATGGCCAGAGAACATTTGCTGTCTGAGCAGCCTGGGTTACTTTACCTTGTGATGGGACTCTATGTAGCTTGCTTTTATTACAGGATCTGATGCAAGGGAGATATCAACAACGATGTCCTTATCCCGGACAAAATTGGCTGCAGGGAGAAAACACAAAAACCTCAGGCCAGAAACAGGACCTTAAGCAGAGCTTGTGACAGTCACTTTTAGGACTTGGTGCAGGTGGTGACAGGGATGTTATGAAAGAACACAGGGGTGGGACAAGGGTTCTCACTCCTTTGGATGTTAGGGCTGATCCTGCTACAGCTCACTGACTCTGCTTCTTCACTGGGATATTGGGATAATTGCCCTCAGTTTTACATTCCGCTCCTTTTCCCTGATATTTGGGACTGGGAAAATGTCCAGATGCTGTAGGATCTTCGTCCCTAATACTGCAGTGCATGCTTCTGTTCTAGCTAACGTTGGTCCTGCAGTGTCCTGCACAGCTGATCAGTACATACTGAAGGAGGAATTCCTTATGAATTGAAATGTCTTTGAATCTGTGTAATCACCCTGAGAGGTGATCAACCTGATGCAGAAAAATCTAAACATAACATCACTAAGGTTTATTTTGCTGCTGTCTGAGGGGTTGGGTTCCCATACACATTTTGAAGGATGTGGCTACCACTCTGCTGGGGCTCAAACATTAAAAGCTGCACATAAAAAAAAGCAAAAAAGAAAAACCAATAATACTTACCTGCTAAATCAAGTATAAAATTTGTCAGTGTCTGAGCAACAGCATTTATTTCTTTGCACACCTACATGAGGAAAAGAGAAGGAAAAAATTAGGGGAAGGGGTAGGATTTTGGACTGTAAAGCAGAGTTGAGTCTCATTGAGATCTAGGGACTGTTGGTCAGAATCCATCAGCCTCAGGGTCAGCAACACCTCTCACTTATCCCAAGCTGCTTTTTTTCTTTGCGTATTCAATTTATTTGTCTTATTTTTCGTGAGCACTAACATTACACTGCTACTGCCTACTGGGCAAGAAAAGTGTGTGGCATACAAATCTCCAGAGAGCTTTCCTCTGTTCATAGGCTGATCTTACCTCCCTCTTGAGGACAAGCTTCAGAGTGAAGGAGATGAAATCTGTGAAGAGCTGCTTCAGCCAGCCAGGTCTGTGTGAGACAGGGAGCACAGTCAAGGACCACCCATGGTCTGCACATTTGGGTGGGTGGAATTTGGGGACCAGCAGGGGAGACAATAAATCTCGATTTTGAAAGGGGTCAGACTCACTCCTTGTCTCCTTGGAGGTGAAGTGTGAGTTTGTGGAAAGTCAAGTAACAGTCTGAGGCATCAGGAGCCACTTGCTGCTTTTGGCACACTGCATGGGACGAAAGGAAGAAGAAAAAAAAAATTTGTTACCAAGTTGAGAAGGAAGAGTGCACTTTGCAGACAATGCAGGCCTGGAACAGGGCATCACTGCAGAGCCAGGGCTCCCCACATCTCCCAGGGGATGTTTTCAAAAGATTCCAGACCCTGCCAAGTCAGGGCAGATGGGGCTCCCTTGAACCTGGAGGGCTCCTGCTCACAGTTCCAGCTGAGCTGGTCTACCAGGCACCCTTCTTCATCTGGATACCTGCCAGCTGCCCTAGCTCCTGCCAGCAGAGACTCAGCTTTTCCCTTAACATGACCCAGGAGAACCTGAACAGTACATGCAACCCACAAACCAGGGTGGGGAGGGAATTCAATCATATTGCAAAAAGTTTGGGTATTGCAGTTACTTACTCAGATCGATATTCAGCTGGAGGTCAATGGAAGACTCAATTTCAAAATCAACTGAATGAAAAAGCTGCAAGCTGTAATGGCAGAAGAGGGAACATTTAGGAACCTGTGCCAGGAGCAGCTTTTCCCTGACAGATGTGGATTTTATAACACCCCTCACACCTATCCTTGCACTGCAATGGGCCAATCTCCAGCACACCTGAGCCCATCTCAAATACTCTGTCTTTAAATCATTGCAAACTGAAGCCTTAGTGACACTTAGGAGCATTAACCCCCCTATTTATCCGCTCAGAGTTTACAGAGCAACAAAGGGGAGAGAAGAAGTCAAACACCTATGCTTTGCTATCTGGTCTTGTCATGCAAGGTGAGGACAGAAAGGCAGAAAGCAAGACAGGGCTTAGAAGCACAGCTAGAGTATAAAATCTTGTCTCAAGCAGTCATCAATGCAGCCATTGCCAGAGAGACTGAGCAGTGCAGCCTCCTGACTTGTACTTTGTCCCAGGCCAGTCCCCCAGGCAGCAGCAGGAGCTGGGCTGTGGTGCTCAGCAGCTCCCAGCCCTGGGTACTCACAACCAGGCCCCAGCATAGCCGTAGGTCAGGGTCCCTTTGAACAAGGCTGTCACGTTTCTAATGGAGATGTGAATGGCATCGTCCTCCTTGAGCTCCACCTCACTCCTCTCGATGGACAGATCATTCACCTGGATGCTAGAAACAACAGGAACACACTTTGTCCCCAACACAGAGCTGTGTGCTGTGATGGGGCAGGACAGGTTTATCCCTGAGGAATGGGATCTTTGAGGGACCCATACCAGTGCCAGACTCTGGAGCTTTTACAAATCCCAGGGCCAGGTACAAGGACAGTGACAGTGATGATTTTGCTCAGCCTTGGTGCCCTGTGCAGTATTTGTGTGCAAGGTTGGGGAATGCTTTAAACAGGAAACATGGAACAATGCAATTGCCAAGACTGTTTGCAAAAAAAAAAGCCCTATTTTATTGCAGTGCTCTGTGCAGGCAGGAAGTCTGTTCTGTGAATACACCACTGAATTTGTGGTCCCAAAATAAAAGCGAGTAACACAACAGCACCCAGCCTGGTTTGTCACAAAGCACAGCCAAGTGACATCCTGCTGACAGCCCGGATGGGTCCTCTCTGCCTCTCAACCTACCTTGGGCACCATCTGTCAGCAGTGGCCACAGGTGCCCCAGCCCACAGGGACATTACTCCCCATCCCCATTGTCAGAAATGAGCTCTACACACTGCCTTGCTGGCTACTCAGTCAGCTGGAAAAATAAATAACTCTTAAATAACACATCAGCAGCCTCAACCTTAATGTGCAAATTGTCTGCAAGGCCTAGAATCAAAACTGTGTCTGCCCCAGTCCAGACCTTTGCTTTCACCAGGAATCGCAGGACCACAGCTCCCTCCAAGGGCAGTTTCTGGTCCCCTCCCCCGGCTCAGACACTCGGAGATACTCACTTGCTCAGCCCGTAAACCACCCGGCCGAGGAGCCGCATGGACCTTTCCCCGGTGATGTTTGGGAATTTGGCGTTTCTGAAGGCGGCTTGAATGACCTGGGCCGTTTCCTGGTTCACTGTGGGTGGAAGAAAAGGGCAAAGATGTCAAACTGCAATCTCTCCTGGCTGCAAAGCCAGATCCTGTGCTCGGGATTAAAGCACTACAGAAGGCTTTTATCCGAGGCATTCACATTAGACTCAGGAAGCACTAGAAGTAGTTTCAGAGTAAATTAAAGAAATTAAAAATCCCTAACTGTAACAGCTGATGGCAGCAAGGGACAACAGCGCGTGTGGCTCGACAGCCAGCAGTGGGAGCTGTCTCCAGGGAGTCGTGGCCAGCTTACACACACCCCAGGAGCAGATTTTGGAAAGCTCAAGGCTGTGCTCATCCTTACACCACACAAGCTGTTGACTTTACCCCAGTGCTTTGCTTTGTTGCTGCTTACTTGTATTGCAGTCAGCTCTTGGGTCTACAAAAAAAAAATTCTGAAAGAGTTCCTGTGCCCATTTTCCTAATGTTAGACAGCCTATTCCAGCCTCAGCCACATGCTTGTACAGGACTTTTTCCTTCCAGAAATACCCTGTTGGTTCAGCCCTGCATGAATACATGTTTCTCTGCATACACTGCTGTCAGATGGGATAGGATAGGGGTGTTCCCACCCTGCAGAGAAGAATTCAGCCCACTCTTCTCCCAGTGCACGGTCAGGCTAGGACAAGCCAGGTCAGGTTTAAAAGCCTAAGGAAAGGTTAATTTTGGCTAGCAGGAGGCAGGGCAGGCTTTGAACCCCAAGGAAAAGTTAAACACCCAAGCTGCAAAGGGGATGCTGGAAGATGTTTGGATAAAAGTTCTTTCCCCAACTGCAAAGCTCCCAAATCCTTGCAAATAAGCCCACAGCAGGGAGAACCTGTTTCCCCCTTTCTGCATACCGACCCCACGAGAAGAGATTGCAACAAGGAGAGAAATCAATCACACATTTGTTCAAACTCTTTCATTGTGCCAAGCCCCAACAGGAACAGAGCTAAATCCTTGGGCTGAAAGAGAGGAGCTGAGGACAGTTTTCAAGCTCCTTTGCCTGTCCATGCTTTAACCTGTGCTCCCAGGCAGGTATTTACACAAGAGAGAAGCAAGAAACCCCCTCCCTTGGCTGCTCTGTCACTAACCCCTGGCAGAGGTGGGGCAAGCACAGCCCCAGCGGGCAGCACTTACACAGCAATGCCGCGGGCTTGGTCATCCTGCAGACGATCCCTGTGGCTCTGTAGGGGAAGGGCCCGAACTCACAGGCTGCTGCATGGACAAGCACCAGCAAGATACTGAAGGTCCCCAGCATCATCCTGCCAGCCCAGCACATCCTCAGCCAGAGCAGAGTGCTAATGAGACCAAGTGATTCTTGACGGAGGCTGAGGCTGCTTTCATACCCCCAGCAGAGCCCACTCGAAGCAGGACATGACCTGCTTCCTCCACTTATCAAAACTCATCACACATTTCCTAATCTTCCTATAGTTTCCTTAGCACCATTCACGTTGCACACTGCCTTCCTCCCTCGGCAGGAGTTTGGGCTGCAGGGCTTGGTGCTCCTGCCAAGACTGCTTTAACTCAGGACACGTACACACCAGGGCGGGTGGGAAAAGCTGGAGGGGGATAAAGGGTAGAAGAGGATAAAATCAAGGGAGCAGCCTCACATGCTGCCTCAAGCCACTTCATATTTTTTTCTTCATGCAGAAATATTCCTTATTTTGTATTCCTGCAGTAATTCCCCAGCAAAGCCCTGTTTGAAAGGTGCCTACATCATTCACTGCCCCCCCTTCCACTGATTTTATACACACTGTGGGGAAACTGAGGCACACTCCTGGGAAGGGGGTGTTTCCTGCTACCACTAGGTGAACCCACATCTCCCACATCCCTGGAAATCTCCATGACCACAGGACTGGGATGCTTTTTGCCTCTTAGCTGGGTCAGTGAACAGTTATTTGGTTTGCCACCATCCCGCTAAGGCAGAGTTTTTCATGCACCCAGACTCTCAGCTGCTGTTTGGGGAACAGCAGAGACCCAAGTTTACATCCACACCTGCCCTGTTTGCCACTGTCCTCCTGCATCTCTGCTGTGCTGCTGGGGCCCATCCCCACCGCAAAACAACCTCCAGCACAAAACACAGCGGGGTTATTTCAGAAAGGAGGCTCACAAGAGCTCCCCTGGACCTTTTTGCCAGAGCAGACTGAGGGAGAAGGACAGGTGAGAACTTGGCAGTGCTGCAGGAGCAGCCTCAATGCCCTGAGCGAGATGAGGTGCCAGCCTCCCTCCTGTCCCTGGCAGATGCCTCATCCTCCCTGTGCAGGGTGAGCACATTTCCTGCAGGGTCCCCGCTGTCCAGCAGCCCCCACCCTGCCGTGCTGTTTTCTTCCTGAGTTGAGGAAGTGAATGGCCTCGGGTACCCTGCGGGAGGCACTCGCGGTCACTGACCCCGAGGGAAGCCGAGCATCTGCATCTTCCTCCAGGCTTCTCCAGGAGAGCAGCGTGGTGGCCATGGACAGACTGCCTGCTGCCAGCCCAAAGTGCTTTATAAATGAACAGCTAATTGTTGGAAACACAATGTACAAAGACAGCAGGTGCTTGAGCAGCAGAGCTCCCACATGGCATCATCTCAGCTGCCACAGCACTCCCTCTGCCCTGGCCAGGAGAGCTCTTCCCAGGGCAGCTGCACAGAGCATGGGCACGTTACAAAAGGATTTAAATTCAAGAGGGTTTAACCATTTAACCAGCTCTATTTTCTGTCCTACAGCTCTCAGTTCAAGGGATGTGGGTACAGTGGCCAACACCTGGCATAAAGGGAATCCTGCAGCCCCCCAGGAGGCCACAACCACCTCTTCGCCCAGGGCAGCAATTCACATCAGCATGGAGGAAAGGGAAAATGGGCATTTTGACACAGGGATATTGGTCACTAGGGTAGATAAAGGCAGAAAGCCCAAGACCCCAGACTCATCATGCTGGTCCTGGCAGATCCAGTGCATTCACAGCCTCCCCTCAGGGGCTAGCTCCCCTGCCCCAGCACAGCTGCAGAGTCTGCTGTCAGCAGAGAACCAGAGCTCTCAGAAAAGGAGAACAGGGAACTGCCGAGCATTGACCTCCAGTGGGAACAGGAAGGCTGGAAACTTTCTGCCTACAATAGCAAAAGCATGTGGAACACAGAGATGCTGTGAGCAACCTTATCCTGGAGTAACTAGGCAGAGGCCAGGGCAGCAGGGACACCACAGCCCACCCTTCTCCCAGTGCAAGGTCAGGCTAGGACAAGCCAGGTCAGGTTTAAAAGCCTAAGGAAAGGTTAATTTTGGCTAGCAGGAGGCAGGGCAGGCTTTGAATCCCAAAGAAAAGTTAAACACCCAAGCTGCAAAGGGGATGCTTGAAGATGTTTTGATAAATATTTGCTGTGTAAGGCTTTATCTGAAGGCCGTGCACGCACACATGTACTCACCACCTAGTTGAGACTGTCCTGTAACTGGGGTTGTTTTTCCCCACGTTGTCCAGGGCAGAGGTACATCACAGTGCCATTTATCTTTGTGCTGCATTGACCAAAACATTTGGTGTTACCCTGCAGATGCTTCCTGAGAGAGCCTTCCAGGTACACTGGCTGCACCCGTCAGCAGGATGGGCTCCAGCACCACTGCCAGCATACACACAGCCTGGGATGGCAGTAGGGTCAGCCCACAGGACAGCTCCCTTCTGTCCTAGAGGTTTATAAAATCGAGACAAAAAACATTCAAACAACAATTATTTTACAAACTAGTTAAATCAATCAAAGCTATGCAATATTTGAATACAGATTTGTGATGCCAAACGAAATTGGTATTACCTGGGTTACTCTCAAAATTTTAGAAAGCAGAAGTAACCTGGAATCTACCATCACACAATAAAGTGAGGGCTCTCAGCCTCAAGGAGTCTCCTTGGGTGATGTCCTGACCCCAAGGGAGGGTTCCCCCACTGCAACTCCAAATGCTCCTTCAGCCAACTCAATTTCATCTCTTCTGTACCAGTATCATCCGTAACAACCTCTAAAAAGAAAAAATAAGCTGGCACACACTGGTGGCCCTAAGTCAGCCCAGGGTTTTCACAGCTGAGGGTGCCCAGGGCAGCTGGGCTGGAAGTGCAGCCAGCTGTATTTCTGTGGCACTGACCCTGCACCAGCAAATCTGCACTGAAAGAGCAGCAAAGACAACTTTCAGTGCTACTGTAAGAAACTGGAGAGGTTCCTCTGCAGCACAGGCCACTGAGCAGATACAAGATATGGGCCCAGAATCAACATTTCCCAGGATTTGTCCAACCCTCCCAGGCAGGCAGCTGAACATGAACTGACCTCAGTCCCCTCACTGCAGGTTTGTGTGGGGCTGTCACACCAGAACTCGTTCACCCCCATGATATCACTCCATTTGAAATTCACACCACATTAAACACTAGCAGGCATCTCAAGAGCTATTCTTATGCAGCAGAAGGGCTGGAGGGAGGTGATGAAGATGCATTTGGTAACACAGTGGGGGTGTAGCTGGGATGGCCTTAAGGGACACACAGTTGGTATGAACCACTCTGCAAATCCCACCAGACTCACAGCTAGAAATGGACCACAGGACAAAGAGCAGAGGGAGGTTGTAACACTCAGCTGGGCACTTGCACAGCTGTTGGGATGTCCCTGGCTGCTGAGAACAGGGACAACAGGCAAGTCAGTGCAGAAATTAAACAGCTCTTCAGAGAAAAGGGGAAACCACGTGCAAACAAACACACCCACCATCACCAGCTTATCTGCTCAGCAACAACCTGATTCTTGTGAGATTTATGTTCCAGGAGCTCAGGACAGGGCCATATCCGTAGTGACAAACAGGACTTGAGTGGTTCCCCAAGTAAGCAGCCTGTTTGGAGTTTCCACAAGAACAAAGGTGTCTGAGAAAAACAGATCGTACATTTTTCCCCGACTTGTTTCTCAGTGGGGACAGAGAACTGCTCTCAACTGGGAGCAGCTGCCAGAGTATCAGGGGACACAGCAGCAGAGGAACTGGTTTTATCCTGCTGCTCACTTTGCCACCCTGTGGACCTTCAGAGGACTTTCACTGCCACAACCTGTCTGCCCCCAGGAGCCCTACACAACACATACTGCACAGGTCAGGGGCTGCAGCTCTCAAGCATGCAGAGGAGCTAAACCAGCAGCAGAATCAGAGCTTGAAGTGTGAGCCAAGGCAAACACAGCCTCCTAAACCCACAAGCCTCAAGGCCCCTTCTGGTCTCTCAACTTCTGTCCCAGCAGTGGGGACAGTCTTGCTGTGGAAGATTAAAGGCTCATGTTTGCCTTATGTCTAACCTGGATTCCCTCATTTTCAGGGGAATTCTCACTGGCACTCACAGCTGCCATCCCTCCTTACATCCCTCACTGTTTACACTGACATCCCTGCAACTGAGCTGCCTCAGCCTCAGTTCCTTTCATGCCTCAGTCATCTCTGCTTGCTCCAGGGGTCTCAGCAACCAGAGGCACCCACTGCTCAGGGCTCAGTGACAGGGTTAGGGCTACCCCAAATTCCCAACTCCACATAACACCAGGCTGGCTCAGTCACAGGTGCTTGGAGCTCTCAGCCAGGCACTGTTCCCTCACACCCCAGTGCTTCTGCCTGACCACTGGTAGCTGCCTCTGCAGGATTACACAGGATTTACTTCCACATTATGCATCCTCTGCTGTTGTCACAGCTCCCCTCCACCCCGATGGCAGAGGTTAATGTGTTGCACAGATCCATTAAGGAAATTCTCTAAAGTCCAGGACTCTCACTGAATCTCTGCAGTGGCATTAGCCACACTTCATTAGTTTTTCAACTAGTTTTAAACCCATCTGCCTGTTCCTGCAAACAGCAAAACTGCAAGACAACAGATGTTTCACTATCTCTGATAAATTTTCAGACTAGAGATTTCACAAGTAATCCAGCACTATGTGCTCTGTCTTAACCATACCAAACCAGTTTATTTCTGGCTGCCAGGAACTGCTCTCTGCTGCTAAAACTGAGCACAGGCACAGCTCAGGTAATTTAGGCACTTTGCCAAGGCACCTGAGCTATGGTCTGCTGCACCCTGAGGGAGAAAAATCCACAATCCACCCTTGGTGTGGAACATGGCCAGTGCAGCAGCTCAGGGTGCAGCTGCCATGTGAGCTGCAGCTGTGTCCAGGTGGGGGAATGGCTGTCACCTGGCACCCACCCTGTGCCTACCACGGGGACAGGGACACAGACTGTGAGGGTGCAAAAGCCTGGGGATGCCTCTTTTCAGGGAGTGCAATTCCCAGAGCAGCACCAGACCATTAGCAAGGCAAGGAGTGGGCACCTCCTCCAGGAACATCCTCAGAGGCTTCTGCAGGATATATCTGGGGGTAACAAAACTGACCTTCTCTCAAATGTTTTAATTTTAAATATATAAAAATTATTTTACCACTGTCCTACTCATCCTTCAAGTCTCCAGCAAACTGAAGATACAGCAGAAAAAAAAGCCTGGAAACAAATTTGTTCAAACCAAAAACAGCACCAGGTTCTACAGGTAACACCAACAAACCATGACAAACATTCTCTGCTGGTGGCTTCCACAGGTAACACCACATCTGATCTGACATGGCAAGGTCAAGCACTACCTGCTACAACTGCCTGTCCCAACTGATGTGTGTTGGCCCTGCCAACACCTCTCAAATTGTCCTGCCACACACAGGCAGCAGAGGAAAAGAGTAACAAGTTCCAGGAGTGGCAGCTGTCCCTAGACAGCACAATTTCAAGCCAAGTTGAACCCTGAGCCAAGACAGTGTTGTAACTCCACCATGAGTCTCAGGCAGGGTTCAAGGAGCCCAGTTTTCCAAATACCTACAGAATTACCCATTTCAAGGTGTCCATGGCCCTTCTGTTACCAGCTTTCCATAAGCAAACAAACTCCAAGCTATTCAAGGCACTTTACCTGCTGAAGGCTGCACCTTTTCCCCTCATATCCCAAGTCCCTCATCATGACTTTTCAATAAAAACCAGGCAAGAACACACCACCCTGTGCTTTGCACAGGAAGTCTTCTGATTGCTGTAGAGGATATATACAAGTGTGGATATAAATGCCTGCAAATTTTATTGCAATAACAGCCCTTAACCATATCAGAACTGAAAAGAAACACAATGAAGTAATACAAGAGGAGTTGCACTGGAGTGAGAATGCAAAGTTGAATACAGGAATGTGACTGCTTTAACTTTGCATCCAAAAGCAGTGAAGTTTACATTTTGCATAAGTTTTTGCTAAATATATTTAGACCTGAACACACTTAGTCTTCCCCCATGATCTGGCAGCAAGGCAGAGGAGAAGGAGGAAGGGCAAGGGGAATTAAATGTTGAATTTAAACTACCTGAATTCAGCAACATGAAATTTAGTCTTGCAACACCAGAGGTAACTGCTTATCCACATCACCATCTTACAGTCCTCCACTTTGTCCAAGAAGAAGATTGCACAATACATTCTTCATAGGGAAATATTTACAAAGAAAACTTAAAATATTATTGAAGCAATTTAACAATAGATCTTTCCTAAAAATCTGCTAATGCATATCTAGCAATTTTTGTTTGAGATCCTACACTCAGTGTAATTAAAATAGCATTTGAAACATTCCAACAGGAATCACATTGCACAGAAGAAGCAATTTGCTTCCCTAACATTTTTGCACACCCGCTCAGAGCCTGTGCCTTTAGTGCACAAGTCCACAATGCCAAGCCTCTACACAGGTACCTAATAAATGCTATGGAACAAAGTTCTTTGAAATGAGGACAAGCATCTCAGTCTCTGGGCTGTAATGATGTAAGGCTTCTTGCAGTTTTATTTGCTTGGTCAGTGAAAGCCAGAGGAAGTGCCATCCCTTTCCATGCCTGGTCTGGAGCTGGTATCTGGTTCTCTCAGGTGTCCACTGCAGTTTCAGACAAGCACATTGGTGACAAATCAGTTGCGGGTCAGTCCAGGCCCTTCTGGAAGGAGGGATGCAAAGAAAGTCTTGAAAAAAACCCAGACTGTGCTCACGAGTGAAGGGCTGGCCTGCTGCAGTTCTTGGAAAGCCTGTCCCTCATCAGGAGGTGCCTCAGACTCGTTGGTTCTGCCTCCATTTTCCCCCTGCCAAAATAAAGGATATTTGGTAAAGGAGAATTTCAGAAATGCATTAGAAAAATCAGATGTCAAACTGGTTTTGTTACTGAAATGTCACTGTTTGTATCTGGGGCTACTTGAAAAATTTTATACTCAAAGTCAAAAACCCAAGCTGCACACTGGCAGTACTGGTTAACTCACATTTGTGTCCAGAAACACTGTCCAGGACAGCCATCAAGCACCAGACCAGGTGAATTACATATTTACAGCTAATTAACTTCCATTGATATCAGAATCGTCAGCTTGAAATGAAAGACTCAAACTGCTTGCAGACCCAAATGCTACAGAGGTGCAGCCTGAACCCTGCCCACAGTTACAGCCTGTGACAGACCACTTCCCATTACAACTTCCTAAAGGACAGAAGCAGCTAAAAGATCACCATAACATTTTAGAATGAAGGTTAACTAAGGAATTACCAATTCCTATACCAATGGAGGACTCAAATGGCAATTATTCTCCCATGGAAGATAGTGTCTTACAGAAATTTCAAGGAAAGTTTTTTCCCTACTACACAATTCTTAAACAGCAAAAATTATTAAAAAGCAAAACTTAACAGGGTTTCATGGTTTAAAAATATAGCAAGACAATACCTGGAAGTTGTTGTTCTGGTCCTGGTTTAGAGCAGCTTGAGGAGGAACATTGCCTGGGAAGGGCTGAACTGGTCTTCGTCTAAACGGGAACCATCCAGCATGGTGTCTGGGGAAGGCAGCAGATCAATTAATTAATTAATGCTGGTCCAACATTACTCATCCTGCACACAACAGCTGCACGTCTGACTGCTCAGAGCTGCTGGAACTAGCAACAGTAAAATTTAAGGACTTTCAATGGAACAACCTTCAACTCTCCAAGTCTACACAGATGTTGGAAAAGCTGCTCCACTTTTAACTCCTAGACCTACAATTCAGACACATCACTTGTTCCACGGGTGATCAAAGAATTTTGGAGGGCAGATTATCCTTCTCAGATAAGACATCCCAAGCACAGCAGATGAGGGTCCATTATCATCTGTGGTTTTATCCTAATTCTACTCCCCCACCCAGAGAGGTTCAGAGGCAGTTCAGGACACTCCCTTCAGTTCAGCCTGGTCTGCTCTCCAGAGGGGCAACACAGCAGGAGAAGTCATGGATACATGACTGAAACAGCAAGTGTGAGACCCTCTTCCCAGACTTCAGTCACTTGTTTCCCAATAAGAAACTAATTTTCTACACTGAACCTACAGGTCTGTCTGCTCTATGCTGCTGAGTTACTGGAGTTTTACAACAGGGGCTACACTTTGGTTTCAAGTAGTTTTCTAAAACAAAGACAGCCACACCAGAAACTGCAAAACCCGTGAGATCAGCCACATTCTTCATTTAATCCAGACATAGGCTTAATTATTTTTTCTAAATACTGACTTATACCAGGATATAGGGGACTGGTTTGCCCTTTCCAGGTCCTAGAGTCCCATGAAGCTCAACCACCAGGAAGATGAGCACAGCACAGAACTGAGTACTTCAGTGAAACCCTTCTGAACAGCAAATATTAACACCATCCACTTACAGATACATCAGAACAGTGCCACCCATGACGAGGAGGAGTCTGCTGATGCTGGAGTAGAAATAGACCATGTTGACAAAAACATATAACAGTGTTGCTGAGTAGAGCCAGTCCAACCAGTCTCGATTGCCACCCTCCTCATCTTCCTCCACGAGGGCCCCCCCTTGGGCATTCATCCCCAAGTTCTGGTCAGCCACTGCGTTAACCTGAGCAGCAACATTCTGGTTTCCAGGCTGGTTTTGGGCAGGAAATGGGCCTGGGAGAGCAGCTGGAGGTGTCACTGCTGTCACTGGTATCTCCTGAGAATGCCGGGCATGGGATGGGTCAGCAGATGCAGCAGCAGAAGCCAAGCTGGAACCAGAGAACAAAGCCCACAGTGAGGCTTAGTCAAATCCTCCCACACTTCCCACAGGCCCTGTGTGTGAAAATCTGTCCTTCTGTCCAACAACAGAGTCAGATCAGAGGCAAGCAGAAAGCATCAAGTTTAGAGGCTACAGAAGCAGCAAAAACAAGTTTTAACATTTAACATCCATAACAGTTGTACAGTGACCTCAACAAATCAAACCAGGCACCCTCCCCTTTATCAACAGCGATGTCAATACTTCACAAAAACAATTTAGAGCAATCTGCAGGTGGTCTAAAAGCCTTCTGCAAGTCTCACTTTGACCTGTCACTGATGTCCAGTCAATGCTGTGTGCACTTAGAGCCGTCAAAAAAAAAAAGAGCAAAGGCTCATCAGCAGGATCAGATTTACTCTAGAGACACCTGCCCTCCCAATGAAGAGTCAGACAGGCAACGGGCAAGATTCAGAACCACTGGCCTGAACACCAACAGAGCAGCACAGTCAGGGGCACATTCCCACAACATTCAGCACAAGCTACAATGAAAAAGTCTCCAAGTAGCATCGAAAGAGGAAGAATTGCCAGGAGCTCTCCAATTTCTTGTATTAGTTTCTACTTCCTACTGGCAGCTTGGAATAGAACACTTACTATTGCATGTAATACTGTCTTGCATAAATCTGCTGGAACCAGGACATCTGAAGCATGCTGTAGGTTGTGTAAGCAGAGAAGCCAGGAGCCATGCTCTGGGAAGGACTCCAAGTTGTTTCCAACCTTGGTCAAAATTTGAACATTCATTAGCAAACACTGAACTAACAGCAAGAGCAATTTATTACAGAACAATGTAAATAGTTTCTGCCATTTTGTTCAGCCAAACACAAAATTAATTCTTCCTTCTAGACACTTCTTCACTCACATGAACAAAGGAAATATTCTTCTTCCTAATTAATAGAGCAGTGCATTTTCCTTTAAATGCCACATCCTTGGAAGTGTTCAAGGCCAGGTTGGACAGAGCAATCTGATCTAGTGGAAGGTGTCCCTCATGGCAGAGGGTTGGACTAGATGGCCTTTAAAGGCCCCTTGCAATTCAAATTATTGTATGTTCACTAAAGCTTTACATAAACCCTCATATTTGGCCCATGTTCTATGGACTTATGCCAGTGTATGTGGCATAAGGAGCTGGCATCCAACACAAACATACCACCTTAAAACTCTTAAAGATGTACATAAAATTGTATTTACCCATTACTGGCCTCTGCTGAAGAGTGGACACCTGAAGAGCTCCTCGATCTTCCACCATTTGAGGAAGACACATTTGATTCCTGCCTGGCTTCTGATGGCAACTTGGGCTGATCAGCTTTAACCTACAGACAGCAGTGCAGCCAGTGAGGTTTACTCAGGACACCACACACACTTTATGCAAAAAACAAAGTGTTTTATGTTGCTGCACCCCACAAAGTATGCCCTTGTTTTAACACCCACTCCTGCACAGCACCTCTCAGTGCTGCCCCTGCTCTTGGGCACCACACCACAGGCACCTCTATCAGCATTTTAAAGCTCCTGGAGCCAAATGACTGGGATGCAAAACTGATTTGATCCTACCCTTCCCTTGCACAAGATCTATACTTCATTTGTTACTTCTTATGCACACATTCAGTGTCCATCTGGGTATAAAAATATAAAATACAAAATGCACTTTGGCTTTTTCCTGTGGCAAATTTGCACTGCTTGCACAAACTGCTGTACACTGAGTGCAGGAGCTGTCCTGTGGTGATACATCTAACACCCAGCCAAGGCTGGCTCACATCCAGCAACCACCAGGCATGGCTAGGGTTAGCTCACAGTGCCTTTCATGGGCAACAGGACCACACCTCTAGAAACCTTTGCCTGGCCACGTTGAGGAAAGGATGGGGTTTGGCCATTTGTACTTGAGACCAGCCCACACTGAGCTCAAGCACTAAGGCTGAGCCTGTAGAGAGGAAGCCAAAGATGAGTCATTAATGGGAGCAGTTAAAGTGTCTGCAGTTCTCAGCCTTCTCTCCCCACAGATCAGAACCACTTCCCTCTGCTGACCACAAGCTCAGTCTGTCCTGGGACACAGCAAGTCATAGTCAATTTAATAAAACTGAATCTACCAGAAAGCATTTCTCCCCTGAGCAGCACATCACAATTAGACCTTTCTTAACAGAGGCAATGAGAATCTTTACTGATGAACTGTAGAGGCAATTTTTTTACCCAACTTAATCCAAATACATTCTGACATTCCCAAACAAATATCACAAAGTAATTCTGCTGTTGCACTAACAGGGAAAACCTGCACTAACAGGGAACTTCAAAATAGTCATCCAACACTTCTTGTTTTCAGTTACAAGCCCAATACTCAGAGTTAACTGTAATTACCTCTTTGGTTTCTTGCATATTTGCAGGAGTCTTGAAGTTGTATACCAAATGAAGAGCATGCAGCTCCCCATGCTGAAATATAAGGGAAGATCTGTTAAAAAGAAAAATATCCCTTCTCTGGATGTATTTCAGTACATCACAAAAGACACTTTTTTATACCTTTGGCAACAATTCTCCCAGACAGTGGTGATCAAGCAGCAGCTTCCCAGAATAAATCAGCTTTTGGTCCTCTTCAGGCTTTGAAGAAAGAAAACAAAGAACAGGATTACTTACTCTGCCAAGCATTAACCAACACAGCTTACAGCTGGTGGAGAGATGCACAGAGCCTGGAGCATCCCACATACTAAGGTGCAGAGGGAATTGCGCACATCTAAATTCAGCTGAAGTTATGAGAACAACTGAATGCCCAAGTGGGATATTATCGAGGTGCAAACCTGCATAAGAATCCAAAGTCCCTTGGGCAAAGAATCTGGTTACATGCTGTATCTTTTACAGTCCCAACAGAAACTTTTGTGCTTCTTAAAAACAGAACTCTGGAGTTCCATCTAATCTGATCAGCACCAGAGGTGGTGTCAGGTAAATCTGTTACACCCCATCCAGTGGGACCCAGCAGCTCTTCATCGGGAGCTGTCCCACAGGAGCTGCTGGAAGCACAGGGAGCCTGTTTCTGGGCAATCACCACACTCCCAGGGAGAGCACGGCAATCAGGCCTTCTCCCAGGCAACCAGCGACAGGACAAGGGGAAATAGCTCTAAGTTTGCAAGGCAGTCTCCAGTTGGATATTATGAAAAATTTCTTCACCGAAGGAATGGCTAAGCATTGAAATGGGTTGCCCTGGGAAACGAAGTCACCACCCCTGGAACTCTTTAAAAAATTAGTATAAGACATGGCATTTCACAGTGTGGTTTAGCAGGGATAGCGGCATTTGGACCAAGGTTGAACTTGATGACCTTGGAGGTCTTTTCCAAGTTTATCGAGTCTATGAAGGCCACGCACCCTCCTGCGGGAGCGCTGCCCGTGGGAGCAGCGGGGCCGGGAGCGCAGCTGCTCCGGCAGCACTCACGCGTCAGCTCGCGTGTCCTGCGGCCCAGGGGAAGTCACACTTCTGCATTTCAGCCCCAAAGCCCCATCACCATCCCACCGCACCCAGCGCTGTGTTCAACGGGAACGCGCCCCTAAAGCCCCAGGAGGGGCCGCGGCCGCCCGGCTGGGTGCGGTGCCCGGGCGCTGCTCCGCGGTGCCAGCGGGCTCTGACGTCCGTCCCCACACACCTGCAGGACGCGCCGTCCCGGGAGGCCGGTTAATGATTAACCGGGCCACAAACCAGTCCCAAAATAGCCCGAGCGCGCCCCAAGTGCGGCTGACGCAACCGGGACCAGGACACTCCGGGGGGCAGGTACCGGTCCCGGAGCCCCGCGAGAGCCCCAGGGCAGCTGCCGCCGCTGCCCCGCGGGGAGACAGCCCCCACCACGCACCAACCCACCCACCCATCCATCCGGCCAGGGTGTGCACAGCGACCCGCCCGGCGGGGCTGCGGGAACAGGGGACCGCGCACTCACCGGCGCGTCGGGCAGGAGGCGGCGCAGCTCGGTCTTGAGCCGGCGTACGGTCCAAGTAGGCTCGGCACTGAGCCGGAGGTCGCGGTGCCGCTGTGCGGGGCTCCGGACCAGCAGCGACAGCGGCTCCTCCATGGCGGGCATGAGGCGGGCGGCGAGTGCCGAACCTCCCCGGTGGGGGTTTTTATAGGGCCCGGCCCCGCCGCAGGGCCGCGGTGGCTGCGGTTCATTGGCCGCAATGAGGGAAGGGGCGGGGGCTGCCACGTGGGCCAATTGCACAGAGCCTCCCGCGCGGCGCCCTGAGGAAACGGAGGCGCTGATTGGGCGGTGCCGGATGAGGGGCGGGGCTATACGGTCACCACGGCGACGGTGACCCGCCCCGCCCGGGCCCTGAGGGGCGGAGGCTATAGCCGGGCCGGTATCGCTGTTCTCTCTCCTTTCACCACGTATCTGACACCAACGCAGCCCTTAGGGATCCTTTGCTTTATTTTCCGTCTCCCCTCCGCCCGCTGGAGCAGCACAGCTCTTGTGGAGCCCTGCACGTGCTGCATCCACAGCCTGATCCAGGTGAAACATCCCCTTTTTCCCGATGGTTATTTCACCCGAGCTGTGTAGGTACCTCAGCAGGTTTGCTGTGGGCTTTGTGGGTACAGGACAAACCAGACTTCTGAGTGGAGCTAAAAGAAGTGTGCGGAGATGCTGGGGAAAGTTAATAATTCATGACATTTTTACTAACAACAACAAAAAAAGCCATAAAAATGTGGACCAGCAGCTTCTGAGCACTCGTCCTCATGCCCATCTCCCTGTGAGATGCGATCATCCAGCACCTAAAACGCCCGTGGTAATGATCCTGATGCACCAGGAGGGGGTTTTCGCGTCCTTCAAAACAAAACTGTAGGAACGTGAGACGTCGGATTTATCTCTCGGCACCAGGTATTTACTCTGCGTGTTTCAGGAGCTGCTCAGTATTCCTTGGCAGCCAGACCTGTTGCCCAAAGGCACGGATGAGTCTGCAGCCAAGACTGGATTTTGCAACTAGGAAAGACACTCTGCCACGGGGATGCATCACCCCGCGGCTTCCCGGGGAAGAGCCGAGCCAAAGGGCAGCGCTGCCGTGGGAGCCGACAAAACAAAATCGCGGAGAAATGAGCTGAGCCTGGGTCTGGTCGGGTGAACCCTCCGCGGCTGCCAGGGTACGTCCTTGCGAGAGTGGAGAATTCCATCGGAGCCAATTCCTCTCTCACATCCCCATCTCACACTGAGCCCTGGGGCTGAGCTCCTGCCTGCTCTGTCCTTGCTGGCCCTGGGAGGGCTCAATGCCCAGGTGAGCTTTGCCTCCCCAGCCTCTGCTCTGTGTCCCACCAACCCTAAGAGACACTGCCAGAGTGATTTGCTGCTCTTGCTCCATCAGCACAGATCATGATTCCTGTCCTTCAGCTCCTACTGGCAGTGAGGAAGGACAAACACAGTGTCCAGGGCCACCCTTGCCTTTGTGCAAGTCAGGGTGACTTGACTTGGAGTTCCCGTGGGTGGCAGGGACAGGGTAAAGCTATGCAGGTGTTGGAGTGAAACCAGAATCTTGGACTCTGTTTTGTCTGGGACTCCCTGTGCTGTTGCTGGCCTGTGGGCTGGCTGTGCAGCTGTGGCCACGGTGCTGCCTTGAGCTCAGACTCGTGGATTTCTCCTTCATCACGGACAGCAGGGGCAGAACTCAGCTGCTCTCTACACATTCCTTGTCTGAGCCACTGCTGGGAAAAATGCCTGCTCACTGGTCAGACTAACCTGAATCCAGCACTGACTTGGAGCAGGGGCGGGAGGAATGACCTCCTGAGGCACCTGAGTGCTAAGCCTCAGCAGTCCCCCCTCCATGTCTGGGGGTGCTTGACCCCCCAGAAAGCCAGGCCCTCACTGCCCTCACCCACAGCAGCCAAGAACTGGTGGATCTGGAGTCAGTGCACACATCTGAACATTGAGTAGCACATGCTGCAGTTCCAGAGGCTGATTCAGAGCTCCTAGGACTGAGGCAAAACAAACACTTGTCCTGATACTGTCTGCTTAGCTTAGCTTGCTCTGTGGCAGCAGATAATGGCCCACAGCACAAACCAGAAGGTGTGACCAGCACATCACCCCACTGTCCTGCTGAACAATTAACTCCGATTTACCAAAATTGGAGATGAAGGACTGCAAGCTGCTTTTGTCGCCTGCGTAAATATTAACCACGGTGTAAATCAGGATTATCTCTTTGACCTCAACACAATTACTCTGTTTTAAAAAAACAAACCAAAACTGAGGGGGCTGAGTGGGGTATTGCTGATGAATTTACAGCTCTGTTTGTGGTCAGGCTGTTTTTCATGGTGTGGCAATCACTTGGCACAGCAGGAACAGCCGGAGGAGAATTTGCCAGCACATGAGGAGATGTCCCACAGTCTCGCAGCCTGGCGTGCTCCTTTGCTCATCCAGGCACAGTGACACAGGGGACAAACCTGCCAGGAGCCACAGACCAGCTAATGCAGGCCTGGTGCTGTGGGGATGCAATTTTGTCCTGACCAAAGGTTGTTCCCTGGGCCAGGATAGGGCAACAGAATCCAGGAGCAAAGGGCAGCAGAATCCAGACAAGCCAAACTGATTCTCCAGGCTTGGTTCGATATGTTTATTCTGTCAGAAGCACTGTGCCTGTCAGGTGTCTGGCTAAAAAAACTGTTTCATGATGCTGCTGTCATGGCCCCTTTGGCTCCAAAATTCCCCAGAGTCTGTGAATAAGAGTTTGTTTTTGTTGAGGCACTGGGGCTGGTGACCCTGGTGCTGGCAGGAGGGAGCTCACAGCACACCCTGGCATCGCTGGCAGAGCTGCACTGCAGCGGGGTCTGCAGGGAAGGGGTTCTGTGGCTGTCCCTGAGTGTTTCTGTGCCCGAGCAGAGCCAGTTCTGCCAGAGACATCCCACGGGCATCACCTGTGGACACAGCCTGGCAGCACGGAGGAGATGTGCTCTGCCTGCACATCCTGGCAGCCTGGTGCTGGGATGGGCACAGAGAAGCTTTGCTGCACGCCCAGTGAGCATGGTCAGTTTCTCTCCACTCGCTCAGCTGTTCACTGTGCAGTAAAGCAAATCACCCCCGAAACAATGAACCTTCCCTGGGCCACGCTGCTCTGGGGCAGCATGAAACTTCCCTGCCAGATAAGGGGGAAAAGCCAGAATGAACGTGTAACCAGGATGTGGGGAACGAGGGGCACAGCTGGAAAACATCCCCTGCTACCAGGGTTGCCTCTTGCCAAAGGCCACTAAACCGGTGGCATGGGAAGCCCCCGCCAACCTGGGGAAACGCCGGGATATTCCCGGGCGGGGCCGAGGCTTCCACCGGTGACACTCGCGGGGATTCCGTGCGGATGCTGGCCGCGTGCCGGAGCTCGGTGTCCCCAGAGAGGGGCCGCTGTTGGGTTTAAGGTGTCGCTAATGAGGTTCCTGACAGCGATGGGATGCCCGAGGTTACCGGAGCGGTGCCCGGTGCCGTCCCGGCGCGGCGGCGGCCCGACGGGGAGCGGAGCCGCGCTCGGGTAGACGGGGCCGACGTGGAGGGCATTGGGATGGGGACGGGCACGGGGACGGGGATGGAGACGGGGATGAGGATGGGGGTCCTGCCGCCCCGCCGTCCCCACCCCCGTTACCACTGCGACGTTGTCAGCAGCCGCCCGGCCACGCCCCGCGCCCCGCCTGGGCCAATGGCGCGGCGG
>JBBMKD010000025.1:14221711-14240372 GCA_037834095.1 Argya squamiceps
GTGGGCTCTGCCGGGCCGCGGGCTGGCTCGGCGCGGCCGTGGGAACGCCGCGGCGGAGCGCTCGCCAGATGCGCAGGGCGCCGGTGCGCCGTTCCGGCAGCCCTGGTGTGCGGGGTGACCCCGCCGGTGCGGGTGTGCGGGGTGAGCGGTCACCCCGGGGACACACCTCGCCCAGATGTGCACTCACCCAGATGTGAGTGCTCGCCAAAGCGTGGTCACCCCCGGCTATGCCATCACTCAGATGTGCGCCCCCAGCAAGGCACGAGCCCCTGTCGTGTATCTAGATGTGCACACCTGCATGACTGTGCGCTCGCCCAGTTGCAGTCTCCCCCAGACGTGTCTGCTTATCCAGATATGTGCTCACCTGGCACACCCTTGCCCAGATGTGTGCTGTCACCCAGATATACACCATTATCCACCTGTGCTCACCCACCCATCCCTGTGCTCACCCACCCATCCCTGTGCTCACCCAGATGTGTGCACTCCTTTTCTGCACCCTTACCCAGCTGTGCACTCGCCCAGCTGTGGCACTGCCTGCTCGGGACCCCCGGCAGGGTGTAGGGTGTCTTTCTTCCCAGGACGTGGTGGCCACCGCCTGCCCCGACAGCTGGGGTGTGACCCCCGCGGGCAGCGCGATCCTCGCAGTGTTCCTCAGCCTGTTCTTAATTGGCTTCCCCTTCGTCGTGACGGAAGGAGGCATTAATTAGCGCTGTTGCTCACCAGGTGCTACGGCAGCGCCTGTGTCGCAGGGAAGGGCCTCCCGGCAGCACGGAGTCTGCCACGGCAGGTGGTACGGCCAGAGGGTCCCTCCTCTGCCGCGGGGCCATCTTTCTGCCCCATCACTTCAGTGTTTGGGCAGAAAAACGGCTTCACTCCTTTTACTTTGTTTTTGGGACGGGCTTTTCCTGACTGGCGCTGCTGCCTTGGTGCTGCCGGGCTCCGGAGCCAACAGC
This sequence comes from Argya squamiceps, assembly GCA_037834095.1. Classification (NCBI taxonomy): domain Eukaryota; kingdom Metazoa; phylum Chordata; class Aves; order Passeriformes; family Leiothrichidae; genus Argya; species Argya squamiceps. Next base: position 14,222,665 of record JBBMKD010000025.1, read on the forward strand.
ACCAAGGCTCTGCCTGCCCCGGGGCAGCTCTGCGTGGTGCCCTGCCTGCATCGGTGCTGCCGGCCGGAGCCAGCCCTGCCCATAGTCACCCTCTTCCTCCTCTTCTTCCTCTTCCTCGTCCCCCTCTGCAGTTCGACGCTGAATTTCGCCGCTTTGCCATGAAGCGCTCCGGCACCGGCAGCTTCCAGGACTTCTACCAGCTGCTGCAGACAGTGCACCAGATCCCGCGGGTGGATGTGCTCCTGGGCTACACAGACATCCACGGCGACCTCCTGCCCATCAACAACGACGACAACTACCACAAAGCCCTGTCCTCTGCCAACCCCCTCCTCAGGGTCATCATCCAGAAGAAGGGTAAGCGGGGCACTGGATGCGTCCTTCTGTCAAGAGAGATGAGCCACATCCCACAGTTCTGCTGGTTCCACTTTTGGACTGTGCCAGCAGGGGCATGGCTGGTCACAAACCCTCCAGCTACTGCTTTGGTGGATGGGTGTGGAGATGGTGGCACTGGGAGGCTGCCAGAACCCTGCCAGGGCTGTGGCACCCACACAGGCTCTCCCTGGCAGCTGAGGGCACCTGCCTCAGCCCAGCCCCATGTGACCTGGTGAGCAAAGGCAGATCTTTGCAATTCACCCCTTTAAAGTTGTGTTTTCCAGCCAAGCTTGTGTGGGCTCCCAGATAACACCTGTGTTACTCCCGTGAACCAGCAGCCCCATCCAGCTCCCTGCCCTGAGGGGGCAACAGCCATTTTGGCAGAGCTCTCAGGGTGCCAGCTGCTGCTGGATTTTTGGTGTTGGCAAGAGGCTTGGTGCTTCCCTGGCAGACCAGGGACTTGCCCTTATCTCAGTGGCATGTTCCCAGGGAACCACTTCCTTGCACAGGTACACCTGATAACATCCTGATAACATCCTGGTGAGGATGAAAGCCTTCAAGTGACAAAGTATTTCTCCTGTTTGCAGGGAAAACAAGCCCATCCCCTTCCACTCAGTTTAGTGGCACTGAGGTTTTCTCTTTCATAGCATCATCAGTCAGCAGTTCACAGAGCCACAGGGTGACCCAGAGCCACAGTTTTCCGTGCACAGCATCCAGAGAGAGCCTGTGTTTCCAGCTCATGCCAGTGGTATGAAGTCTCTGGGCGAGGGGTGATGCTGGTGGCCAGCCCTGGCTGCTGTGTCAGTTTTCCTGGGCTTTTGCATCAGGGTGGTGTGGGATGCCCTGGACATGTTTCCTCTGTGGCTGCTTGGTGTGGGGGCTGCCAGCAGTGATCCAGGCTGCTGGAGCCCACGGTGCACTCAGGGGCTGCCACTGCCAGTGCTGAACCATCCCCTGTTCCTGGCCCAATGCTTGGGCCCAGGCTGTGACATGGAGAGCCAGGGGTGGGTGTGCTGGGGCTGCTGTGGGAGCATCACTCCTGCTCCCAAGAGCCACCCTGTGGGCTGCTGGAAAAGCCTGTGAGGGCCCACGGCTGACTGTGCCAAGACAGCACAGTGTGGAGAGGGAGCAGGCAGAGCCTGGCTCCATGGGCAGCAAGATAAGGAAGGCAAGCAGGCAGCACCAGGGAGCCCCAGCACGCAGCTGTGCCCGCAGGAGAGGGGCTGTGGGGCTGGCAGCACCACGGGGAGGTGAGCAGAGAGGCCAGGAGCAAGTCCTGGGTGAATCACAGCTGATTTAAAATGGATCCAGGTCATCCCAAGGCTGGGCTGTCGTTGAACCGGTCTGGGTCGCTGAGGAATGTGGCTGCAGAGCCTCTCACACTGCCTGGTGCAGGGAGCGGTGCACACACACACAGGTGTGCTCCTGTCAGTGGGCTCTGCAGCAGCCAGTCCTGCCACAGCCAGGCTAAAAGCAGAGGCTGCAGCTGGGCTCCTCTCTGTGCCATCACCCTGTTGAGTGAAGCCATCCCTGCGGGGCAGCCTGGCTGGAACAACAGCACTGACCCTCCTTGGCTGGGCCAAGGCTTACAGGAAGGGCAGGGGAAAGTGTGGGACATGGCCAGGGCCACCATCAGGCTCATCCTTGGCGTGCTGGACCTGCCTGGCCCAGCCACTCTGCGCCCCTTGGAGAGGAGCTGTGTGCTGAAATAGCTGTGGGAAAGCCTCCGCCGCCCTTCCCCGAGCTAAAAATACGCCAAGGCTGTGTGTGCAGGGAGATATTTATAAGCCAGGAGCCCTGGCTGGCTGGCTTGGCTAGGGAGAAATCCCATGTCCCCTGGGCTTGGGGACATCCCTAGCAGCCCTGCAGCTGGAGCAGGGTCCAGATGCTGGTGGGGGACACTGTGGGGAAGGTACTGACCATGGAGCATCCAGATCTGGGCTTCCACATGGAAAGAGATGGGGAGAATCCAGAGAGGAACCAGGGGATCCTCCCCAGCACCTGGTGGATGGGGCCAATGATGATGGGCTGGAGCTGGGCCCCACAGAGAAGCCCCAGGCCACAGTCCAGGAGAGAGTCAAACTCTGTATGAAGGTGCCTGATGGTGCAATAAGAGACATGGGCACAAATCGCAGTCTGGGATATTCAGGGGCTCTGAAGATGCTGCAGCCCTGGGATGAATTTCCAGGAGGTGAGGAGCCTCTATCCTTGGGAATGGCAGAGTTCTAGTTGGCTATCACCAACCCATGCCAGCGATAGCCCTGCTCTGGTGGGGCAGAGGGCTCTGGTGCTGTCTCCTGGGGCTGTACTGACCCTAAGGGAGTTTGCTGCCACCACAGCACACTTGTGTGGGGGGTCCTCTCTCCCCAAACCCAAACTGGGGCACAGCTGCAGCTCCCAGGCCATCAGGGCTGGCAGCTCTAGTGTTAAACTGCAGAGTTTGGCTTAAAGTGTGATTAAGGGTGAATCACTGCCTCGATCCCACTAATCCTGGCCTGTGTGCCTGTGTACGCTGGGTAATCCCTGGAGATGGGCCCCAGCGGAGACAGGCTGCAGGGAAAGCCAGGCTGATGATCTGGGGAGGAAAAGCCGGTGAGACCTGTGAGCAGGGCCCTTCTGCTGACTGCTGCCCCAGCACCTGGGGCCGAGGGCACGCGTTCACAGCCCCGGCAGCTGCAGTGCCTGACCCGTGTCCTCCCTTGCTGCCCACAGCAGAGTCCGATGCCAGCGTCTTCGCCTCCAACTCCTTGCAACGGAAGAAGAAAGGGCTGCTGCGCCCAGCGCACTACCGGGCCAAGCCTCACCTCCTCATCGGGATGCCCCAGGACTTCCGGCAGATCTCCTCCATCATCGACGTGGACATCCTGCCCGAGACGCACCGGCGCGTGCGGCTGCACAAGCACGGCTCCGACAAACCGCTGGGCTTCTACATCCGCGACGGCGTCAGCGTGCGCGTGGCCCCGCAGGGCGTCGAGAAGGTGCCCGGCATCTTCATCTCCCGCCTGGTGAAGGGCGGCTTGGCCGAGAGCACGGGGCTGCTGGCTGTGAGCGACGAGATCCTGGAGGTGAACGGCATCGACGTGGCCGGCAAGTCCCTGGACCAAGTGACGGACATGATGGTGGCCAACAGCCACAACCTCATCATCACCGTCAAGCCGGCCAACCAGCGCAACAACGTCATCCGCAGCAGCAAGGCCTCGGGCAGCTCCGGCATGTCCACGGACAGCACCCCCAGCCAGCAGACCCCCAGCCCGGCCTCGCAGTACCTGAGCAACTACAGCACGGCCGAGAGCGACGAGGAGGGCGACCTGGTCATCGAGAGCGACAGCGCGTCCCACTACATCCCCGGGGGCTGCCCCAACGGCGGCCCCGCCGACGGACCCCTCCAGCGGAGCCTGTCCCCGCACAGCTCGCGGGGCTCCCTGCAGTCCCTGGGCAGCCACGACGGCAGCCCCGGCAGGGGCAGCGGGCGGGAGGACGGCACCCTCCTCACCCTATAGCTGCAGGGGCCTCTGCCGCTCGGCGGCCGGCCGGGTCTCCGCTCATCCGGGCTGGATGTGGACACCGGGGTGATGATGCAGCCAGGGGTGGAGAGGGGCTGCCTGCTGCCCTCTCCCACTCCCCGTGACCCCGGGAGCCCCACTGTGGCACCCACTCAAGCCAGGCACTGCCTCTCTGAGCCCCCTTGCCTCCCCTTCCAAGCAAGCGGGGGTTTTTAATTGTTTTATTGAAATATGCATCATTAATATATTGCAATGGACAGTAAAACTTTTTTCTAGAAAGCACCATGCTTGTCCCTGGTTCATGTCACTGCAGGGAGGAGGGGGACAGCGGGTGGGTACCCCAGTGCTGTGCAGGGAAGGCCGTGCCTGGGGGTGGTGGCCTTGACCTTAGCACACCTTGTGACTTTGCTGCTGGCTGGGTGGCCCCACTGAGACGCATGGTGCCTGTCCCAGGACACATGTCCAGGCTGTTTTGGGCAGCCGCCTGGCCTGATGGCCTGATGCAGTCAGCCTTGCTTGGCCCCCCCATTCCCACCTTGCCCGTGCTACAGGGCCCTCACTAATGCTGGGGACACCTGGTCTGGCTGCAGCACCTTGGCTGTCGCTCAGCCCTGCAAACGGGGACAGTGCAGCCCCATCCTCCTTCTTCAGCCCCAAGCTCACACGAGGAGGGGTCCACACCTGCCCCTGCTGCTCTGCTGGGGCTTCCAGCACCCTCAGTCCCTCTCCCTAAAGTGCCAAGCTGATGGTGGCACTCACTGCTGCCAAGGCTTGTGGTGGGACTGGCAAGGAGGAAGACCTGCAGCTCTCAGGATGTGAAAAGCCAGCACCAAGTCTGCATGTCTCCTCAGGCCAGGGCAGGCAGGGAGTGCAGCAAGGGCTGAGGACACTCATGGCACACAGCCAGGCCCAGACAGACTGGAGAGCAGATCTGACAGCAGGGCTGGTTAGCCCAGGCTTGTTTTGGGCAGGGAGGTGCCCAGGGGCTGTGCCCACGGCCCCCAGTCACTCCCATCCAGCCGGCTCAGCCTGGCTGTGGGGTTTGCCCTGAGGTGGCCCCAGGGGCACCTGGGCTGATTTCCCAGTTGGCATCTCACCTCCTCCAGCCTTTGAGTGCCAAAATATTCCCCAGCCCTTGTCAACAACATCAGCCCTGACATCCCAGGGCACTGCAGTGTGCCAGGTGGCACAGGCAGGGTTAGAATATTCCACAGTATCCCCATCCCACAAAATCCTGCCCAAGATGGAGCAACCCCTGCAGCTGCTCAGGGGATCCATGCACAGTATCCCCACCCTGTGTAGCAAAAGGAGATGGAGCAATGGCACAAGCTGCAGGAAGGGAAAACTTGATGGGATTTCAGGGGAAAAAGTGTTTCCCCTGAGCCAAGCACTGTCTGGAGACAGAGGCCCTGCAAGGTGATGAGGGCAGCCCCATCCTTGGAAATCCTCCTAATTCAGCTGGATATGGCTCCAAGCTGTGGCACTGTACCTCTGCTGAGCAGGACATGCACCAAACCCTCCAGCCATCCCTTACAGCTTAAAATTTTCTTTGCTTTATGCAGCAAGATCCCTGCAAAGGTCTGCACAGGTTCCTGCATGGCATCTGAAGGTAAGGCAGCAGTGAGCTCATCTATGGGATGGCACCTTCCCAGCCCTGTCCTGCCAGCCTGTGGACAGAGATTTGGCAGGATTTTGCACATTCTCCAGTCCATGTCCCACCACCACGAACCAGCACCCAGCCAGTGAAACCCCAGCTCATCCCCTGTCTGCACTGTGCCAGTGTGATGGTTTCTGCTGCCCACACCATTCCTCAGGCCCTGCTGGGCCCACTGAGAGCTGCATACACACTGCAAGATGGAAATGATGATTTATTTGAGTATCTCCTGCCACACAGACAACAAAGGCCTCTCCAGACACCTGACCAGACCCTCCTGACAGCCCAGCCCTTCCCTGGGCAGAAAACACTGAACCTCTGGGCCTCTTTTCTTGTCCCTAAGCTGTCCCCTGAGCCCTCAGGCGCTCAGGATGAACCATGACCATGGTTCAGCTCAGAAGAAAGAGAGTGACAAGGAATACCACAGGCAGCAGCACAGGAGACCTCCTACAGTTTCTAGAAGTAGGAAAAAAAGGGAAGTGATGCAACAGACCCAGAGCACTGAGCTGATCTGTGAGAAGTCAAGCAGCAGAGCCAACTGTTCTCCAGACCACTGAGCAGGGCCTTCATTAGGGGATCTCCCTCCCTTTCCTGTGGACAAGATACAGCACTGAAAGGTGAGCAAGGGACACCAGCTGCACAGTGGACACTGTTATTGGCACCTGCATGGGCCCAGGGTCTGGGACTTGGCTTCCTCTCCTTCCCTCCCAAAAAGTGATGTCCACTCCTGCCTAGTGACAAAGGCTGTTCAGGCCGAGCAGCACAGCACACCTGGCCCCACCAGCTCAGGAGTCCAACTTGATGAAGACTTTTGGCCTTGAGAAAATTTTGATTGCCTCGTCTATCTGGGAGAGTTTCCTCTCGAGCTCTATCCGCCTCTTCTGCATCTTGAGGCTGTCTCCACGCATTGGCAGCAGAACCAGGTCCTTTATCAGCTGCTCCTGGCCTGCAAAAAGAGAAATAAAAAAGCTGTGTAAGTTGAAGAGCAAAGATATCCATCCTTTTTCCAGTGCTATGACCATGAACACAATGGCAGCACTGGAACAAGGACCTAGAATCCTTCTATTTAAAGCTCAGCTGGATGAGGACCTGAGGAACCTGCTCCAGCTCTGAGAACCAAGGGTTGGACTAGAGACCTCTGGAGGTTCCTTCCAACCAAAATCTAAGATTTTAGGAGCAATAACAACTCTAACATCAGGTCCACTGGACAAGTCTGCACCAGGAGAGCCAGTCCCGTAACCTGCAGGACACTGATTGCTCTTTCCACGCACACAGCTCACATCCTGCCTACGTATGCCTTAATCCAGGCAACTCTCCAAGTGGCAGGAGACCCTGTATCTCTCCTCCCTTATCCTGTCTAGGATTGTCTGTTTTTCTGAGCTGGAATCCCTGTTTCTTTTCCTCTTACTCTGTTTCAGGCTGCCGAGGGTCTCCAGGCGCTGGCTCTCGGCCATCATGGTGTGGCCGGGCGGCGTGTCGGGGTCTGGCAGGTTTCGCAGCCGCTCCTCCATCTCCTTGCGCCACAGCTCCTTCCTCTCCAGCAGGCTGGGGCAAAGGAGAGCAGGTGTCAGCACATCTGGCAGGAGAGGTGGCCCAGGGGCACAGGCAGAGGCCAGGAATGTGCCCTTCAAACCCCTCCAGGTTCCACATCACTGGCTGAGGACCCCAGGGAGGCAGGTACTGGCACATGCCCTCACGGTGGGGGATACACCGTGTTTAAACCACACATGTGGACCAGCAAATGTGCTCCACGTCCACAAAGAGCTGCTGGGAGAGATGCACTCAGGCCAACATGTGCTCCTTGGAGACAAGAGCTGCTGCTCCTCATTTCTGGCTCACTGAGTCCTCACCAAACCATCTGTGGGTCAGTGGCAAAATGAAGTTGGACAGAGCAGATCATGGCCAGGGATGCTGGCAGAGGACACCACAGCCAAAGGACTGGCACCACAGTCAGTCCTAGGGCAGGGTCTGTTTTCCATGCAGAGCCCCAAAATGCACAGCACTAGCTGGATGTTCCTCAGAACCCAGGTCCAAGGCAGAATGAACACTTGTGAGGCAGAACGAGCTCTCTGCCTCTCCAAAACCAGACCTTTTCACACCAAAGCTACATCACATGGAACAAAGCTTACAAAGGGGCAGGAGCACATCTCGCAAGGCACACAGAGCTTCCCCATATCAGCATCATTGCACAACAGCAAGCAAGGGAGGAGGAGACAAAACTCCCTCTGAGCCCTGTCACACTGTGCATGGGGTGCTGGTTAAGCCAAGAAATCAGGAGGGACAGCGTTTGCTCCCCAGGTCACAGACAATAGCACTGCTGCACGTGGCCAGGGCACCTCTGTGCCTGGCCCAGAGCTGGGGGGTACAATTAAGGCTGTTACAGTCTGGTGGAGCAGGGAGGGGCACACATACTACTGGGGGACGTGGCCCTTTTGCTTGGTGTTGTACTCCTCCTGCTCCCGGTGCTTCTGCTCCAGCAGCTCGGCCAGCGCCTGCAGGGACTGGGAGCGGCGCAGCGGGGCCCGCTTGGCACTGCAGGCGTTGTGCCGGATGAAGTCAACGCTCCTGCCCTCCACCTGCACCTGCAACGAGAGAGAGAGGCACCAAGGGCAGGCTGGGCACGTGCACACGGCCAGCTGCCACTGTCCACACCAGGGAAAAAGCAAAAATGCACCACACGAGATACTGAATTGTGTGACAGCAGGACAGGCAGACCCTCAGCACAGCCTGTCTCAGTGTGCAGCCACAGACAGGCAGGAGCTATGGCCATGGTTTGGGAAGGCAGCCACCAAAAGCCAAGCCTAAACCTGGCCTCTTTAAAGTCCCCAAGATGACCACATGCCTTAAAGGCCAGAAGGACAGTAAAAAACAGGCTTGACATAGTCCTCATGGCTCCTACTGCTGCATTTTGAGGGCAGAGGAAAAACAGGTTGGGCGCTCACCAGGCCAAGAAATGCAACAGAACCCCTGGCAGAGCAGGAACTTTGCTGATCCTTGGGGCCCTTGCCCAGAGACAGCACCTCCACCACAGCTCTTCTGCTGGACAAAACAGTGGAGAAGGTGGCTGTGTTTGCATTTAAGATTTCCCTAGTTTTCCTCCTTTGTAGATCATGTCCTGTTTAATTAAGTTATTCATGGCATTTAGGAACCAACAAACTGACAATCTCACACTTGCCAAGGGAAAAGGACATGAGTCATGGAGCTCTTTAGGACCACCCAAACAGACTACTTGAAAGGTCTAACTACTGATGCTGATTTAACCTTCCTTACTAAAATGCACACTAATTTCCCAAAATTTTATCTAACATCCAGAAGCCACAGTTCCTTTGATTACTGTGGGAATAGCTTTCAAATCCCCAAGACCTCCTGCAAAGCCCTTGGAAGAGCAGATTCGAGATTGCTGGCATGAGGAGGTGGAATTTTCACAGGGAACTTCACAATCTCCTTAACTATGAGTGAGGATAAAGCTAGAATTAACAGTCCCTGAATATCCATCTCACCACCCCAGTGACCAAGACCCTGCTCCTTCCCTTCAGCCAGGAACAGTATTTACAGACCTCCCTGCTCATGCAGCACATCTGACCCAGCACTTTAGAGGAAGACATGAAGAGCTCAAAGCAGGAGCAAGGGATCAGTGCCAGAAATCCCTGGGATGGATGCAGTTAGTGTGTAACTCACCTTGGTTTCAGCACCCTGAGCCTCTGGAGCCTGTGTGTCTGCTCCTGCTTTTGCTCTGACAGGCCGTGGGGACAGTGGTCTGCATGGCCTGATCCCAGAGCCACAGCGAGAATACGCCCTCAGGAAATTCACAGCCTCAGGGTTTGCAGGTGGGGAGGTCTCCTGGGAAAGGCAAGAAGAGATCCACCAGTGGAGGGAGGCTGGAGCAAAGAAAAACCCTCTCAACCAAGTTTGGGGGGTCAACCATGGGCTCAGCCACAGGTTTCCAGCAGGCACATGACAGCACAGCCTTTCTGTCATGCCTGGCGGAAGTTCTTGGGGGAAGATAATCTGTAGTCAGCCAGCAAAAGACAAACAGCAACAGATCCAGACCTGGCCACTGAATGAATTGCTAAGGAACAGGGGGGAACTCTGCAGAAACACATTTGAATCAAAAAAGCTGCCTGCTGAGGTGCTGTTCTCAAGTGCTGCTCTGCTCAGCACCTCAAATCTGTGGCTATATCACTCCAGAAAGAAAAAGGAGCAGAGAGTGAAGGAGTCTGCTGGAATTGCATCTGAGGGGCATCTTCAAAGGCTGTGGCACAGGGTGACAGTATTTGATGTTTAGCAGGTGGTCTGGGACTATCTCAGGCAGTCTTGCTGCAAACAAACCCTGAAAACTGAAAGTTGACGCTGTGGCAAGTGGGTAACCTTACGAAAAATGCAGCTGGAGCACTGCTCTGCCCTTGGGAGTGATGGGAACTGCGCAGGGCCACCCCATTACAAATACCCAAGGTCTCAGCTGAACTGCAGCTTCCTGGGGAAGAAGCCTGGCCATTCAGCTGGGCAGAGCTGCAGACTGATGGTGGGATTGGGCAGCCACATCAGTGGGTTTGGTGTGAGGAGCAGGGTATGGGATGCACTCAGCACTGCCCAGACTGTTCAGGCTCCAAAGATGACAAGTCTTGTTTCAACAGGAGATCTGGATCTCTCTGGTAAGTTAATGAGAATTGCCTTTACCTAGCACAGTTGGCTCAGTTGATAGAGTCTGTGACCTCAGGAGCACAGAACACAGCTTGCCCCATCTCCCTCCAAGGGAACACTGGGACTGCCAGAACCCTTTCCAAGACAACTGCTACAGTTAACAGCCTCAGGGACAGATGACAGAGAAAAAACTCTGCATTAGTCACCAAGATCCAGCAGAACCAACTGAAACTCTGAGCAGCAGTAGCAGCTCCACAGAATATGGAGTTCCTTCACAGGGAACACCTCAGCTCCAGGAGAGCCACAGCAACAGTTAAAGCACCATGAGTCAGTGCCAGGGCCTCTCTGGAGGAATACACAGAGCACAAGGAACGCACCACGCAGAAACTGCCTGCGCAGAGACCACCCCCTTTCCTCAAAACAAAGGAAGAGATGAATCAATCTTCCTCTAACCCAGAGGATTTGTCAAACAAGAGCGTAGGCTTGTGTTCTTGAAGCACTCGTGGGTTTGCTCCCTTGTGGGGAAGGGTCACAGATATCAAAGAGGTCAGTGACACAGCAGGAAGAAGGGACACAGCAGCTGGAACCACTGGCTTGGGAATCATCTTGCCAATTTTTGGAGTTATCAAAACACGTCATTTTAGCATCAAAAGCTGGCCACAGAAAGGGAAAGCAATGCAAAGATGGGAGGAACTTAAAGGCTCCAAACTCAGCACCCTCACAGGCTGTGCTGATCTATGAGGTCTCAACCCTGCCTGCCTGGGGATGTCTGTGTGCCCCTGAGCAGTGGTTATTCACAGGACAATCACTTGGGGAAGAATGTGTGGATACACACTGCCCACTGTGTATCCACAGGGTGGGAATAGTTGGACTGAGGCTCAATGCAGCCTGCAGATCTGAGAACCACAATCAGCCTCTCAGACCTCTGAGAACCACGATCCACAGGGTAAAATACCACAGCCTTTTGGCACAAACCCCAGAGAAGCATTGCCCCAAACATGGGGAAGCTGAAAAGCCAGATGGGAGCATCCCTTGGCAGAAAATATGGCTATGAGGGGAAGCAGGACAGGGATTATTGCAGCAATCACTCTCTGGACCCAAACCACACACTCTCACTCACAGCCCCACTGCCACATCTGCCCACTGTGCTTCAGCACTGAGATGTCCCCAAACCCCGCAGGCTCCAGGACTCCCCTGTCTCCATCATCCCACTGTCCCTCATGGTTGACCCCAAGCCTTGAGAGTTCAAGAGCTCCTCCACGGATACCAACCTGCAGTTTGGCCTTCACCTTTGACTCCACATTTTCGTATTTCTGGGATTTCCACAGAGCTTTCACAGGCTTGGGCTGGCTGCGCTCTTGGGCTCGCTCCTTCTCTTTGCACTTCTTCTGAATCTCCTTTATCCTCCTCACATTCTCCTTCTCATAGTCCTTGGCCTCTTTCCCTGCTCAGCAAGGGGAGACACACCTTCACCTCCCAGACACTGCCACAGGATGCAGGCTCTTGGAGCACCAGAGCCACAGATCCCTTCCAAAGCTGCTCCAACAGCCCATGCAACCAGCAAGCTCTTCCCTCTCCCACAGACTGGACCATCTCTGCATCCTGCTCCTGTTAGATGCACACTCCCAGACTGACTCTTCTGCCAGAGGATCCCACTGTGCCCAGATGAGCATCACAACAGGTCTGTGCACTCTGCTGGTGTTCACAGACTCCCTTGTTCTCCCCACTTGTCCCAGTATGGACTATGCCAGACAAGCCATGCCAGCGTCCTCTCAAGAGCAAGGTCAATTCCCCGTTCAGCTCACATGGTGTTTCTGAAGCAGAGAGGGCTGCACAGCCTTGAACTTGCACTGTTCCTGGTTTCAGGGTCAGCCATTGTCCCACGTTCAAGTGGACACAACCAAGATTATGGATTAGGGGATTGTTTTGTTTTGTTTTTGAATCAAAAATTATCCTTCTTTGGGCTCCCCAAGACAGGGAATATCTCAGCTGACATAACCAGATGCTCATCCGTCCCCACCTTGCTTAGGCACAGCAATTGTGCCATCTACCACTCTGACACCAGCTCAGGGCAATGCCAGCACATGAAATAAATTAAAATGACACACAGGGCTCAACCTTACCTCCTTCCTGGACCTCTGAATGTCACCTTCTGGGTGACATCCCTGCCCTGGAGAAGGGAAGATCTCTTGCAAAGATGTTCTCACATCCACATACACAGACACTCTTTCCAAATCCTGCCTGGTTTCACCAACCAGAAACTCACCATGTTAAACATCCTCAATACACCAAGGTGATGTTTGATTCATATAGAAGTTTGACTATCACAAAGTCCAAATTTTTGCACCTTTTTTCAAGTCCCTCTTCCAATTCTAAACCTGAGACTGGAGCCAAACATCACTGGCTCCAGCACAGGTGACTCCACTGCCAGGCCAAAAGCTGCAGATGGGGTGACCAGCCCTGTGAAGCTCAAGCTCTCCTCAGGCAGCACATCCTGGGAATCCAGCCCAAATCCTCGCTGCTTCATCCCTGGCCCCAAAGGCAGCTGAGGCCAGCAGTGACTTGGCTGTACTTACTCTTAACTGGCATCCCCTCATCAAGGGAGATGCCCTGGAGCTGCAGTAAGAGGCTGAGTGTCCCTTTCTGTCCCTTCTCCAGGAAATCCCTTCCACTGGGGCGAATGCGAGGGGCTGGCTGAGCCTGGCGGGCACTGCCCAAAGCTGGGTAGGGGTTGGGAACTGGCTCCAGGGGGCCACAGGTTAGATACAGCTTCTGAGCATTTCCTTCCAGCCTCCCTCGAGCTGCAGAGAAAGGAAAAAGGAGAACCTCATCAGGAAATGATCTTAGCTCAGTTTTCTGCACCCACAGCCCACAAACAATGTGAAGACCCCCCTCTTCACCTCTGCCTTATGCTTTCCCATTGTTCAAGCAGCTGTACAGACCACTTTGGGATCACCATCAGAAGCACCTTCATCAGTGTGAACAGACTGTCGAGGACACCAAGGGAGAAGGACATCAAGCTGTGTCATGGCAAAGCACAAACCCCCAAACCTGTAACAAGCATCAAGGACTCACCTGACAAGGGGCGTTTGTAATACTCTGGAAAGAGGGTTGGGTCTGGAGGGATGGGCCCAGAAATCCTGGATGGCCCTTCACACATCCTGCCACACGCTGCTCTGCCTCTGCCACAGAAGCCAATCACCACTGAGAACAGAAATGAACAGGGCTCACTGAGCCACTGAAAAGCTACATTATATATACACACACACACATATATATATATATATAGAGAGAGAGAGGAATTTCTGACTTCCATTTGACACCTCACCCCCAGCTCCAGAGATGTCCTGCAGGCAGCAGTCACCCCAAATTGGACTTCATGCAGGTGGAACAAGGGGTCCAACAGCACTGTCTCTACTGTGGGTCTAACTGGTGTTTTCACCAGTGCTGAAAATGTCCAAAATTGCTGTAATACTGGTACCTTCGGTACAAAAATCCTTCCTGGCTTTGTTCTCCCATATGGAAACATCCAGTACAGACAGAGAATGAGTGAACAGGAAACATGAGCTAGCTGGTCATCATCTGAGAGGTTTTAGCCTGAGATTTGAATTATCCTGTACCCTGGGCTCCCTCTAAATGGCTCCTATATTTCAAACACAATTTGTCCAGAGGAAGCTGAAGCTCCTGCCCCACATGGCCATATCCTCCCTGGGAACACACCTGTGCTGTCACCACCCCTGAGCAGGCTGGGGCTGATCCTCAGAGGGACAAACACTTTACAAAACGACAAAACATTTCACTCCAGGACCACGTGGGGCAGATTTCTAGGGAAGAGCCCAGATGGTTTCTCAGGTCTTGGGGAGAACAGAGTTACTTGCTTAGAAGAACATGTTTTTAATTTCTGAAGTACTTTTCAAAGCAGCACAGATACACAATTCCCAGCCCAGGTCCCTGTTGCTTCTCTTCTCTCCATGACAGAAGCACAAACCCTTCCGCCAGGAAGGGACAGGAACAGCCAGCATTAATTCCCCTGCACTGTTCACCAAGATCTCCTGGAGAGCATTTTCACACCTACAAACAAACCTGCTCAGAACATGAGCATGCAGGATGCCACACCAGCAGGCACAGACTGCTGCTGAGCTCTCAGCAGATGCCACAAGAGCCTCATCAGAGTCACACCACAATTCTGACAGGCGCCAGGGCAGCTTGGCTGGAGTCACTGCTGTAAGAGCTGGGGCTACAACCTGCACTCCCTGACTCCTGAGGCAGTAATTTAAACATTTCTGAGACAACTCGATGGAATAACCCCTTCCAGGATCCTTGGCATGCCAGCACTGATGGGACACAACATCTGCAGTTTAATTTATAAACCAATAAACGATCAGTGCAAGGCTGAGTGAGTCTGAGTCATAGCAACTAATGCACTGCAGCCTTCCTTGCTAAATCACCCCTGTTGACATGAGACCCATTAGCAAAACGCTGTTATTCATCTCCTGGACACAATGGCAGAGGCAATGCAAGCAGTGCTGACTGCTGCACAGCAGCATGCACGTGCAGCCTGTAGCCAGCTGCTCTGGAAAAGCTATTTCTGAAAAGCAGGCACAGACTCTCAGCCAGAGATAAAAGGATGCTGGCTTGGTATTATTTAATCTCCTCAATAATGGATCCAACTAAGCCAGAACAGCCTCTCTTATTCTAGAGAGGAGAGGAAAAAAAGAGAAAGCATTCACCATGAGACAACTCCAGAACAGCTACTGGCTTTGAAATGCACATCTGATCTTGCTCTGAACTCGAGTCCCAGCCCAGTGATTTACACGCAAAATGACAGGCTGAAATCAAGACCTGTAACAGAGCAGACAATTATTGCGGGGGAATGAAGGAGGAAAGGCAAGTTGATGGGAGGTGGGGGATGGAAGGCTGGTTTTATACCTTCACATCCCAGCTGCACCCTGCCCTGCTGCACGGAATTTGCAAATGACACCCACTCCCTGATTTGCAAGTCACATCACCTCTGGCTTGGGATCTGAGATCAGACAACCTCATTACAATAGGGAGCATCTTGCCCATGTAGGGACCTACAAGGGACACCAGCCCCCAGCAGCAGTGTCCCAGCCCTGGGAAGCAGCTGCCAAGCCTCAGTCACCAACGAGTGGCACAGACTTCCCAAGGTGCTGCTCTGCCCCTGCTGACCACAGGCCTAACTGGGGGACACAAGTGAGAGACCCTTGCCACCCTGATTCAAAAGCCCTCTGATGATCATGTTTACATACTTCTAGTGGAGTCTCTTACGAATGTAACATAAACAAAAGTAGATTGTTTTCATACCTCTCTGTGATGGACTTCTGAATTGACCACTGGGGTCAGAGAGCTGTTCCTCTCATCTACCAATCCTTAACCAAATTCCAAATCTTATAAAAACCCCAAATCATAATAAACTTCCTTCTTTGCCTCACTTCACCCTGCCCGGGTTCGTGTCGTTCTTTTGTGTGGTAAATTGTGACAGACCCTCATGGCTCAGCCCTGCCAAGAGGGACTGTGTGATCTCTGCTGCCATTCCCACCTGCCTCATTTCTCAGGACAGCTTTGCAGCACCAACAGTCCTGTGCTGAGCCAATTCCACTCACTGCTCCTGCATCAAACAAGTCACTTCTTTCACCGGGTTTGTTTTCTGCCCATGTAACCTTTTGTCCAAAAGGAACATGACTTTTACATCCACAGGGGGATCAGAGAAGCACTGGAGCAAGCACCAGGGAAACACAGCAGGAGCACATAATTATGAACACAGAGGAGAGGGATGAGGGAACAGGGTCAGGCCTCTTGGGCAGCGACCTGATCACTGCCTGCACCCAGGAAAGCATCTGCTTTACCACCACATCAGAAACCTAAACATCAACAATGCAGTACCCAACCTGCTGCCACCAGACACACACCATTTCTGCATTCACAGGCTGTGAGATGCAGGCACACTCTGCAGAACCAGGCTGAATAAGTCCAGGCAAACAGATATACACGTGTCACTCTTCTCTGTTCCTCCCCGGGCCAGCCTGTGGACTCCCTAGGGAAGTCACAGCTCCCAGCCACCCTGCACAGCTACAGGAGACACAGAGCAGTTGCTGGAGTAACCCAACAACTTCAACACTGCTCATTCAGCCCAGTGTGCTGCTCCCCTCTCCACCAGAACCATGGTTTTATGCTGCCCTAGGAGCCAAGCAATGCAGGCTCCAGTTCTCTCTCTCCCAGAGTGTCTGCAGGTTTAATAACCATTAACTCGACTCTGTGCCCTTTGCTGCAGCTGACCAACTGGTAAAAATGCTACTTATTTCCCTGATAAACTGAGCCCTTTCAGAGCCTGTGAGAACCACAGCTTCCTTTTGTGGCTTGTTTTTGGCATTGTAGTTAAGGTAACTGCAAAACATGGGAACAGACAAGCCTCAGGCAGGTGCATTTCACAGCCTTGAACTCTCAGCATCTGAGTTTGAAGCATTCCCTCTTCTTCATAGATGACATTTTCACTGTGCCTGAGTCCCTGGCCAGGAAGCTGTTACCACACACAGAGCTGATGCCAGCCCAGCTTCTTGCCTTCCTGAGCCAATCTCTGCAAAAAGCATGGGAAAAAACATCCCACGGTTGTGATAAGCTGTGATAAGCAGAGCAAGTCATCTGCAGCAAATCAAAGGGCTAATCTCCGTGCAGCTGGTCTTGCATGTTTGATTCCTTCCTCAAGAGTTTTAGCTGAATTGGAAAGTCACATCAGGATAATTGCTATGCCCGAGGGTTGCACCAAAACAGCACCAATGGATCTGTGACCATTCCTCCTGAAAACTCAGGAGTCAGGACTAGAGGTCAATGTGCTGTGAACCTACCCGGTGATTTTTGTCCCTGCCTAAACCTTCTCCTTGCTGACTACTATGGGAGAGATTATTATTCTCCTTTTAATATTATTCTCCACACGTGTTCCCCCAGGTCTCACTGGCTCTTCCCCACATGCCAGTCTCAAAGACCCATTTTTCCTTTTGTCTCTCTGAAAACAGAGGAACAGGTACAGCCAGGTGCAATACTGGCATTTACATTTCTGGGAGTTGCTGTCTACCAACAGATGTAGGAATAAAGCCAGTCTGGACGGTCTGCCAAGGAGTCAGAGACATTTCCCGCAGCAGCTGGGGCAGGAGCTGAAGGAGGGCCGCGCTCGGCACTGGAAGGTGGGCAGAGACTGATGTGGCTGCTGCAGAGCTGCAGCCCAGTCCTCTCTCTGGAGGGCAAGGACACATGACGACACGGAGGCCCAACCTCAACGCGTAGGATTCCTCTCGGACGCAAGGACGAGCCCCGTGCTGAGGCTGGAGCTTGTGTGGCAGCCCCCAGCTCCTCCGGGGTCTGGCGCGGGAGATCAACAGCAGCCCTGCCTGGGGACACGTGCTGGGAGCCGGCACCGCCGGGGACCGGACATCGCCGAGCGACAGCGGGCACCCCTGCGGGACCTTCCTGGCTCCCTTCGCCCGGGAGGCGCAGCCAGCAGCGCAGTCCCGGGGTGCCGGGGC
>JBBMKD010000025.1:14240472-14254121 GCA_037834095.1 Argya squamiceps
CTATCCCCTCTGCGTCCCCTCTGTCCCCCCGCTCTATCCCCTCTCTATCCCCTCTGTGTCCCCTCTCTATCCCCTCTGTGTCCCCTCGCTGTCCCCTGTATCTCCACGTGGCCTCTCCCAGCGCGGCTCTGCCCGCGCGCCCCCCGCCCGCCTCTCCAGCCAATCAGCGCCCTCTTCACATCACCCGCGCGACCCCCTGGGCCAATGGGGGCTCACGACACAAACGCGGCTCCCCCCGGAAGCGGCGGCGGCCGCAGCTCCGTGAAGGGCCCGGGCCCGGAGCGCTCCCGGCGCTGCCCCCTCGGCCCGCTGGTTGTGCCCGGGCGGCCGCAGAAAACGGGGGACACTGACTCCCCGGCCGGCCCTGGTCTCTAATGCACAACATCAGCGTTAAACACACGGGGATTGCACGGGGAAATCCAGGCTTCAGGGCTGGAATTCGCCTCGTCCAAAGGGATGCTGCTGTAGTCACCAGCCCGCCCTGCCTGTGCAGGGCAGCTTCAGGCTGTAGCCAGCCCACGAGAGGCCCCTTTCACCTCGCCGCACAATTCTGCGGTCATGTCTCTCACCCAGGAGTCTCGGCACCGTCCTTCCTTCACTGGGATCATCTGGAGATGTTTTGTGCTTCCTTCTTCTCCTAGAGAAGGAGCTGCACTTTAGATTTTTTCTTTTTTTCCCAATACAAACATAGTGACAAAGGCACAAAGGAAGGTTCTCAGTTCCAGGACAGCTTCAAAACAGACCCCAAACTGGCATGAAAATAGTTATTCTTCTATCTGAATGAAGGTGGTGACTGCCAGGTAAACTCAGGACACATTATCTCATCCATTTTACACAGCACATATTTTACAGACTCTACAGAATGCTCCCACCTATGGCAGGATCATTGAGTACAGCTCCTGGCCCTGCACAGGACAACCCCAAGAATCCCACCCTGTGCCTCCCAGAGCATTGTCCAAATTCTCCTTGAACTGCGGCAAGCTTGGGGCCATGACCATTTCCCTGGGGAGAGTATTCCAGTGCCCACCCACCTTCTGGGTGAAGAACCTTTTCCTAACATCCAATCTAACCCTGCACTTCCTTCACACAGCTCACAGCAGAGATGAGATTGCACAGAGCACAAGAGCAGCTGTGCTCCTACCCTTCAAAATAGCACAGCAGTAGACCTGTCAGAGTCTGGAAAGTAAATATCCAAAGGTAAATACCTAATTTACACACCAAGAAAGTGGGCCCACCATACTGCAGGGATTTTGCTTCTTACTTGGTGTCTTCTAGCAACTTCTACAATAAGTAGGGAAGGACTCACCAGATACTGAGTCCCAGTCCTTAGTCTCCTGTTCACTTTCATTAGGATGGTTTTAGCTTGACCAAATCAAACACAAGCACACAGCTGCATAGAGAATTCCCTCAACAAACACAACTTTTTATTTTTGTAGAAAACACGATACTTTTCAGGAAGGTCCAGCTTATGAAACAGCAGCGTGCATGTTAATATACATAAATACACAGGGTTACAATTTAGTGGGAAATACATTAAAAAAAAAGCTTTCAAGTACACAAAACAAATGTAGTAAAATTAGACTATCCTTTCCACATACCTGCCTCAGAGAGAAACATTTCTCAGAAGGAATGAACTTCCACCCCATCACCTGCCAACAAATCTCTCCCCTGGACACCAGCTGCAGGAGAGTGTGAAGATGGGCTGGACCAGAGGGTTAATAGCCAGTGTTTGAAATCAAGAGCACATTTACCCATGGCAGTTCAGTCCCTGTTCTCTCAACTATCAGGATGTGTGTAGTGTGACAGTTACCCAGCCAGCACATTAAGAGAGCTGCAAGAGGTAGGAAATACCTCCTTCCTTCCACTTTCAGGTCCCTGAAAGGTTCATGCTGTACAACTTTGTCACCCACGACACTGTAGCAATCCCATGACCCTGGGAGGCATTTATTTATTTTATTAACAGTCACAGAAATGAGAACGTGGCCCCACAGGCACGGCACCGGTGCTGCCAGGCAGTAAACACAACTGACATAAGCACAGAGCTTATGGAAAAACAGCTGCTGGATGCAGGCAGCCTCTTGAGTAAAAGAAATAATGTGTACAGATATGGAAGAATAGCTCAATGCATCACAGACTTCCTGAAGATTTTCCTGCCAAGACACCAACAACAGAGAATTATAGTATCATTTAAATAAAACACCAGTTTGAATGAATTTGAAAGACATTTACTGCATACAGGAAGCCAAAAGGCTGATCCTTATGTTACTAACTTTAATTCATTCCTTCTACTTTTTGTCCTATAGGAGTTTAGAGACCTGTTGCATCACTAAACTTTTTTCTAAAATTTTACGAACTGAGGATTAAAACATAAATCAGTCTCCAAGAGAGAAGAAAAAGGCATCTGAACAAGAGATACTCCCTGATCTTGCTCTACGTGCTCTCATGGTTAAATCAGCAACCAGTGCAACAGGGGTTGTGTCCCATTTCCAAGCCATGCAATGGCAGAGATCCCACAATTCACTTCAGCTACTGCAAGTGCAAAGGGCAATTCAAGTTTTCCTACCAGTCTCCAAGACAAAAATTAAATGTTTGCAAAAAACAGAAACATTTAAATCTCTTTAAACAATTTAAACCAGAACTGTTCCTATCAGAACATATTTTACATGTTTAAAAAAACCAAGAAACTCAGGCTATTAAATAAGCATCTACATTTCTTAAAAACCGGGTTTTTTTACATTACAGCCAGAAATGTTAATTGTCCTATTTTCCAAGGTAGGAATGTTCATAAGTTATTTCTTTGAAGCGCCTCACAGAGGTTTTGGTTGGCATCTGGTTCCTCAGTCATCACCTCCACAGTCTCCCACTCACCTGACCTACTGGATTTCTTGATGGCCTCTACCACACTCTGCATGTACAGACCATCTTCAAAAGAGGCTGCCATGGACACAGGTTTATGATCCCACGTCCGACGGTCCTCCTGCTCTTGGAAGGACTGCCGCAGGGCCTGCACCATGTACACCATTCCCTTCAGGTAAAGCAGCGGGATGTCCTTAAAGCCCTTCTCCAAAAGGCCCTTGTTGACAGGCAGAGAGTCTGTAAACAGCAGCTCCTCCTGGAGCGCGGTGTTCTTCTGCCCGTACAAGTCCGTCCCGCGAGCGATGAGGCGACCGGCAGAGCCCACGATCATCACCTCGTGGGTGAAGGCCCCGGGCATGTTGAAGTTGAGAGTCACAGTGCAGCAGACACCGTCGCTCATGAGCATCTGGAAAACGCAGAAGTCGTCGCTGGTGACGTGGCGGATCCCGCTGATGGCCGTGTTCTGCTTCACAAACGTCTTGAGCAGGCCGTGCACCTTCTGCGCCCTCCTGCTGGTGAGGTGTGTGAGCAGGTCGATGATGTAGGTGCCCATGGTGTGCAGGCCGCCCCCTCCCATGAGCTCGTCGCAGATCCAGTTGTACTGCTGGCTGAGCAGGCTGCCCCCGTAGACCCGCACGTCGCAGATGATGACGTTGCCCACGTAGTGCTCCTCTATCAGCTGCTTCATCTTCACAAAGGCGGGCAGGAAACGCAGCACGTTGCCCACGATGCTCATCAGCTTGGGGTAATACCTGGCAGCTGTCACCATCCTGAAGGCATCCACAGAGGTAGCGGCTTTCTCACACAGCACGTTCTTCCCTATTCCTGCAGCACGAATGAAAAACAAATACAGTGAGCAAAACGTGTTCAGATGCCCCAAAGGTTGTCAAGAAGTGGTGTTTTTTAAGAGCTGGGCTTTCCTGCTGCAATTTCTAAGGTAAAGGTCTGGGAACTAAAGTAGGAATACCAAGTGCAGCAAGACTCAATGCTGTTTCCAAGATGCTCCAGTTGCAGAGCTGACAAACTCTCACAGAGCCAGAGTCCAAATAAAGACAGAATTTTTACATTATAAATGTTCAAATGGCATCACATGGCATCATGAGTGCTATAGTTAAAAAATTATTTGAATACCTGTATAGTCAGAGGAAAAAAAAAAACAAAAACAACAAACCACGTACCCTGCAGGGAAGAGGTGGGGAAAGGGTAGATTTGATTTTCACTTTGTATTTCACCAGCTGTATACAATTTTATTTTTTAAAAATTAATTAATATAAATGGGACGTACAATTTACTTATATATGAAAATGTATATATATAAAAGACATACATACGGATTCTGTGTACAGAACACAAGAATTAGAAATAATGTTTTGCTAAGTGGACTGTTTTAAAACAACCCTTTCTAGTTAGAAAGCAAACGATTTTGGTCTGCACATACAGCCTGTTTGTACAGTCAGACAAAAGGTGACCGAGTTGACAATCACTCTTGACACAGACAAGAGCTGCACCCCCAAGCTGACACACTGCACTGTTATTGCTTGTGAGGCACTTTACATCATGCTCAGCCTAAATCAATGGGGGCAGTCAATAATCCTCCTTTTTTCCCCTAACTTTAAAGTAGAAATAAAGTAACACAAAAGAGCATGACAGTACAAATTTTAACCAATTCTTACATTTGGAGCTTTTCTGGTATTCCCCTTCTCATGACAGGGCTTTACTTTTACTGTTTTTTCCTGTTTTACATCTGTTCTGATCAAATGCTTATCTAGACTTTTTTCAGTGTAATAACCTTGTTATTCCTAACATGGTTATTACAGACACTGCCTGGGGATGCCAGACCTGAAGGTCACTCATGGCCCACCACAGTTTCTGCCCAAGAATTGCAGGAATCACTGCACACGGTGGCGGGCACCTCTCTGAAAGCTCCTCCTTAGCCAGGAGCAGACGGTGCTCCCTGCTCCGAACAGCTTTTAATTGACTCCCGGTGAGAAGGCACCAGCACAGAGACCTCAATCGGTCTGTGGCACGCCAGGGGAAGGCAGATCCCCCTCTGTGCCTGCCGCTCTCCGTGCTCCCCCTCCCGGCCGCACCCAGCCAGCCCTGCAGGAACGCTCCGAGCGGGCCAGGGGCCAGCGCGCCCCGGTGACACAGCTCAGCCAGGGGACAGCTGCTACAGGACACTCACAACCTCTGCTCCGAATAGACACAAGTGAAATCCAGTCAGAAAATGAGAAGACTACAAGTGAGAAATCCCCTGTATTGATACGAGTCTACAGCAGCTTTAATGAGCAAAGGGTCAGGTCAAACTCCCGGTGGACACTCTGGCTGTCCATTGGTAATGCCCCATTTCAGGGACCATT
This sequence comes from Argya squamiceps, assembly GCA_037834095.1. Classification (NCBI taxonomy): domain Eukaryota; kingdom Metazoa; phylum Chordata; class Aves; order Passeriformes; family Leiothrichidae; genus Argya; species Argya squamiceps. The sequence continues at coordinate 14,245,689 of JBBMKD010000025.1, forward strand.
TCTGACTCCCCTGTCCCTAGGCTGCTGCCCAGCAAAGCACAACACTCAGTTCAATATTTTTCAGGGCTAGCTGAAGCACGTGGACAAGCTTCTGGAGCTGCTTCAGTCCAGTTTATCTGCTTTGTTGAAAAATGGCACTTGTCTGCAGGCAGGTTACAGTAAAGCACCACCAGAGAAAACAAAAGGATGCTCACAGCATCCTGAGCAGATCTGCATCCTCAAAGCCAGCAGAAAACCAAAGTGACTCTTGCCTATGTACACCCTGGGTACAGCCCTGCAGCCAGTGCTGTGCTGGTGCTGCTCCCCTGCCTGCTCAGCCCTGGCTCCCTGCAGCAGGGACTGAGCAGAGATGTCTGAGCCTGGGGACAGCCCTGTCACTCTGGGCAGTTCCTCACACTGGGCTGCCCTTGCTCTGCTGACCAGCCTCGCCCTCACTCAGTGCTGTGGCAGCCCAGGCTGAGCCACTTGAGCAGCTAAAACTGGCTGATGCCTTTTTTTGGGATGGCAGCCAGTGCAGCACACTGACAGCTCAGCACAGCCCAGTGCTGAGTGCCAGGATGGAGACCTGGGAACACAGAACAGCTCTGGGATAATCCTGCTGCTGCCTTCAGGGGAACAACCCTCCAGCTGTCCCCAGGCTCAGAGATGGCCATGAAGCAAGGACAAGGGCCAAGTCAGAGATGGTTACAAGGTCCCTTACCAGTGTAATGGCCATGCCTTTTGTTTTTCAAGGCTTACATCCCTGGGATTGTTACTATTGTTTTGGTAATGAATAACCTGAACTTTGTACCATATTGTTTTCCTAAACCACAGCTGCAAATTTTCAGCTGAGGCCCTCACCAGCCAGGAGACATGAGAGCATGGATGGGTGCATTTAACAGTGGGACATGAACCACAACACAGACATTTGGCGAAATTTATTTAGTTCCTCTGAGATCAAAAGAAGCACAGATTTAAAGAGATCTTCTTGCTTTGCCTGCTGTGCAGATAACCATAAGATTACACTGATTTTAATATGAACTGTCCCCTGGGCTTTGATCCGTTCTGTCTGGTTCATGAACTCAAACCAGTGCCACTGTTCTATCCCCAGGCTTGTTTATGGATGCCTGTCAGCAATAAACTTAGGCAAGGGAACTGCACCACCTAGAAAAACTGGGCTTTTTTCTCCTCTTTACCAGGAACAAAAATGGAAGCATAATTTTTTTAAAAAGTAGAAAAAGTTACAAAAATAAAGCGAAGTCACCACTTTAAAACAAACCAACCAAGCCCAACAAAACACAACACACAAGACCATTATTACTGCACCACTTCTGACATTTCCTAAGCCAGTCTCTGGGTGACTAAACATCAGTCTGTTATAAACAATTCACAGCCAATAATTCTCTGATTATAACCATCACTGTATCAATCTCAACTTCCAAAGAAAATATTACCATCTTTGGCCCTACCCTGGTTGTGTTCCTTCAGAACATTCAGGCACAGGAAACCACCCAACACTGGCTTTAAATAAGTCATGCTATACTGGGCAGCAGTCCTGCAAATACCACTGCCATCACCCTGGAAAGCTGAAAGGCAAGGTCAGCATCACACTGGCCTGAGATCAGATCTACATCAGAGTGCAGATCAGAACATCTCAGGACAGAGGAAGTGATTGTTACCCTTTCCTGTTACATCCATCCTTTCCCCCAGCTTTTTCAGCCTTCCACTTCCTAAGGTGCATTCAAGCATACAGACAACCTCTGTATTTCTGCACCAGCTTTACCTCCCTTTCCTCCTCTGGATAATGCCATCTGATGGCTTCCCAGCCTTCAATGAAGGAATCCAAATCCATTTTAGTTAGTAATTCACCAGAGAAGGTTCAATCCTCTCCATTTTAGCCCATCTGATCATCAAGAGCCACAAGACCTAGTGAAATGCATATTACCCAACAAGTGCCTTAAAGAGCTTTTAGCATATTTGAAGAGATAAATTCTAACTTACAGTTCAAATATTTAAAAATCAGAATACCTTAAAATTCAAAGGACAGTACTCTAACAAGGTAAACAAACAAACCTAACAATGTAAAAAAAGAAAAGGAAAAAAAAGTCTGAAATCTCTCTCTGCATATCTAAGTGGCAAATGTTTGTGCAGGAACTCGTTTACCTCCAAAAGAAATTACTGGAGAGAAAAGAGGCACAACAAACCACCCTGGCTCACATGGTCTGAGATTACCTGTCCTAAAATTAACTTGTGTATCTCCTGTAAACACAGTAAAAATATCACCCTTGTTATTTGCAGAATTACATGCAAACTGACACCCGCACTGCACTACAGGAGAGGACATTAACACTACAAAGTCACACACTGGGGAATTAGGAAATGTCAGGATGCCTGGGCACTTGGCTCCCATCTCCCTGCCCAACCAGTCTGGGGTGTCATTCCTTCTTTCTCATCTAGCTGGATTCCTCCTGCTGTCCCCAACATCTGCCCTCCTGTGTCAGGCACAAGGATTCCTCCACCTGGGACCACACCAGCCAGTTATGGACATGGATGTCCCCAGAGTGCTCCAGGCTGTGGTCAGGGTCACAGCTAAAACAGCCTTTCTTAGCTCCTAATTCACAAGATTCTACTGAGTGCATACAAATATCTTTTCAAAGGCTTTCAACTTCCAAATTTGATTTTACTTGTGGGGAAAGCATAAAGCAGAGCTGAACAACCTTCCCCTTCCAAGCAAATCTCATTTTCCTTGTACAGAACATGGGAAAATCTAAAATGAATTAAACATTTTGAGTTGTTTGTTTTCTGTTGCTCTGGGGTTTTTTAATGGGCATAAAGCCATTTACCCTCTCATTATTATCTCTGATATAGCTGATTTTTATTACAAACTCCCTACTATAACTTCAGTCTGAACTGAACAAGATATTTTAGCCCCATTGGTTCAAGCAGAGCTATAAGCAATTATTAACAGTATTTAAAAAAAAAACCAAACCAGGTAATCTTTCTCACAACATCACACAAAACTTTTAGCACTGCATTTGCCTATTGGTGCAACCAGAATTGTGCTGGGGTAACAGCTTCAAACTTCAACCTGCCAACAAGCTCTGGATTTCTGGTCCAACTGCAGGACAAAAGGTACCTAGAGCCTTCACAGCAATCTGCCGGGTCAGGGGTGGAGGGATGTTGATGCAAACCAAATCCACGTCCTGGTGCAGCAGGACGTCGTCAGTCCGACTCGTGTAGAAGGAGATGTTCATTTCCTCTGCCAGCTGCTTGGCCTCCTCTTCAGTCTTCCCCCAGAGAGCTTCAATGGAGAAGCCTTCTGCCCTCAGCAGGGGCACCAGCACCCGGGCAGCACTACCAGTTCCAAACACGCCCACTCCAGGGAGCATTTTTATTCCTCATTCATTCATTCAAGCATCAGGGTCCTACACACAGGCCTTCAATAAAGGGTTCGGCTCCTCGGCTTGGGGTTCCATCCACAGCCCCTGAAAGGTGAAAAGTTACAAGTCATTAGCAGGAAAAGGCACATTGTGGTATCAAACACACCTATCCTGAAGGCCACCTTCTGTCCTTTGTATGGCTTTCAACATTCTCAAGCATCCTAATAACAAAAAACAAAACCTCCAAAAGGTGCACTCTACAGAGATACAGTATTAAGGGATAAGTCTAACACACCTATTGCAGAAGAATGGTAAGAAAGCAGCTTGACAGAGCCATCTCCTCAGCTTCAAAACTCAGCACATGGGGACAGAAACACACACAAGAATGCAGGATAAACCAGACACAGAGAGGCACAAAGTGGGAGTGACAGGAAGCACCAAGAGGACAGGACATGGAGCCTGTCACATTGGCAGTAAGAGCAGTGCTGCTCTATTTGTGATGATGTAAGTCCCTAAATGAGATAAAGGTTTGTGAGATGAGGTAATATCTTTTATTAGACCAATTGAAATAGCTGGAAATAATAGACATGCTTTGGGACACATAAATCTTTCTTCCTAATTAAATACACAAACTGAAAACAACTACTTGGACCTCAACAATTTTATGGCAAATAGATAAGTCAGTCTAGAGAAGATTTAGAAAATATGTCCTGTGGGGAAAACTTGAATTTAGTGAGCTTGTTTTGCCTGGGGAAGGGAAGCCTACAAGGAGAGAGAATGCTAGTGTTTAAATACACAGAAATCTGCTTTCTGAAAGGAAAAGGGCGCTCCTCTGTGTCCACTGTGGGTAGTTAAAAGCTTCAATTAGGATAGTTAAAAATATCTCCTTCTGCCAATGCCACTTAATCTCCAGGAATGCAGGGTTTGCACAGAATTATTGTACTCCCTACACACAAACATTTGGCCAAGTCACACTCCTTTTGTTCTTGCAGATATTTCCTGGTAAATCAATTCCCTCGATCCCTACCTGCCAGCCTGTCTTGGCACAGCTGCTGTCCACAACTGGCCAAACTGCCTTTAGCACTTGCTTTAGCACCAGCTTCAAGGAGAGATGTCAGAAGTCTCCTCAACCTCTGACAGCACAGAAACCTACAATCCAGCTCTTGTTCTGTGCCTTTCTGATTTCTCATCTACTACACCCACTTGACCTTTCTGGATTTTTTTTTGAGAGAAAAACATGATGGATTCAGTTTTCGTTAGAAGCTTACAATGGAAAAGCCAAGACAATATTTAAAAAGAGAACTGGTACCAGCAGCAGGTCAACACCTTTGGAAAAGACACCTACAAGCAGCAAGAACCATGGCCTGTTTCAGAAACTGTTACTCATCTCCCCATGCCCAGATTCTCACATTAACAGCACATGAGGGCAAACCCTGTCACTGCACTGGGCAGTACCAGCACAGAAGTGACACTACTCTCAGTGCAAGTGCTTTGTTTGCAATCAGCACCTCATTAGTCTGGGGGTGCCCACACTGCCCAGCATGTGTCATAAAACTGAACCCTGACTCAATTCCTAGGTATTTTTGTACCACAGACACTAAACTAGAAAACAGAGATGCTTGAGAATATTTATCTTGCAAAATGCACAAATGTTTACAGATGCTATAAAACAGCTTATTAAATATTTACTTAATTAATTCAGTATGGTTTTCCTTGTTCTGTGTGATGCAGCATTTGCAGTGATACTGTCACTGTCATTCTTTGTTAGGATGAACAAAGTTCATTGACATAAACTCCTTTTTATCCAACATTTAGCAGAACACTCAAATAAGGCAGTGACAAAGATCAAAAGGATCTTGAAAATATTTACCAGTCTGCATAAAAGGGTGGGATCCTGGGACACTGGCAAGGAGGATGGCTTCTACCCAGGCTTGCTTTATATAAATCACAAAACCAAAAAAAAAAAAAAAAACCCAACAACCTTGCAACTGGATGGACAGCAGGCATAAATACTGAAGTCTCCACAAATCTATTTAGCAGTTTATGGTCTGGAAGAATTAAAAATTCTTACAGCAGAAAGAACATCATCTTCAAAGGGACACAAAGTGAGGTGGAACAGAGACCAGGTGAGTGTGTGCCTGCTTGCACCAGATCACAGACATGTCTGACTTACACAAAAGCCTTTAGAAAAGGCTGAAAACATTGAAAATGCTCTAGAACACCACAGTATGTGCAACAGGAGACTCCTGCTACTCAGATAAGCTGGTATCTGTAACAATTGCTCAGTTTAAGTGTTACTCTTTCCTGTTTTTCACTCAACTGCCTCTTAAAAATAATCTCAGTCAGGTGGAATTAATCTTAAACTCACTTATCCCAAGACACAGCATGCTTCTACACTGGTATCACCAGGAGCTCTTGGCACACTACAAAATCCAGTGATGAGCCACCAGGCACCAGCTCCTGATGCCACAAGAACTTGAGGTCACCCTGACCACTGGCACCACCACAGAGCAAGAAGTGGCCAACCCAGCCCCAGCCATGAGCTCCAGCAGGGCAGCCCCAGCTCTCTGGGTACGGAGACACAGACTGCACAGGGCCCCACAGGGCTGGAGAGCCCCAGACATCACAGCCACCAGGCTCTGCAGGGTGGCCCTGAGCAGAGGACAAGCTTCTCTTCCCTCCCCTGAGAGCCACCTGCTGACTCCTCTTCCCCCACCAGACTCACTAACTGGGAAGTCCTGGTTTGGCAGGGAAGGCACAGCAGGATGGATGTGGGTGCTGCAGGGCAGCAGAAAGGCAATCCTTACACAGGGCAGAGCACAGGGAGCACGAGCAGAACTGAGCAGGTGCTGAAAGGCCTGAAATGGGAGCTTCAAACAGGGGAACATGTGGGTACTGCAGCCTTCACACACACTGCAGACAGAGGCAGGGGAGGGATTCCAGCCCAAACCACCCTGAGGAAACAGCCTAAAACCCTCTGTGTCAGAAAAAGGCCACTGCTGAGGAGAGACAGCTGTAATTAACAGTTTGGGAAGAAGGAACAGAGATCTCAGAAGAACAGCACTGTGCCTCCACAAAGTCCCCAGAGCACCATCATCTGGAGCTCTGTGTGCACATCTGGTACTTCTCCTCTAGGCAGGGGGGGGAGCAGAACTGGAAGTGCTGCAGAGGTGATCAAAAGCACCAAAATCTTCTGAAAAGGAATGCCTAACCAAGGAAAAACTCCTCACTTGGGAAGAGACATCACAAGTAATAAAGTCAAGAGTGACTTAGGGTGGAAAAACCAGAAATTTTCACTGTCCTTCACCAGATAAGAGCACATCAAATGGAGCTCAGAGAAGGTAGGATCAAAACAATCTGAAGGAGATGGGTCCTTGCAGCAGACTTTTTTATGTTGTGAAGTGCCCTTGGCATGAGACAGTGCAGACATTTGTCATTTACAGGGAGTGAAAAGAGAGACTCTTGTCTATCCACTGAATGCATGGAAGTCACATCTAGCACTGAACTGAAAACTACAGAAAACTGCTTTTGGCAGAGCATGGGAACAGCTCTGAGAAAGAAATGCCTGAAACTGGTACCAACACCAGCATAGAATTAGCTACAATTTCTACATATTTACTTTAGAACCCACCAAGCCTCTAACCTTCAAACAAGCCTCAGCAAATTAATTTCAAAAATTAAAATCCTAGTGCATCTCTCTGCAGCAGTGAAACATTGGAATGAACACTTTAATGAGAACCCTCCCCCAGAAAACCCAAAAGGCAGAGCTTATATGGGCAGCTGAAACCAGACTGCAACAGATATGTTGCATGTCAGGAGATAAAAATCAATCTATTTTTAACAGAGGTGAAATAATCAATCCTGCAACATCATTCTGACTTAAATTTTCCAACAGAAGCACTTAAGAGCTCTGCCATTCCTTTCTTTGGTGGCCACAAAACACCTTCATTTTTGCTAAATTTCACAGTGAGTTTGAAGTCCCATCCTGGTCATAGAAAGGAGCTTTTTGACTCTTTTTGTACACATAGCAAAAAGTAGTTTGTGACCCAGTGCAATGCAAAACCTGATGGCTCCTACAGTATCCCATTCAATTCCATGTTGAAGCAGTCTGGGAGCTCCAAAGGCAGAAGTCTCAAAAACTAAATAGTACAGTCAAGGATCACAAGGCCCAGAAACTGTTGTGGACCATTACAGAGGGCCACAGGTAGTGAAAGAATAACAGCCCATGTTCAGAAAGGTGCTGGACAGGGTAGCACTGGCTCTGCATAAAGGGAAAGCTTTTCACATGTCTCCAGCTCATCCTAAGAAGTTCCATTTGGGTTCCAGGAAAGATGAGGCACGTGGTGGAGGAGCACACCAGCAAACACTTCTGTCCTCTGGCACAAATACACTTGAGGCCCTGTATGAAATGATTCACGTGTTGATGTCAAAACTGGTGTGCTTTCTTTACTAAACGTGCTTTTGATTCAGTGCCAGTGGATTGTGTGATAACCCACAGCCTCAAGGAACTCCCACCACACCTGGAGACAAGCCCAGCACAGCGCTCTGTCCTTCCTGCTCTGGATGTACAGCAGCAGAGGCCCCGTGCCAGGCACAACGCTTCCCACAGGTGCCGCCCGAGGTCGAAGGTGGCAGTGAGGACCGTCCCTGAGACAGCAGCAGCTGGAAAATCCTGGAAACCAAACCGGCCTTCATGCAAAGCTCACGGCATGGCCGTGGCAGCCCCGGGGATGCCGCTGGCATGGCCCACGATGCTCTGTGCTGCCCGGGCTGCGGGGCTTGGGCAGCCGCTCTTGGTGTGCGGGTTCCTCACAGGGCTGGACGGGACAGAGCTCACCTCACCTCGCCTCACCTCTGCAACAGGGCGGGGCTCACCTCGCCTCACCCCACCAGACCTCCCCCCTTCAGGGCTCTGGACGGGACATGCCCCACCTCACCCCGCCGGCCCACACGGAGTTGGTACCCCCGGCCCCTTCCCGGCCGCTCCCGGCCCCGCGCCCTCTGGCAGGACCGCGCCCCCCTCGCCGCCCAGCGGCCCCGGGACGGCGGAGGAGCCCAGGGGGCTGGAGGGGTC
>JBBMKD010000025.1:14254244-14269557 GCA_037834095.1 Argya squamiceps
TGCGCGACAGCCCAGCGCTGCGCCGCCCTCCGCCGGGCAGCGGCGCCCAACATGGCGGCACCCAGGGGGGCTTCATCCGCCGAGTAAGGCACGGCCAATCCTACGGCTGGAGATGGGCGGGAAGGCGGGATTTATAGTGACGGACAGAGACAACAGCCAATGGAAGATCAGACTGATGTCGCCTCATCCCCGCCGTGGGCGCTAAGTGAAGCGCTCTGGGCTCCAGGCGTGTGCCCCGATCGGAGTCACAGGAGAGGCCACCTCCTCACGGTGCTCTGCCTCAGGGAGCCCGGGACACCGCCAGTGTCTGCAGCGCCTCCTGCTCGGTGTCACCAGCACCAGGTGCTGTGACCCTGGCTCTTCCGTGCCCAGTTCCGTGAGGGCTCAGGGGGCTCAGATCAATGGCCCGAGCCCCGTCAGCCCCACGGTGCTGTGAGGTTGGGGCTGAGGGCAGGCTCACCCAAGGAAGAGCCTCTGTAAAGCCACCACGGGCCGACTGAAAACAGCATTTCTTACATCTCTCCTCATCCTCCCCAGCATCGCACGGGAGGCTCCTCACTGGCTCCCAGCAGCTGGGAGAGGAAGACCTTTGTGGCACGTTCTGTATTTCCCTTTCACTTCAAGGGAGTGGAGACCTCCTGAGGAACTCTGCAGCCTCCCTGTTGCTGTGGACATTGTGTAGTGCCTGGATTAGCTGCTGCGGACACACGGCACCCTGTTATTAACAGCAGCATTGTCATTTCCTGCTCTCTTTTCTCCTTGGCAGAGAGCACCAGGGAATGTGGCTGTGGAGCTGGAAGGGGCTCTGGTAAGAGAGCAGCTCTGTGGAGTCAGCAGAAGGCAAGACATTAACCTTTAGTTCCACCAGCACCAGAGCTGGGATCACAGGAAAGCACTTCCTGCTGGAGAGGGTCTTGGCTTCATCAGTGCCAGGAAACGTGAGAACCAGAATAAAAATGAAAAGGAAGGAAGTAAACAAGTACACATCATTATGCAGTTGTGAAATGAGAGAAGATGATTCGAATGCAGAGAGGAACTGAACATCACAAAGATCATGGGAAAAGATGAAGAGGTCCAGAGGGGAGAGCAAGAGGGATACAGAACCTCTCACTTGTCATTCTTGTGGATCTTGTACCCTCTTATCAGCAAATGTCATACTGGTGTTGCTGTTTCCTCATGTGGGTTGGTTTACAGATGAAACCTCAGCTTCAGCTGAGTTCCACTGGTTGGTGGAGCAGAGCTCCAGTGAGCAACCCTTTCTTCTGGAGACACGTGTGGCTGGGCTGTGTGTGCCCAGCATGGTGTGGAGGGTGGTTACTATGGGTGCTGATAGAAACTAAAGGGGAGGAAATGGCAGATGGGAGGAGGTTTTGCTCTGAGCATGAAGAGGAAGAGCGGTGGCAGGCAGTGGAGAGCAGCAGAGATTGCACCCACAAAGGCTGGGGAGACAGAGGGGCTTGCACCTGCTGACTGCTGCATGTGTCCCTTTGGTGGCAGGCGTGATACAAGCTGTGTCTGGCCTGGTGGATGTTCATCCCAGAGGTGGCAGGGGAAATACAGGGGCTGGGCAGGACCTGGGGTCTGGGTACTCGTGGCCAGAGTGGGGGAAAGGCTCTGCAGGGCCGTGTAGATCCCACAACCAGAACACTCTGATCAAGCCCATCCCCACGTCAAACCACAGGTCCCTGGGGGCTGACAGGGTGTGTGTGTCCCCACCTGGGCTCAGCGAGCACAGCCCATCACCAGATGGGTGTGGACATCACCCCATCCCCCCGCCGTGACAGCAGCTTCCTCCAAGCCGTCCATTCCCTGGTCTAAAACAGAACAGACTCGGGTGGCGTGGGGAGGTGGTGCTGTGGGAAACTGGGAAAGTGGCAGGGGCCTGCTGGGCTGGGCTCTAGAGTAGTGGGAAATGGCCATCAGCAGCTCCTGGGGACATTACTCGGGTCTCAGGGCCGAGAGTATGTGGTCAGGATGAAACCAGAGGAGGAATCAGAGAAGAAAGATAAGAATTGGGCTGAGGCAAGAGAAGGGGAAGAGAGGGGAAGCCTGTGAGCACAGAGGGAACTGCCTGGCCAGTGGTGAAGGGCTGAGGTCTCGGCAGCTGCCCTGGGCTGAGCAGTGACCCTGCAGTGCAGGGAGAGACGAAGACTCCCGGCCGATCCCGGCAGGCACCAGCGTGGTCACCATGAGGCTGTTGGGAAGCACGGAGCTCTGGCTGGCCAACACCTTTCTGCCCCTGCTGCTCCTCACCTGGCTGCCAGTTGGTGAGTTCCCCAGTGCCCTTGCCTCTGCTCTGAACTCTTCCCTCTTTGCTTATGCCTGCAGAAGGTGTGGAAAGTGCCTGCTGCTTTTATCTCTCCTCTTGCATCATTTAGCCCCTCTTCTGCAGCACCACCTTGCCATGTGTCTTGCAGGGGGGTCCACCTCGCAATTGTGCATGCACAGGCTGTGAGCTCCAGGGGCTTTGAACCAGCTTTGCCTTAACAGCAGGGAGAGAAAACAGCTGGGGGAAAGGAAACAGAAATGCTTATAAGCCTGATTACTGCACAGGGGGGTCAGCTTCACGTGGCAGATGTGGATATTGCATAAAACCAACTCCTATAGTTTTTTTTTTTTTCCAGCAGGACTTGCTCACCAGATCTCAGCCATAGTTGATGTGTTGGTAGGGTTAGATCTCATCTTGCAGTGTCTTCCTAGGGGTGGGATTGAAGCCAGAGAGGCTGCAGAGAATCTGTTTACTATATTTTCTTTGCTTCTCTAGAGCTGACCATTCTCCACTGCCAATCCCCAAATCCCACCTCATGCTCCATGAAATGGTGGAGCCTGAGGCACTTCTTGCTTGGGTGCCTATGTCACAGGTGGAGGAGCTGCCTTCCCGCTGATCCTCACATTTTCAGTCCTTCCTGAGGCACAGAAAAGTTTGTGCACTGCACAGCATCCATTGGCACGAGTCAACAGGCAACATTTCAGCGTTGAGGAATGGTTAGCAGCCAGATTTGGAAAAGATCATCAGCTGGTGCAGCAAAGGATGGTCACTTCACTGTGTCTCTCATGAGTGACACGTGAGACATGACCCTGCAAGATCATATATGTATTTCAGCTATCCCTTCTGGTTTTGTTTCCTCCAGGAACAGCCAGTCAGCAGGTAAAGCCAGTCACCACTGCGCAGTTTGAGATTTGTTTGGAGAATCTCACAGCGCAATTGAAGTGTTACAAACCTGGATGTCTGGAGGGGATAAATCAAACCAAAACTGTGGTTCTGGAAGAAAATTGTATGAATTTCAGCAACTCAAGCCTGTCTGCAGCCTGCAGAAGAATCTGCGTGTGTACAGTCTTCATCACAAGGCCAAACCTGACAGACACTGGAAACAGCACACAAGCAAAAGTTCCCAGTAAGTGGCAGTGGGTCTGTTGGTGTGGGGGAGATGAGTGGGCAGAGCAGGATGCTGCATCCAGCACTCCTCTCGTTCTTCCATGAGTTGTTTCCCCTGAAAGCATCCCGAGAACTGGAGGAGCCAACCCAACACAGCAGTTTCGGGCAGATTGATCCCACCGTGGAGCTGCTGNNNNCACCGTGGAGCTGCTGGGCCATTGGTTCCTTCCTAGGACCTGCCATATCCTCCAGCTGCAGCACATCAGCCAAATACTGACATGGCTGGAGCTGTGGAGAGGGACAGCCAGGACTGTGGGGTCAAGGCTCCTGCTCCAAAGCAGAGCAGGGTGTTCTCTGCCTCTGGACAGACTCTCACTCATGTTTCTGCTTTTCAGGCAGAAACTGTAGCTGTGCAGGACCTCAGACTGATGTCACAGAGAAGATCTGGACAGGTGTGTCTCCACAGTCCCCTGGCTGTAAGAGGGGAGGGCAGGAGGAGTCCTCAGGGAAAAGGGGGGAGGGGCAGTAAGGGAGAAAAGAGCCAGATGTTTTCCCATGAGTGGGTGGGACCCACTGGCAAACTGGGGTGGGCACCAGTGGATCAGAGGCTGTGATGCTGGGAAGGGGCTCTGCTGCTCCAAACTACCCCCTGGATGAGTTTGGAGACCATTCCCCACAGGATTTTGTCAGCACCCTGCAGCTGTAGATGGTTCAGGGTCTGGAAGCCCAAGTCTGGGAAGAAACTGACCCTGCCAAGAGGGAGGCAGTGGCAGCATGTGTCCCTGCAGAGGGGATGGTGGCTCACGAGTGCCTCTGTGATGTTGTGTGTGCAGGATTCAACTTCTTCCTGTGCATCCTCCTTGGCTTAGCACTCGGGACACTCCTCTACATGCCAGTGATTGGCTTCCTGCTGTGGCAGCGCAGAAGGAACAGAACAGGTTGGCATTTCTTCCTCAAGTGCTGGTGTGGACAAAGCCAGGCTTGGGAGATGTCCATCTTTGACATCCTACTGCTCTTGGTTGCTCTGTGTTCCCTTCACAAGTCTGTCCTCCTGAACAAGCTGTCCCAGCGTGGTAAGAAGGTTCAGCTCCCTCCCTTCCTTCTGGCCACTTGCTGGTGGGAGTCTGGTTATGGCACAACCTGTTGTGTGATTGAAACAGGTCTTGCATATCCAGAAGTGTCCACCTCAGAGCTCTTTCTCCAGCCCCTCCAAGGGCTTTTAAGCCCTTGCCAACCCCTCCAGCCCCTTGGCCATCTTCAGAACCACAGAGCCACAGTGTCTTATCCTCTATCACAACAAAAGCAGGACCAATGCAGATGTTTGCTTCATTCTTTCATTATTTTCTTAATTTAAAATAATGATCATTGTCACTATTTTAACAGCTATTTAAACTAGGTTTCCTTTTTCAGGAGAGCACATGAGTGAGGAAGTGGCAGAAGTGAATCAGGTCAGTGCAGTAAGCCAGGGAGGGCTTTGCATGTATTGCTTCCTCCTCCCTGTCAAAACCAGCATTGTTTGTTGAATACCCACTGAAAGGATTTCATAGTAAAATCAGCTTTGCTTTCTGAAAACATGGTCCTAAACACTTATTAATTCCTATTAAATAAAGGCTTATGAATGTTTGTGTAGGTGGCACTTCTGAGCAATCTGGGTAATGCTTGGGCAGCACAAAGAGTTGTGCCAGTGGAGCTGTATTAGCAGGGGAGACACAGAAAGAAAAGCCAAGGCTCTACTCACTGCTCTCTCCCTGCAGGCAGCCCCGGTGACAGGGACTGAGGACCTGACCTATGCCAACCTGAATTTTGAAAAGAAAGGGACAGGATCTGCCTCCTCCAATGTCATTTACACCGAGATCAAGCCATCACAGCAGAAGCAGAGTGGTGGGGATGACAGTGCTGCCACCACAGAGGTGAATGTCTCCCTGAATGAAGAGGGCAAGTGAGGGAGGTGAGCAGCTTCTTGTCCACCTGCTGGGGTCATCCTCCTCAAAAACTAGGTGTTAGCTCTTACAGCAGTGCAGTCTTGGTGACCAAAGACACCTATTACCCCCCAAGTGGCTGCAGAACCCTGCTTTATGTTCCCCTGGAAGAAGCCATGTCTCACAGTGAGGACAGGGCTCTTGAGCCCATTTTCCTCTTGCCTTCTGCAGCTCCAAGCACTGCCAAGCCTCAGCAACTCTTTTCACTGTCTCCAGTCACTGACACTGGCTTACTTGCTCTGTGTTCAGGAATGACACTGTACACTGTGTGGCCAACATGGTGTTCAGGAGGAGCTTGGTCCTGGATGTGCTGGGTGGCATGACAAGTCCTGGGGGGATTTTCTGGATTTTCTCTGGAGCAGGCACCTGCTGTGATATGGATTGATCTTGCTCTCTTTCATTCAGTTGAAACACAAGAGGCAAGGATGGAAAAGCATTGCTTGCTTCACAGACGTGCTGCTGCAGTGATACACATGGATCTGCTTTGTACTGGGAGGGGCTAGGTGTTTTTGCTGGTTTGGTGGTGAATACCCTTCATGTGGGTACAGCACTGTCTTTTGTGCCCTCTTTTATTGATACTGTTGTGTTTAAGTTTTTCAGTAAAATTGTGATTCCCACTTGCGGTCTTGCCTGGTGTTTCCTCTGCTGTTGGAGGAGGGTGGGGGAAGAGGAGCAACTTGAGTGGAGTTAATTTTCCCACTGGGTTTGAAACCAGCACGTAGCTTTAATGATTTAGTGTTACAGCCACAACAGATGCTGAAGTTCAGAGATGACCCCCAAAAAGACAGTCCAGATCTTCTGGGTAATTCTCACAGCATATGATCCAACTTGGACAGAGGTCCAAACATTAAACAAACCAAGTGGTGTTTGCCTGACACAAGTGTGTAAAATCCAGGAGTGCTACCAAAGAAGGGGAGGAAGCTGCTGAGGGAAGACTGTGGCTAATGGCCAACCCAGAGTGGGATCATAGAACAGAAGCAGTGAGCACACCTTGAGATGGTGTGAAGATGGACTTTGAGAGTCCTGGGAGCGAGTAGAGTGAAAAACAACAAATCAGAGTAAAGTGAGGGAATGTCAGTAAGGGTTGACAGGGCACCCATTGGATTTTTGAGTTCACTTAGCTAAACAAATGAGAATGTATGGAGGGGACAACCTTGAAAATTGATCATTAAAACTGAGTGAGAATGTAGACAGAAAGGATAAGGAGGACCCTCCCACTTGTAAGTTTAAAAAGAAATTACTTACGCTGTTATTTTAAGGAGAATAGGGTTTTAAAAAACCTTCAACTAAGAGGCTGCTCAGGAATTCAAGATTTGAGGCAGACACCTGAGACTTGTACTAACAACCTTGTCAGCCACTTATTATTTGCTGAGGGAAGGGGAGAAGTTTCAGAGAAGGCAAGTATAGCTGCAGAGTTCTTCAGAATCCCACTAAGTCAAAATAGAAGCCCATGAGGAAAACCACAAAGTGCATGAGCAGAATAACATGCTCACTAAATTGCAAAGAGGCAAAATTGGAAAGCTGTGGTACAAATCAAATGAAGACTAACAAGGGCTGCCAGAGGCTTTGCATTTGCTTAACTGCCTTAAAAGGAAGTGTAAGGAAAAACATGGCTCATTGCTTCACCAGGGAAGAGTTATTGATCAATGAAATGGAGGAAGCTGGGACATTCATAATGCTGCATTTGCATCCTCCTTTATCCCCAAGGTCAGTGGGGAATCAGATCTGGAATAGCATTTTTAACAGGGACCCAGACAAGAAGCCATGAAGTAGCCTTGGAGCAGTAACACCTGTGAGCAGGAGGCAGGGAAAGGCAGCCAGGGCTGCTGGAGGAACTAGCTGAGGCAACTTCTCCTGTGCAGGCAGGAAGGGTGGGGGCAAACTTTGCTCATTGGCTATTTTTAAAAAGGTGAAGCAGCTACTATGGCCAGAGCTGAGCCTTCAAATTTCACTTCTCAGAAAGATGCTATCACAAGGAGTTAAGCAAGTGTGTGAAGATAAAGCAATAATCAACACAAGCCCTCCTTGCCCCAAACTCCTCCATATGGAGAGGGCCCCTTGGCCCTGTGTGCACCCAAGGCAGGTGGGTGAAACATCCACGATGGGTTTTCCTGCCAGGAGCAGAGAATGTGTCCTTGCTGTCCCCCAAGCTCTGCTGGATGGAGAAAAGAAGGCTGACTCATGCAGAGAAACAAAAGTAAAAGTGCTGCTTCTCCCAGTTTGGGCAAGAGGAAAGCAGAGCTCAGGGTAAGGGCTGCCTTTATCAGGGACCTCAAAGAGATCTGATTTTCTGCTACCAGTGAGGCTGAGAAAAGGCAGTAAAACCCCCAAAGGCTGTAAGTGGGCAGAGGCTTTTGCCCATTTCCTTACATCACTACCTAAGAGCAACAAGTTGGTTGGACAGGTGGTTTATCACACAAATCCTGTCTCCTTGGGAGCTGGTCTTGCTGATGAGAGGCAGGGACTGGGGAGGTATGAAAGAGGGGTCTGGAAAGCCATGTTCTGGAAGGAAGGGGCTTCAATCCCACCAGTGACAGCTTGGGGCAGTGCAAGTGTGATTCCCAGAGCAGCATCTGAGCAGTCAGAAGGGAGTTTTCTCAGGTTTTCCTTAACATCCGTTGTTTCCAGTGCATACCACATATTGAAGTCAAATTTTTAGAGGAACAATTTATGGAGAACTCCAGGATGCATCTTAACATTTGAACAGTTTAAGAAATCACTGAGAGGATGAGTAGAAGGAGACACACTTAGAATACCACTAATACCAACCTTAAATCAAAGGCTATACTATTGGTCACTTTTATTTCAAGAACAGAACAGCCTTTCATCCCAGCCCCCCTCCATGAGTTTAGTGACTCAGGTAGCACACGACAAGAAGTCACATCCTGCAGAGCCAGAGCTCCAAACAAAGCAGTCCTCACTGAGACACTGGATGTGGGCTTTCCTCCTCCCCCTCCCTGGGTGAGAAGCAAGCCTGGCACAAAATGTGAACAGCACCCTCATCCCACACCTGCAGGATGCTTCACTGGCAGTAACTACACAAATAAATAGTATCCCGTGGAGAGAGAGCAGAGGGCCACCACAGATCATCTAGAATCTAATTAAGTTATTGCTATGTTCTTGTGTATTTGACACTGCAGGTAACTCACTTGGGTAACCACCAGGAGAGGTGACAGTCTCAGATTGTCCTTGTGTTACCAGTTTGTGTTGGGCTGAAAGCTGTGGGAAGACAAGGCAGATCTTGTTTCATTGGCTCCCTGCCTTAAAGGCAGGAGTTCTTGGTGGGACTGGATCTTCATCATTTTGCTGAAAACAGCTGGGGGTAGGGGCTCCCAATACACTTGGAAATTCATCATGCCTGCCAGCCTTTCCCAGGCACACAGCTCAGAGTACATACTGCTAAGTGTACTCCCTGCTCCTGACTTGCCACAGGAGCTGCTGAACCCCCTGCACATGATAAGGAGCTGCAGGTTCAAATTTCAAAGACAGCAGGAGCCCAGTCACCCCCGGGGCTGAACCAGAGCTGCTGATTTACCAGGGAAAATCAGGACTAATTAGAGCTGCAGGACATGGGCATGGGAAATGCCACAGGCACACAAGGACAACCTGGCACGTGAATGCACCTCCCTCTGCTGGTGGGACACGCTGTGACGGCCAGGATCAAGTCAGGTCAGCCAGAACGAGGAGTAACATGAAGTCTGATACCGGACTGGCCGCCAGAGGATCAGGCAGCCCAAGGCTGATGACAAGCAGTGAGCTCACAGCAGTGCCAGTGCCCGCAGTGTCCCTCCCCACATGGAGTATCAGCTGGAGAGCATGAGTTTGGGAGGAGGAGGACTGCAGGAAGAACCTCAGAGTGATGGAAAAGCAGCAGTCATTGGTAGGACATGTCTTTGTTAGGCATCGTGCAGCTGGTTCTCTTGCAGGAGGATCTTCTCCCCAGGCTTGAAGGCAGGCATCCCCAGGTAAGGGCAGCTGGCACAGCGGAATGCATCCCCCAGGTAGCACTGGCAAGGGAAAGAAAAGCGCTGTCTGTAATTGGGTGTCACTTTCAGGTCTCTTCCCCTGTGATATGGTTTCTCCAGGTCAAGAGATATCATGCTCCTCAGCATCTATGAGCACAGAAACTGCTTCCCTTCTACCCCCTTCTCAACACATCTGATTAGAGTGCAGGCACTGGGCTCACACAGAAACGAGTCTCCACCCCACTTGGTGTGCCAGGCTGGGGTAGCCCCTGAGCTCCCACAAGGCAATCTGCCCTGGGCAGATCCCTGGTTGGGCCATGAGCAGAGAGGGAAAGGCTCACTGCTCACTGATTCCCCCAGGGAGTCAGAACAGACAGCATGTGCTGGTACAGAGCACATGGGCACAGGGCAAAGGCTGAAGCTCTGCAGTGTGTGGAAGCAGTGATCCAGCTCAGGGAGCAGTGACTAAGGAACACAGTTATTACACAGAGATCATATACTGCAAACAGAATATGACAAAAACAGTATAAAGACAAAAATTACTAATTACATTTCCACAGGCAGATTTGGGCTGTGAGCTCCTCTTCTCCTGTTCCAGTTCTTCAGCCAGGCCACATGTGCTGTAGAAAAACAAAGAAGTCACCTGCATCATTCTGCTCAAAGGTCATGAGTCATCAACACTTGTGCCAGCCCTCGCTCTGTCACACCACACAGCTGACTCTGGGACTCACACTCCTCACTTTGTTCTTCAACACCACGGTTTGTACAACAAGTGTTGAAACACTCCTCAGGTTTAAACTGAGTGGGAAATCACACTACAGCACTTGCTACATGTGCTGTTTCTCCTTGGAATGTGAGAAACCAGGGTTTTAGACAAGCTGCACAAGCTATGCAGCCACCTCTAAGATGGCTGCTGATAATTATACACCCATTGTGATAATTTGTAGCAGTCACAGGTCAATTCTCACTGTATTTGGATTTACATTCCAATAGTTAAGATAAGAAAGGAGATGAACCAAGAAGAGTTAGGCTCTGAAGAACAGCAAATTGCCTACAATCTTTTTTAAATCCTCCAACTCTTAAGAGTTTAATGCTGCAGTTGAAAGGTTCACTGATCCATGAATTCCAGCACTGACCAGTTCTTGCAGGCTTTCTTCTTGCCCATTTCTTTGCAGGATGGAGCTCTGAGGGACGATGGATCTGGCTTTTTCAAATCCTCTGAATCCAACAGCTCATCAGAGTCCAAAAGATCCTGAAAACACACCATGGGAGACAAAATTCAGGAAATGGACTTTTCAGTAGGGAATGACACTGCTGAGTTATGTTCAAAGAAATGGTGCTATCTGTACACCAGAATCAAAGTGCTGCAGCTCTGCCCTCTTATCCCTGTCTCCTCTCTGCCCTCACCGCATCACTGAGCTCTCCAGACCCCATGAAGGAGATGAGCTATTTTGCCTTAGGGAGGTTTTTCTACCTCTGAAGTTGTAAAGCTTCCCAAGAGACACGACTGAAAGTATTTAGAATAGGAAAGAATGGGGAGAGAGAAGGAACAGCAAAACCTCACAAAGAAAACCACTTACCATGTCTTCATCATTCATATCACTGGCAGACAGCGTCCACAGCTTGGCAGCAGCTGGGTCCACAGAAGGTTTTCCTGGAGCCAAAACAAAGGAAGCAATAGCAGTTATTCCAGCCTTTGCCCCATCTACTTGAAACAAATAGAGTTCAAGCCACCTTGGAAAGCCCCACTCCATAGGTTTTTACTGTAGCACTCCCTACTCGGGAACTGTCTCCCTGTTACAAATGATGCCTGTCACTGAGAGCCACGAAATCCAGATATTCAGCAGGCACCACTCCTTACCTGAAGGACCAGGTGTCTTGGCAAAGGAAAGTTTGAGCTGACTTGAGGATCCCACTTCGAAATTGGGCTTCCTGCCTTCTATCTGAATAATGAGGAGGTCACTGCCTTGGTAACCCAGATGTTCTCCCACAGACTGGGCCTCCTCTGGGGTCGGAGCTTCCTTTTGCAGCTGCCAAGTAAGATTGTAGGTTAACCTCATGCAGAACCCCTTCTTTTAACACCAAGCCCAGCATTCCAGTGAACAGTCAGTATTATTAATCCTAAAGAAAAACACTATGCTGACAGTAACTAAAGTTTGTGCCAGGCAGTGGCCATGCACCTTTACAGCAAACCAGGGTAGCTAAAAACTCATCACCCAATAAATCCCCAGGTAACTGCCCGAGGGCATTTCTGGAAATGGTACACACATCCCTACCTCCTTCACCTCCACCAACCCAGAGAGAGTCAGAGTTGTGAGGAGCTTGGCCACTGTCTTGATTTTGCCATTGTTTCCTGCAAGACACAAAAGCACAGAGTAGGAGGAGGCAAGAAGCCTACAGCTCACTGAGAAACCTAAAAGAGCAAGAACTTTAGAGGGAAGGACACGAGCCAAACTTCTGCACCAAAATTGGGCCCTTTCTATTTGACAGCAGAACAAACCAGAAAAAGCATCAGCAGCTTGTTCATTAGAATAATAGTGTGGGGTCACAAAGCCATTCTAGCTGCAAATATGTTCTCTATATGCCAAAACATTTCTCAATCCAATCAATACACATAAAAAATAGAATTAAAAAATCCCCAAATAAAGTCCCTCCTAAACATTTTTACCCAGTAAACTATTCATGAAGTTTTCAAAACATGGACTCCTAAATGAACACTTTACATTAAGAAATCATCTTGTGTTCACCTTCTCATGGCTCCTCCAGCTGTCCCATAGCAGGTGCTCTGGCTTTTCTCCTAACTCAGTCCAAACACTTTTAACCTTTTCTGGGTAACTATTTCACAACTGACTTCTGGGGCAATCTCTTCAGCATCTGTCACCTGCTTTCAAAACCACTTTGGAAGCTCCTCAGAAACACAACATCTGCAACTACTTAACACTGCACCCTGAGGAGAAAACAGCAGTCACTGAAGCTTTTCAATGCAGTTTAGGAACAAGCCTATCCAGCGTTTTTGATAGGAGAGTGACTGCAAACATCCCTGATGGATACCAGCTTAAGCACAGGATAAAAACCTTGTGATTTGGGTTAGTGTGTCAGGAGAGTGAAAATCTCACAATGTTGATCGGGGTTCCTGTCCCTTCTATTTCAGCCTAATCCTCAGGAGAAATGCTGTGTTGCCATGGAAGCAAGATTCTCTCACCTGATTCTGTAACCACTGGCTCTTTCAGGAGGACACGGCCCCCTGGCTTAAGTATCCGAGCTACTTCTGCCAGGAGCTCCACGCTGTGCTGTGCTGTGCTGCCTGGTACCATGCCAGAGAGGATTACATCAAAACTTGACTCCTTGTGAGCCGCTGAGAAGGAAGAGGGAGATGGTACAATTTTACACATATAACACACAGCTTAATACACCAGTTTCACCTCCCTCATCCCTCCCTCATGCTTGAGTACAACAGCAGTGACTGATTAAAGACACCAATCACAGAAGCATGGGTGCATCACTTCCCCTGCTGTGCTGCCCACGGTAAGAGCAGCAGGTACTGTCGATGCTCTGAGTGCTGACTCCCAGAGTGGGAAGGTGTTGGTTCACACTGCAGCAGAACCCTCTCCCTTTCAAGGAAACTGAGAAATGAAGCTCATTCTTACACTGAGACAGCTGGTTCACATTTTCCACAGAGACACTATTATCAGCTCCCACCAGTGTCTGGACTCTATTCACCAAATCCTTCAGGGCCTCGACTGGCGAGGAGCTGTCCCAGACGATGGCCACGCGCTGGCCGGCAGCGACTCCGTACTCCCCCATCTCTGCAGCAGCAAACCTGGCAGGGGCTGGGGGAGGAACAGGGAGGGAGAGAGAGAGGAAAGGTAAGTGCAGAGCACAGCAAGAACCTCTGGACTGTGACTTCATCAGCTGAGTTGTTTTAATAAACAGAGATAATTTTCTGGAAATGGGTAACACAAAGCTCCCACAAACTGAGTGTTAGCAGGACGTGAAGAAAGAGCTGCACTTCCCAGCATAATTCAGTTTCTCTTCAGTTCACACACTAGTTTTGCCGGGAGACTGCAAGCCATGCTTGAAGGAAACCAACAAAATAACAAAAAAATTTACCTGCTTTCCTTAAAAATCTGAATAAGACAAACACAGGATTTCTGGATTTCCTGAGCAGTGACAGCTATCTGACATTAAACACTGCCTTGTCTCTCTTACACCAAACACGACCTTAGCAGTTTGCTTATGCAGTACATGAGAAGAAAAAAGTAACTTTCAGCATTCCCAGCATTCCAGATTGAGGCTCTTCCCACCGTTATGATTGGTGGCATTGGGAAGCAAATTACAGGGAGGGAGGAGTGGAACAGAACGTGCAGTGACAGTTTTGAGAAACTGTCATCACCTGTTCTCATAGCACCAGCTACTGAACCTGATGACCTCCTCTCTTTCCTCTATTCAAAACAAACTTATTTGCTTCCTAATTTAACACAACCACAGAGAATAGAGGAACTGTTGACCAGAACAGTTGCCCAGTGTCTCTTCAATTAGCTGCAAACAACACACCTATTTCTGGAGAGAGAGTTGTAAGCAAGGGCTTTACCAGGAATCACTACATCACATATCCTGGGTAATGCCTTACTGCCACCACGTTTCCACTAAAGCACAGCTCATAGATATGCTGTATCAAATTTAACTGCAGTGAGGTGGGGAGATTTTGACCCACAGTTCCTCTGGCTCTGTATGCTGTGGACTCTCCCTCTCTCCTGGAAACTGCAAACAAGTTCAGAATGGGACAAGCTGTGCCTTTTCTGAGCTACTGCGGTAGGAATTCACCCTAAACCAACCACAATGCCAACCCAGTAGGGAATGTACACCTTGGATACACACTGCAGGTTGTAACATCTCACAGCTGGTTTTGCATGTGTGACACAAGCTAAGCAGCTATAGCAGACAGTAACATTTGTAAACATACGTATCATTAAAAAGTCACCTTTCCCGAGAAGAAGGCTGAAAATCTCGAAAGATTCCTAAACTGCTATGTTAGGGTGGGTAAGATAAACGCGAAGTCACACGTTCCTCTCTGAACAGCCGATTATGACCTTGCAAGATTAGTCAGAGCCCAAACCACATCAACAGCAACACCTCCTCCCTGAGATGCGGGGAGGAGGAGGCCGAGGATCCCGTGTGGGTGGCGTGAGGAAGGGCCCTTATCTCCATGTCACACACATTTAACAGTCTCCGAGGAACAGGGCAAGGAAAGGGGTTAAACAATAGCGCAGGTTCCGCTTCAGTGCATTAGAAAGCTGCTGTGCTGGCATGGGATGATCTTGACGGTCCCTTCCAACCTAAACCATTCCCAGGGTTCTGTAGCACATCAGAGCTGTAAACTGCAGCCTCCTGACGCAGCGCAGCCGGCTCCCGGCGGCCGGGAACGCCTCAGTTCCCAGCGACCAGGAACACCTGGGCTCCGAGCGGCCGGGAACGCCTCAGCTTCCAGTGACCAGGAACGGCTGAGCTCCGAGTGGCCGGGAACGCCTCAGTTCCCAGTGACCAGGAACGGCTGAGCTCCGAGCGGCCGAGAACGCCTCAGCTCCCAGCGACCGGGAACGCTCCGCGCTCCCGGCAAGGCTGCGGGCCCTCCAGCAGGTGCGCACATGGAGAACGGGCGTAATAAACCTCTCGGTCGCCGAGCAGGGACGGTTGAGAGGGAGCAAGGACAGGATACGTGAGGAAACTTCGTGAAGGATTTACTTAAATACACACACACAGAGCTCCCTCCCCCCTCCCAGGCGCTTCAGACGAGTTCTCAGAAAAGATTTCTAAAAAGGAAAAAAAAGGGTGTGCGCCAGCCCCGTCCCGCACCGCTCCCCGCTCACCTCCCGTGGCTCGGCCCGCTTCGCTCGATGGTCCCGGTCTGACGCCGTCACCGTGACGTCATCGCGCTCTGCCCGCTTCCAAGATGGCGGCGGCGGGCGGGCTGCGGCGCGCGGGCTGGCGGCTGT
>JBBMKD010000025.1:14303653-14327851 GCA_037834095.1 Argya squamiceps
CCGAGCCCAGGTATGAAACCAACGAGGAGCGGTTGAGCCGGGGGCGGTCGAGGGAGGAACGGGGAGCCCGGTGTCGGCCGTGGGAGTCCCAGAGCCGCCGTTGCGCTGCGTTTGCCCGGCACCGGGAGCCGAGGGGATGCTGCGGCGATCCGGGCGCGGGCACAGCGGCGGGAGGGGACTGCATAGGGTGGGCGTCAGCCGGGGCTGGGGCAGCCCAGCGGGGCTGGGGGACACTGGGGCTCCGTGCGGATGGTGGCATTGGGCAGTGCCCCAGCATGCTCGGGCAGGGAGCAGCCTGGATGGATGGAGCGGAGGGGTCTCTATGGGGGGGGGCTGAGCGGCACCGCGCTCCGGTGGGTGCGGGGGCTCAGCGGTGGGTGGGGTGCGTCCGGCTGCGCAGGGCTCGGGGACTCTGCTTGTGGCCATGGTGCCGGTTATCTGTGAAACCAGCCTTCATCCCTTCTCTATGGGGCCCGCACTCTCCTGCCCGGGAGCCAGGCTGGATTCCTGGACCATGGAGCCACAAAACGCCCTGAGCTGCCCGGGACCGGCTGTTCCGGGCTGCTGCCAGCGGCAGAGCTGAGCTCCACGAAGTCCCGGCCGTCGGCCCGGTGTGTGGCCATTGCTTCCCATTTTATGGGAACCACCAGCACACCCCATTCCTTCCTCTCCCCCTCCCGGCGGAGGGTGCAGCATCCCGTGGGATGTCGGCATGTCTCGACAGGGTGATCTCCCTTCCCTAAAATGCCTTTTGGGGGGATTCCTCCTGCAACATCCCAGTTTGCTGCTGCCGGTCCTGGCATGTCACTGCGGGATGTAGGATGCTTGGGGTGGTCTTTACCCACTGTCTGTACTGTGCCTCCAGAGAGACCAGCAAAACTCAGTGAGACCAGCTGGAGAATTGAAATGAAGTCTCCTGGAATAACCTCCTGGCAGCAGGTCCCAATGGCTGTTGTGGAGGGAAGGCAGCCAAAGCTCATTTCATGGTTTGAGGGCTGCAGTAACCCCCCTTCCCCCCCCCCCCTCCTTCCTCCCCCCACCAAGATCCACCACCAGTGAGGAGCCAGGAGTGTTTCAGAGATGAGGGTGGGGGCAAATCCTTTGAGCCTGGGACTGCAGCCACAGTGGGGTTTGCCGTGTCCCTTGCTGGGTTCACAGCTCCCATGTGAATTAAGCCAAGGACTGAAAATGCTGCATACTTGGTTGCAGTCCAGCTCTTAATCCTGCGGCCTGGGGCTGCTATTCACAGAGTAACAGGTTTGCAAGCAACTGTGTGTTGCCTGAACGGGGATCCCTGGAATTGGCCATCCCTGCACCTTGCAGTGGCACCCGTGGGTGCAGGGTCAGAGCTGTGTGGTTTGCAGACAGCAGGCTGGGTCCCTCCCAGCGTGCCAATGTCTGCACGGGACCAGCTGGGCACAGCCTGCTGGTGCCTGCTTTTCACGGGCACTTGGACTCACCAACTCCTTTCCCATCAGCTCATCTGACAGCTGGGGTTTGGCAGGAATCTGGGAGGCCCACAGTCTCTTACCTGGCTCCTTGGGTGCTGCAGACTTTTCCCTCGCTAGGCTCCAGCACCTTGCTTTCTATGCCAAATACCCAGGAGCCTGATTTTGGGTGGTCCTGAGCTACTTCACACTGCATCTCCATTCCCTGGCACCTGCAGCACAGGCAGGCGATGAAGACCTTGCTCATGTGAAGGGGGAATAAGACCTGGGAGTTGGCAGGGTGTTTTGGGAGCCATTTGAAACCCAAAGGAGTGATTTGGAAGGGGGATGTGCAGGAGGAGAAATGGGATTGCTCTCAGAGAAGACTGTGGGAGTGTGTGGGAGTGTGTGGCAGGGACAACTGTCTGTACCCCCTGTGGCCAAAGATAGCCAGAGATGTCCTTGCACTACTTTGTTACTGTGTCATGTCAGCCTCAGTCCGGTGCAGGTGTACCTGGTCCTTTGCAGAGTATGTGTAGCTGCTGCTGAAGCCACAAGTCTTCGCGTGCCACCAAGCCAGGTGCCGTGTTGCCCTGGCACTGGAGGAAATGCTGGGTTAGTTCACTGTGACTTTTCTATTTGTGGTGTTTTCTAGGAAATGGAAATTTTAAAAAAAAGTTTTGAATGTCAAGATACAGTTCGAGGCAAATGCTCTGTCTCAGGAGCCCCAGGCACTGGCAGGTCCTGTGCCAGCCTCCCCTTGGTTCTCCCCACGCCTTTGTGGGAAGGGATGGCTGCCAGTGGCTGGCTAAGAACAGAACAGATCTGGCAGGGAGCTGTGCCGCTCCCGTGGGAATCACTCTCAGATCTGGTTTCATCCTGTTGGCAAGACTCATCTTGAAGGTGCTGGGTGTTCTGTGCAGTGCCATGGCCCGGGAAAAGCTGAAGCACCCCGTGGCACAGCTTGGCACTGCTGGGCTGCTGGCACAGTGCAGCTGCCCTCGACTCCTTGGGCATTAGCAAACACTCCCGGTCGGCCCCGCCGCCCACCGGTGCCGGGAATCACATGCCAAAGCCATGAATAACGTGTGGCTGGCCCCTGCAGACACGCACCACTGGCCAAGGACAAGGGCACTTTGTGAAGCATTCAGATACTCACACTGGGGCATCCCTTTGCAGGGGGATCCCGATGGGGTCCTCACATCTTTGGACAGCTCCAGGCCCAGGGCACATTGTCTTTGGTCTCTACTATGAGGAGGTGGTTGTGCAAAACTGTTTTGCATCCCTGGGAGCCCGTCCTGGCTTGTCTCTCTGTGCCAGTTTCCTCATCATGTTGCTGAGTCCCTGCCTGAGTAAGCCACTGCGGTGACGAGCTTCAGAGTCATTAATATCTCGAGGAACAGAGCGTCACTTTCCTAACGGACCTGGAAGGAAAACAGATAAAAGCCTCTGGATCTCCCTGTTTCCGGTGCTTGTTTCAGTCATCAGAGCATCTTCTCCTTGGGAAACACGTCATATCCAAAAGCCACGTCCCACCTCCAAATGCTTAAATACCTGCTGCCAAATCACCCAGAAAGCAGCAAAGTGGTAGTAAACACCGGGCTTTTTGTTTGTGGGGTTTTTAGTCATTCACCTAAGGTTTAGAGACCTCCATACAATGCTTTGGCTTTTCTTTCCAAGACCAGGATGTTAATGGTGATGGGAGAATAAGAACTGGTTCCTGGGAATAAACCTTCTTTTCTGCTGGTAAGGGAGCCTGCTCCAAGCTGTGTAGCCCTGGAAGAGTGTCTGCCCCCTCTTTGTACATAATCTGGTTGATTTTGAGGCCAAGCCATGGATTTTTCCCCACTGCCATCTCGGTATGGGAAGATGACGAGGCGGGATTCAGCCCTGCCGAGAACTCAGCACATCCGGCTACCTTTGCTGTGCTCATTGCCAGCCTGGATGGGAGCCGTGGTTTCTCACTGCAAAACCATTTTCAGGGGATTTTCTCTCGCTATTGTTCGGCTCAGGAAACGGCAATCAGAGTCAGGGTGAGCGGGACCATACAGGGCTCGGAGGGGAAATACCGGCTCCCCCACCCTGTTTCCCACAGGGATTTCTGGTCCCAGTTGAGTAACGGCTGAAAGGGGCTGATCCTCTCCTCCAACCATCCCAATAAAACCTTAAAGATGTCAGCATAGTGGGATGGGCTGAAGCCTCATTAGGATTCAGCATTCCCCATCCAGAGGCGATGCTTTATTGGCGTGCCAGCTGTGCTGCCTCAGCGTGGTTGGCATTCATGTGAAGCTCCATTGCTTTTAAGAGATCCAGGTGTTTCCCATCACCACCAGCACTTTGCCACCCCAGGTCCGTGTTTTTTGGATATATATGCGTGATACCTAAGTGTGTGGCAAGGCCCTGGGAGGCCAGCCCCACCCAAACCGTTTACTCCTGGCAAGTCCTGCCTGTGCCATACCCTCCCAGCTCACACTGGTGTGACTAGTGTCACTTAGTTACAGCCACGGCAGCAGGTTAATTAACAACCCGAAGACCCCGTCTGCTGATGATAAATTGCTGCAAGAAACAGATGGGGAAGGACGGGGAGTGGGCTGTACACCCGTGCAGGATCTGTGCTGGCTAGAGAAACGTCCAGACAAAGCCTGTGCTGGTGGGAGAAATCCGCTAATGAGTTTTTAACCATCTGATAGCCCTTGAGCATCTGGGAGATCTTGTAAGCCTTTGCAGGTGATGCTGGTTGGTGCCCCGGCACCTACTCACAGCAAACAAAACAGGACTGGACAGCTTGGTGGGTTCAGAGGGGGTGTTTGAGAGCAGTGCAGGAGGGGGCTGCAGCAGTGGCAAATGGTGCTGGCTTCACTTTGGGCATTGACAAGTGTTGGGCTGGGCCAGCTCCTCTGGCAGCCCCCATCAACGCTGTCCCACCCTTGGAGGGGCTTCTGCTGGTTGCCAGACCCTGGCAGGGTGTGTCCCACGGTTGAAGTGATAGCAGGGTGAGAAAGAAATGAGACTTGGTGCATGCCAGCAGAGCAGGAGATGCAGTTTGTGGCCTGGGGCAGGCAGAGAGTGCAATGAGAAAGGCTGTATGTGTGAAGGCTGTGGCTGGGTGAGCTCAGGGATGTGGCAGCACTTGAGGGTGCTCAGTGCTGGCCTGGGTGTGGGTCACAGAAGCCCTGTCCTCATGCAAAGATAAAGAAAAGGGTGGTGGAGCGGAGTGACAGATGAAGGGATGGGCAAAGGGGCTGTGCAGGATGTGACCCAGCAGGTTGTGAGCAGCAGATTTGGGCAGCCATGGCTGCTGTGCTGGCATTGCCAGATGTGCCTGGGAGAGCCTGTTTCTGCAGGCTGAAATGATGGAGTGGTTTGCAATGTGCCCAGCTCCTCAGCTAATCTGCAGGAGCTGAAATCATCCAAGAAAATAATTTTGGGGCTGGTGAACTAGGAAACCACAGTTTCCTTCTGTTCCTATCATTTGTGATAACAAGTCAGGGTGTTAACTGAGATGTGGAACTGAGAGCGGAAGAGGGGACCCCTCCTATGTGGATTCTGTGCTGATTGGAGCCCGTGCTGGAGTGGTGGGGCACCCTCTCCCTGATAAGAACTCAGGGGTTTCTAGCTTCTACCATCCTTCCAGCCCATAGCCAGCTTGGATGCCCAGTGGTCCTGGGTCCTCCTGGAGGCAGAGGCAGCAGGGAGCTGGCTGTGACACCAGCTGGTGTCCCACCTGCACAGCCTTTGCTCTCCATCCCTGTCCTCATGGCATGGGGGATACTCAAATATTCATGTGGCCCCTTCCCTTTGTACCCTTCCAGGCTCTGCTGTCTCCTTGAAGGCCAAGCCAAAGTAGAGAGCTGCCCGGGATGAAGGTCCTCTTCCTGCTCCTTCTCTCCCCCCTCCAAGGTAGACTGTCCTGCCTTGGAATGGTGAACTGGGTTTGGGCTGCTGGGAGTTACTGGCAGCCCCAAAACTGCCATTGGTTGGGGGACTCATGAGGTGTAAGCAACCAAGGCTTCCACAGAAGTAAAACATCTCATAGGAGGATGGGCCTCTGGTGGGTCTCTTGGGCAGAATGTGTCCTCTCCAGGGAAAGGAGATGGTCTCCATCAATCCCTTCTGGGAAAGGTCCTCCTTCAGAGTCTGCTGATGTGGGTGGTGGCAGATGGGAGGGGGTGTCCCTGAAAGACAGGAGGTCCTGTTGCCCGAGGGGCCCTGGCAGACCCTTGCAGCGTGGCTGTGACGCTGGGGACGTGGCTGGTGTCCCACAGCCCGTAGGACAGGGTTGGGATAATTGGGGTGGAGAGCCTGGCATGCCACATGTGACAGCTGCTGCAGGGCTGCAGTGTGTGCTGGGGCTGGCTGTCCCTCAGCTGATCCTCTGTCTCCATGTGCCTGTACAACACAGGGGTGGGAGCCAGTGGCCAGGGGGAGGAGTATTTCCGCTTCTGCGGGGACCGAAACCAGACCCAGAAGAGCTCTGTCATCTACCAGCACAACTCCACCAACATCACCATCGAGAACACGGCCCAGGAGCTGATAATAAAAAGTCCCTTTTGGCCAAACTGGACAAACTATTCCTGCGAGTACAAACTGCCCCCTGCCTTGGGCAGGTACCGCTTCTGCCTCTACTGGTTTGAGTCCAACAGGACCCTGTGGCTGGCATATGGGAAGCAGAACATCTCCCTGGGTGGGGACCCATGCAGCAGAATCCCCAGAGGACAGGAGAGCCAGAAGACTGAAGAAACCAGAGCCTACATCTTCAACGTGTCCTATATCATAAAGGGCGGGAAGAACACCTCCATGGATGCTAAAGCTGAATACTCTTTCCCTGGTAAATGCAATTTAGTGTTATTTTAAGGAAATTAAAGTGTTGTTTTATCCCCCCAGCCTGTTCCCTAGTCATCATCAGAGCTAGTTGTTTCTCAGTGTATGGTTTAGCCTGGTGATATGAAGATAGCTGAAGGCTGATTGAAGGGGACGTAGGTTTTCTTGAAGCAGCCCAAAATCAGGCCTGGTACCCAGCATCCATAAAGGTGGAGATTTTCAAAATGCTGCCTAAAATCCCAGAAAATTGAGGTCATTGCAGTGGTTTCTCAAGGTCCAGTCTCCACCATGAGGTCCCCATGGCCTCAGTGGGAGCTGAGCTCTGGGTGGCAGGAAATCCCTGTGGGTTGGGGTCACTATCAGCTTTGCTGGCCAAGGGTTACCTTGAAGGCCTCTGCTTTCTGCTCCCACCAGAGAGCCTAACTGCTCCAGTTAGTTTGGAGAATGAGGAAGCCAATTCTGCCCTTACATTTTATGGCATTTCTTTTCCACCCATCTCTCCAGGGAGCATGCCTGTCTGGAAGCAGGATGTGGAGAAGAAGCTCACCACCTTGGACAACCTCATTGCCCAGCCCCTGGTGCCCACCACGGGATCCATGGAACAGCAGAGGCTCCGGCGGTGAGTTCCCAGCTCAGCTGTTCCTGCTGCTGCCAGTGCATGCCCACTGCACCCAGCTCACTGTGCTCCTTCCCCAACAGAGAACTTGGGGAGCTGGAGAAGATGCTGGCCAAGGTGGAGCTGGAAGGGCAGAAAGAGACCTTTGGGGAGGCCACTGTGCATGTGACTGTCCTCAGGGTCCAGCCCAGTGGGGCTCCTCAGCACCTGACCTTTGCTTCCGAGAGAGAGGTGGGTCCTGGAAAGTCTGCCCTAGTGCTCTCGGCCCATCATGCTCTCTCTCAACCTCTTTCCTGATGAGTCTTCCTTTGCAGCAGAGTGGAGAGGTCCAGGGATTCACAGTGGACCTGCCAAACAGCCTGTTCATGATGGTGGAGGAGAAGGAGGAGGTGGTGGAGCACAGGGTGCTCCTCATAGACATCAACAGGCAGACCATGTTCCAGGTAATGCCCACATGAATGGCATGGTGGGGTGTCCCCTGGTACTGGGCTGCAGGGATGCCACCAGCACAGGGTGCTGGTGCTCAGTGGGAGAAGATGCTTCAAAGATGAGCTGAAAGCTTGATGGGTAAAGTCATGGGACCTTCTTGGGCATTCTCCTGTACTTCACACCTGATAGCTCTCCCTTCCCACACTGCCACTGCCTCCTCTTCTTCAACAGGATGAAAACAGCAGCCACGTGCTGGGTGACAAGGTAGTCAGCATCTCCCTGGTGGACACAGTGGTGGCCAACCTCTCCGACCCAGTGGTCCTCACTTTCTTCCACGAGCAGCTGCCGGTAGGTGGGAAACAGCCTCATGGAACCTGATCCCACCAGGAATGGATGGGGAAGGAGGGCTCAGACCTTGCTAGCTTAGGGTGTGGTCACAATCCAGCAGGTCCATGCCCATGGCCTGCCTGTGCAGGGTCTGCTGTGTCTTCTGGGGCTGTATCACGATCATGGCTTCACTCTGTGCACTGGTGGTGGCACTGTCGTCCCCTGTCCAGGAGATGCCTCATGGCAGATGTGTCACATCCAGCACTGTCTCCAGGGCTGGGGTACACTCTGTGTTAGCAGGCCCTTGGCTCATTCATGGCTCTGTCAGCTGCTTGCTCAAAGCTGAACACTTTGTTTGGAAAAGAGGATCTGGAAGGAGGTGTCTGCTCCATCAGTTGTTAACAGAGAGGTCTCTGCCTGGAGCCCACTCCCATCATAGGGGGAGTCTGGTTTATCCAAGTCATAGTTTGTCTCCTGAGACCATCTTGTCTCCTGCCCCGTGTTGTCCCCTATCAGAAGTGCTGGGCAGGCAACAAACCCACAGCTGCATCCTGACGAGGGCCTGTGGTTTTGTCATTGCAGAGGAACGTAACCCCCCTGTGCGTCTTCTGGCAGGAGGACACCTCTGGTGAGTGCCCCTGCCCTTGGGTGTGAAGTCAGGCTCTTTTTCCAAGGTACCACAGCCCCACCAGCAGGATGAAGGTTGCTCTGCACCTCCTTTCCTCGCCCCACCTCCATAAGCCATTCCCACAGGGCTGATGTCAGTGTTTTCCTTCCATAGCTAACCTAAGAGCTTTCCCCTTCCCTGGGTATGGGTTCTTGTGCTGAGGGGGCTATTTGAGTATGTGTGCTTGGCCTGGGAAAAGCTGGGACCCCCCACTCTTGTTCTCCCTCTTTCCATGGACACCTTGCCCTTTAGCCCCTGGCAGATGTTCCTGCTGCTCACCAGACACTCTCCCTTTCTCTTGCACAGCCAGTTCTGGGAGCTGGGACAGCTATGGGTGTACAACAGTGACAGGGAGCAGCCAGACAGAGTGCAGGTGCAACCACCTCACCTACTTTGCTGTGCTCATGGTGGGTAGCACCTTCCTTCAGATCCCTCACATAATTCCCAGTGGTGCTCTTCCTCACCATCTCTCATTCCTCCTCTTCCTCAGGTATCCTCTCCAGAGATCACCTCTGTGCACAGGAATTACCTGAGTATCATAACCTACGTTGGCTGCCTGATCTCGGCTTTGGCATCCATCTGCACCATTTTCTTCCTCTACTTCAGGTACAGTCTGATGGTTCACCCCACGCTCCCTGTCTGTGTCCTGTCCCTGGCCATGAACACCAGGGTGGGCACAAGCTCTCCAAGCAGTTGGTGGCCTGGATAGAAGCATCATGAAGGAGCCTTGTTTGAAGAAAGCAGAGTTCTTCTGTCCAGGATCCACCCCCTTGGTCAGGTCTCCTGCAGGGTGCTCAGAAATACTAGCTCTTTTCAATGATTTTGGAAAATCTTCTTGGATGCAGCAATCAGAAGTCTGCAAAGATCTTTTCAAGGACCTGGAGGAGGACATGAGTGTCTTCTCCTCAGTCATGTCACTGATCCTAAGTGGATGATTCAGACCTGAAATCATAGAATCATAAAAATATAGAATGGCTTGGGTTGGAAGGGACTGAAAGATCATTCATTTCCAACCGCCCTGCCATGGGCAGGGACACCTTCCACTACACCAGATTGCTCAGAACTCCATCCAACCTGGCCTTAAACCATTCCAGGGATGGGGCATCCACAACTTCTCTTGCCAATCTGTGCCAGGGCCTCGTCACCCTCACAGGGAAGAATTTCTTCTGAATATCTAACCCAAACCTGCCCTCAGATTGAAGCCATTCCCCCTAGTCCTGTCACTCCATGCCCTTGTTAAAAGCCCCTTTCCAGCTCCCTTTAGGCACTGAAAGGTGCTTTAAGGTCTCACTGGAGCCTTCTCCAGGCTGCACAAACCCAACTCACTCAGCCTGTCTCACAGGAAAAGTGCTTCAGCCCTCTGAGAATCTTCAATGCAGGTTCAGCTGCAGGGGGCTGGATTTGTACATGGGATGGATGGTCCCACCTGTGGGGTTGGTCTCTTGGTCCCTGGCACTACCAAAGACTGTCCTTGCCCTTCTGCTGGGGCAAGTTGCAGGGCTGTGGGATGTTGTGGGCACCATTGGTGCTGGCCAGGCATGGTGGTGAGTTCTGCTCCCTTTGATTCTCCAGAAGCAAACAGCGAGACCAGATCACGAGCATGTACATCCACACGAACCTGCTGGTTGCCATCTTCCTCCTGGACATCACCTTCCTCATCTCTGAGCACTTGGCTGCCAGCAGCAGCGAGGCCATCTGCAGAGTTGGGGGGCTGTTTCTGCACTTTTCACTCCTGAGCTGCCTCACCTGGATGGGCATTGAGGGCTACAACCTCTACCGGCTTGTGATCGAAGTCTTCAATGCCTACCACGACCACTTCCTCCTCAAGCTCTTCCTGGCTGGCTGGGGTGAGCATGGGGCAGGCAGAGACACCCTGAGGGCACGGGGTGGAGGGGCACCTGGGTAGGTCTTTCCCACTGGATACGTGGCCTGGATGGGAATGGAGACATAGCTGTGGGGGACCAGCTGTCTGTCAAGAGCCTTGGGGGAGAAAGAGATTCGAAGGCTGAGAGCAGAAGCTGGTGCTAAAGCAAGGGTGGGTCATCCTGGGGGATCAGGATGGGACTCAGCAATGGAGACCTGTGAGAGCCACCACTTGGGATCTTTAAATAGTAATAAGATCCTTTCTTTCTGAAAAAAACATCCAGGACAGCCCAGAGAGATGGGCTGGATGCAGGAAACACCCATGCTTCTCTGCCATGCTCTGGGCTGGAGGGCATGGCAGGAAGATCTTATGATCTTTTATGACCTAAAGCTCCATATCCCTGGGAGGTCCCCAGCTGGGGCCAGCACAGCAGTGCTCCCTCCCAGGCTGGGGCTTATGCCAGGTGCTCTTGTTGTGTGTTCATTCCATCCTTGGTTTCCCTGTGAGAGGGAGGATGTTGGCTTGTGCTCTGTGCAGGGAGAAAGGGCCAACAACTCCTTCCAGAAGGTCCAAAGGCCAGGGAGTAGGGCAGCCACTTCACTCTGCTCTTTCCACCCAGGAGTGCCCCTCTTCTGTGTGATGATGATCCTCCTGGCTAGCTGGACGAACTACGGCCCCTTCTCCGTTCCCATCTATGAATCTGTGGATGGCACATCCACCAACGCAACCATGTAAGTCATGGGAGATGGGCTGTAGGTGAAGTCAGCTGGCTAAAGCTTGACCTTGGCCTGGGGCTTTTCTTGGGTTTTGTGCCAGGGGGACCCCCTTTCCCTGGGTGCTGGGCTGGCACCACACTTCTGTGCTCTCCCAGCCCCTCCTCCTGACCCTGTGGGAGGACACAGTGTAACCCTCTGCCCTTTCTCCTCCCTCCAGATGCTGGATCACGAACCCCCTGATCCATAACACCGTGAACCTGGCTTTCTTCAGCGTGGTGTTCCTCTTTAACTCAGTCATGCTGGGGGCCATGGTACGGGAGATCCTCCGGCAGAACAAAAAAGGTCACAAGCTCAAGCATGTCCTGGCCCTCTTTGGGCTGAGCATCCTGCTGGGCATCCCCTGGGCACTGATCTTCTTCTCCTTCACCTCTGGTGTGTTCTGCCTTGTCTCCCTGTACATCTTCACCATCATCAACTCCCTCCAAGGTGAGCCTGTGACTCTGGGCTCCCCTAAAGGGCACCAGGATTTTCACGGGGTGTTGGCGGGGTAGTGATGGTGTGCAAGAGGGGCTCTGGCAGGATGGGTGACTGCTGTTTGTCCCTCAAGGGGGCTCACCCATGCTTCCTCTCCTCTCTGCCAGGTTTCCTCATCTTCCTCTGGTACTGGACCATGGTGCTGCAGGCGAGGAAGTCCCCTGACTCTCAGAGCAGCTCTGACAGTGCCAAGCTGCAGCCCAGCAGCAGCTGAGCCCCGTGGTGGCCGTGCTGTGCCCGAGCTCCCCGCGCCAAGGACAGCCACAAGAAGGACCACACCCTCTGCTTTGCTACTGCACTTGCCCCATAGCGCCACAAGGAGTCCAGGGACCCACAGTGGGGGTGGCCACTTTCCACCTCTGCTGGCCCCCTCTCCAGTTTTCCCACCCATTCCATCCTGACTGGCTTGGCATCCTTGGGGCAGGAGAGAAGGAGGGAGGGAGGGACGGATGCTTACTTAGGCAGTGGGGGCTGTAAAAAGTGGAAGGGGCAGGGACAGGGACAGGGTCCCCAGTGCCTTTGGATGTCCCCTCCCACATCCTGAGGTCAGGGATGATGGGTGGGAAAGGCCCAATTTTCAGCCCTTGCTGGTGGCCATCATGAAGGCCCTTCTCCAGGGAAGACAGAATGACTCTGCCCCCACCCACACCCTCAGGCAGCTGAAATATTCTATTTTTGTTATTTTGTTGAATTTCTATTTTTGGGTGATGTAGCAGTTCGGTGAGCGTGCCTACACACCAGACTTACGCCCATTAAAGTTGTTCCTCTCGGACTGTGGCTTGCTGGGGTCTCTGCTGGGTGCATTGGTGGGCTCTCCAATAGGATCCATCCCTCATCTGGGCTATCCCATTTCTGGGGCAGGACCCAGCATTTCACCCTACAGGATGCTGCTGAGCTGGGACCAGTAATGGTGCTCCTGGCAGAGCACTGGCTGCCTGGTGCTGTTGGGGTTATGGAGGAAGGTACCATGGCTTGGGAAGTCTCTGGGGACTGTTACTACCCAGCAGAAAGGGAGGCTGGTGGAGGATCCAAAGAGGGAGACATCAAAGGATGAGAATCATCCTCTCAGTGGCTGTGGGGCCAGGCAGAATCTGGCTGTCCTGGCTGTGCCTCTTGCAAACACAGCACCACATTTCCCATCTCACCATTCCCCTTCCACCTGGTTGTGGATCATCTCTCTCCACCCAGCTGGGGCAGGGGCACTTTGCCAGGAAGGGGATGTTTCATCCTGGCGGCTTGTGGTGATGCCCAATTTAGGAAGAGGATGCTCCAGCATTTGCTGGGCTGGTTAGAGCCACCAACCCCTTGGCAGGACTGCGGGGAGAAAGGGAAAGCACAAAGCCTGGGGTTGGTCGTGGGAAGGAGCCGCGGGGAAACACCGTGGCTCTGGCGGTTGTTGCCGTTGCTGAGAGCTGGGACAGGAGGTCACTTGCCACCCCACAGGAAGGCATGAGGGGTTCCCAGAAGGGAAATGAGGAACAGCTCTTGCCTCAGAAGTGGCCACAAGCACTGGGGGAGCCTGGGGAGGAGCAGAGCTGCCGGCACAGGGGGAGCAGAGTGTGGTGGGATGTCTGGGGGCAGCCAGGAGACCCCACAAAGTGGCATGAACTTGTTCCTGGGCACTGTCCTGCTGCTTCTGCTGCTGCCTGGTGAGTGACAGGTGAAGGGGGGACAGGCATCCTTAGCATTGCTTTGGGTTTTGTGGGAAGGTTTTCCCATGGGAAGGTGTTCATCAAAAGATCATGTGGGGATTTCATCCTGAGATGTGGACAGACCAGAGGGGAGCATCCCCACTGGGATGTGCAGAGGTGAGCAGAGTTGGAGGCTTTGTTGCTGAGGGCTTTTATAAAACCTGGGATCAGCAGTCCAGGGTCTCCTTTGTGAGACCCTCTGGCAGGGTGGACACAGTGGTTTTGCCCTCACCAGCTCTGATCACTGTCCAGGTGTTTTTGAAGCCCACATTATTGCAGGACTGTTCCTTTAAAACCTGGTGGCTGCCAGACTCTCCTGCTTTCTCTCTTCCCCTTTCCCTCTGGACAGAGGGAGGGCTGACCCTAGATTTTGGTGTTTGCCCCTCCTTTCTCCATATGCTCCTCTTCCAGATGTTGCCAAAGGACGGAACAGCTGTTCTGGTGAGTGGTCCCCTCGCACTCCTACCCTTGCTCCCAGTGCCCTCCCAGTGCTGTGGTGCCCACTGGTCACCTGCTCCCACCCTCCCCAGGCCTGGACCGGGGTGATGAGCACCATGAGTGCTGCAATATGATGGTGAAGCAGCAGGACCCAGGCAACAGCACCCGCAACCTCCACTGGCCCCAGCACTGCCTGGAGCTGCGGCACTCTGAGAGCCGTGCTT
This sequence comes from Argya squamiceps, assembly GCA_037834095.1. Lineage (NCBI taxonomy): Eukaryota > Metazoa > Chordata > Aves > Passeriformes > Leiothrichidae > Argya > Argya squamiceps. The sequence continues at coordinate 14,317,408 of JBBMKD010000025.1, forward strand.
GTGCCTGCCTGAGGGAGCAGTGGTTCAGGTAGTGCCAGGGGTGGCCATGACAGGCTCTGTGGGCTCAGTCCCCATGTCCACCTGCCCCACAGCCCCCTCCTCTCCCAGGCTGCTGGAGTTGGGGCAGCACCGATGGCTGGCTGGGCTCAAGAGGTTGCTTCTGAATGTCAGCAGGGCTGTCACCCGTGATGTCCTCATCACCTTCTCCCCCACAGCGGTGAGATGTGCCCCTCCCTCTCCCTTGCTTGGAAGGTTCCACACTTTCCAAGCGTCCCTCAGCCCCTGCCCCAGGGCTTGGTGTGCCCTGCTGTGCTCTTCCTCCTCCCTGTGGGGTTGCTTCAACATCCCTTGGCAAGGAGTCAAGTGGTGCTTGGGAGGAAAGAGCCCTCCCCAAGGAGCCATCCCAGCAGATCAGGTGGTTGGGGGGAGTGTGAGGTAGGAAAGGAGGAGAGACATGTGTGACCTACTGCCTCCTGCCCACCCAGAGGCTCTCCCAGGCTCTGGATGTCCCAGGGGACCATGTGTGATGGTGGGTAGACAATCTGCTGGGTCCCACTCCCAGCTCTGCCCCCATAGATGCTGGTTCTTCCCTTCTGCCCTCAGGGCTCCTGCTGATGTTGCTGAGCAAACCCACCTGGGCAGGGAATTTGTGCCTGGAGCAAGATTGGTGGGTTCTGACAGAGATGTGACCCAGCAGCAACAATCTCTCATGTTCTTCTCTGCCGCAGGGCCCCAGCAAGCTGAACACCACAGGGAAAGAGAAGGCAGGTAAAATCCACCTCCCCAGGGGGATATTCCGGTCCCTGAGTAGCAAAACAGTGCCTGTGGTGGTGACAGTCCTCAATATCCAGCAATTTGACATGTTCAAGGTATGGGCTGGCATTGCCAGCACCCTTCATGCTGCCACCAGCACTTACTACCCACCAGCTCAGCTCTTGCAGCGTTTCCCCTCCACAGGAAGCCAACCAGACAGCACAGGTCTTGGACAACACCGTGGTGGGCATCACAGTGGGAGAGGGCAGCATCTCGGGGCTGCAGGACCCTGTGAAGCTCACGTTTGCCCACAGGGAGCTGCCCCAGGTAAGCCAGCCCTGCCTGCCCTCCATCTCCCTCCCCTCCAGTGCCCCTCCCCGTGGCACTGGCTGATGCTGCTCTCCCCCACTGCAGAGTGTCACCCCACAATGTGTCTTCTGGGATCCCAGCAAAGGTACCCCCTGCTTGGGGCGGGTGTGGGGCTGGGCACAGGAGCTGTACCAGCACTCACAGCTGCTCCCCCGTGCCTGTTGCAGGGCAAGCAGGAGGCTGGCGCAGCACTGGATGTTTCACACAGCCCGGGGACAAGGGGACAGTCTGCTCCTGTGACCATCTCACCTTCTTCACCCTCCTTCTGGTGAAAATCCCCTTCCTGCAGCTCCTGCTTGTGCCCTGGCAGTGCTGCCTGCCCACTTTTGTGGCCCCTTGGGTGTCATGAGCAGCCACACAGGGACAATTATAGCTGCTCTCAGGAAAGCCAAGGTCCCAAAACCAAGCCCAGCCCCAGCTCAGGAGGGCAGCAGAAGGTCAGCTGAGCCAGACAGGCTGGAAAAGGCCCCAGCCTTGTTCAGGCTCTGGCACAGCAAGGCTTGAGGTCCCATACCCTGGTGGAGACTCCCAGGAGGGTGCTCATAGTGGTCCACGTCACTGACACCTCACCCCACCTCGGAGCATCTCCTCTGAGCCACCACTCACCTGCTTCCCCTGAAGATCTTCTGGGGGCTGGTGTGGGGTCTCTGCAGCAGCCCACTGTGGTTATCAGCCCCATGGCTCTGGTAGCTGCAGCCCAGAGCCATGGGGCCTGGTCTGGGGTCTGTCTAACACAACATCTGCATGTTTGGCAGAACCGAGCTCTGGATGGCTCCACAGCAAAAGCTTTGATGGCTGTTGCCACTGCTGGCTGTGGGGTGGCCATGGCTTTCTCCATCTTCACCATGGCCTTCTGCATCTTCATAAGGTGGGACGTGCCAGCAGCTCCATGGGGGCTTGCCAGGCTGGGAGAGATGTGAGGAATGCCAGTGCCTCTGCATGGCCCTGCTGTGGTACAGCACGAGGCCCTGCTCACCTGTGACCCCTCCTTCCCTGGTCCCTGTGGGGACACCCAGGTGCAGGTTCAGGTTTGAGGAGACCGTCCGTGTCAACCTGGGGCTGCACCTGAACCTGGTGGGCAGCCTGTTCCTCCTCAACCTGGCCTTCCTGCTCAACAGTGGGCTCTCTGGCAGGACCCACCCCAGCACCTGTAGGGTCCTGGGGGGGCTCACCCACTACTGCCTGCTCTGCTGCTTCACCTGGACGGCGCTGGAGGGCTGCCAGCTCTACCTGCTCTTTGTCAAGGTCCTCGGCATCTACATCCCCCACTACCTGGGAAAGCTGTGCCTGGTTGGCTGGGGTGAGCACCAGCAATGAGAGATGGGGGGTGAGAGGGGCAGTGGGAGGTTTGGGTTGGATTTGGGGAACATTTCTTCACTGAAAGGGTGGTTAGGTACTGGAACAGGGTGCCCTGGGCAGTGGTGGAGTTTTGAACACATCCCTGGAACTATTCAAAAGATGTGTAGATGTGGCACTTGGGGACATGTAGCAGGGCTGAATTAATGGATGGACTTGATGATCTTAGAGGTCTTTTCCAACCTAAATAATTCTGTGGTTGTGTCTCCCTTCTTCCAGGCTTCCCTATTCTCGTGGTGGGAGTGGCAGGAGGTATTGGCAGCTATGGAGAATACAGCATCCACACCACTGACCACCAGGTCATAGCCCACCTGTGCGTGTGCCACTGCCCACAGGGCTCAGGTGGCTTTTTGGCACAGGAAGGGGTAGCTCAGTCTTGCCAGGAGTGCAGCAGTCAAGGGATTGCACCCATCTGGTTTGGCTTTGCACCATGCTTCTGCTTCTGCTTCCTTAATTGTGATTGCAACACATCAGCCACCCCCACCTCTCATGCTGGGCCTCCTCAGTCATGCCTGCTGCCCTCCAGGTCATGGAGGGACGTCCAAGGTCCAGGAGCTTCTCCAGGCTCCTTCCCAAGCCAAGAAACATAAGGGCACCACTGTCCCCCTGCTCCACCCTGGCCTTGGAAAATGCCCCCAGGGGAAGGCTCCCATGGGTGCTGCTGAGGCTGGCAGGACTGCTGGACGCACCACGGTTGTCTCTTTTCAGGTGCTGGATCACTTCCGAACATATTCTGGTCCACTACATCACCAACTGTGGCTACTTTGGCCTCATCTTCCTCTTCAACATGGCTGTCTTCGGGGTGGTGACCCAGAAGAGCTGCAGCTTGCAGGGCCCTGGGGCAGTGCAGGGGTACCGTAAGCCCTGGAAGGTGGCTTTGGTGGCAGCAGGGCTCTTCTGCCTGCTGGGAGCCACTTGGGCCCTGGCATTCCTCACCTATGGCATCTCCTCCACACCTGTGCTCTACGTCTTCACCATCCTCAACTCTCTCCAAGGTCAGCACTCACTGAGCTGGGTTCCCTGGGTCTGGGTGGGAAGATGGAGGAGGCAGAAGCCAGCCTGGTTGACCAGGGATCCCAAGGCACCAGTGTCTTCCAGCACTGCCATACCCTTCCTTTTGGCAGGGCACATCAAGCAGCAGGTGCCAACCACCAGCATGGAGCTGCTCACGGCTCACAATTACACCCACTCCACCTGTGGTGGTTTTCCTCCAAGAAAGACATTCCTTAGCAGAGGACTAGGGACATTATCCACTCAGGGCATGTCCCAGCCAAATGGTTCATGTGACGGAGGGGCAGAGGCAGGACTGAGCTGAGGGAATCCCCTGGAAGCAGAGGGAAAGTGCCATTAGCATCCTAGGAAGATGCTTCCCACTGTCTCCTGCTGTTCCCACTGCTGCTGCTGAGTGTTTGTGTTCATTTCCCTGCAGGAATCTTCATATTCATCTGGTTGGTCATCCTCTACTACCCAAAGACAAAGGAGACCACTGGTTCCCTCTCTTACATCATCAGACCTGATAAAAACACCACAGCCTCCCAGGACTAGCTCCTGGCTGGACCTCTCTTCCTGCCTGGACCTCTCCTCCTGCCTGCACCTGCATCCACTGAGAGCAATCTTCAATCCTGGCAGATGCAGCTTTGTCACAAAGAGAGAGATCAGTTAACCACGCCTCAGTTTACCCTTCAGTGGGCATGATCCACCTCAGCAGGGCTCTTTGCTTTGTCCCTTTCATTCCTGGTGGGCTGCCCTGGGCAAGGAGCTCCAGAGATGATGCTTCTGCAAAGTCCCTCCAGGCTGCAGTTCTGTGGTCTGTCCCTGATCTCACTCCCTGGGGGACAAGGAGGAATCCCACAAAGCACCTGCCTTCAGCCATGATGGAGCCATCACCCTCTTTGCTAGAGATGGCCTTTGGTGCTGAACCAGCCTGGCAGTGAGTTTCCTGCCACTGGAGGCAGAGGATTGACTTGCTCCAGCCCAGACGTGAGAGGTTTGCATCTGGGAATCAGCAAAAAGAAGAGGAAACTCACGAGCTTCTTTGCAAAACTTCTCCTTGCTCTCTGGCACAGATCTGCTGCATGTTCTTCCTGCGAAACAGCCTCTGGGGCCAGCAGCAATTCCCTCATGGACATTGTGCTCTAGCCAAAATGCACATACAGCTGCTTTGCAGGGCAACTGCTGTCAGCTCCTGATCTGTGTTTTGGTATTAAATCCCTACCAGCTGTCTGAGCACTGTGAATTTAGTCTTTAATACCTACAATATTGTTTGTTATTTGCTTTATGTTAGAGATGCATCAATGGGAAAAGTCTTGCTGGGAATTTGCCATGAAAGAAAAGAGAAATGTCATGAATGAAGGGAGAAATCACTATGGATGGGTGCACACACACATCTGTGCATGCACAAGCAACTCTTTGCTAACACTACATTTGTGTGGCACAGAACTATGCAAAGACCAGCTTTGGTAGGGCAGATACCTAGAGTGGGGTACTCCATCTCCCCACACACCAGGGTGACTCTGTGGGGAAGAGAGAAGCAGGAGGAAGGACTCTCCCACCCCTGGGTACATACTCTGGGTTTAGAGACTATGGGCCCACAGGGGAGAAGGTCCAAGAGATGCTACTGGGAAATAAACACTGTGATACACCTCATCCTTCAAGAAGGGTTTGCATCCAACCATTACCCCCTTCCCCAAAACACCCATAAAGACACAGCACAAGCCTCTCTGCTCCTGTCATGTTTATTGGGAAACAGCTGTTTCCTAAACCATTCTCCGCCCCACGCTGACGGCCGCGGCAGCCACAGAGAGCACAGCGAGCACACACAGAGGAATGAGGGCCCTGGAGAGCCACGGGCTGGGTCCTGCCAAAGAGGAGAGAGATTGGTTGTGTATCTGGGTCCCCTGAGCCAGCTCTGAGCCCTGGCAAGGCATCTCCTGACTGGGGATAGGTTCAGGGAGGTCATCTCCTGTGATGGGCAGGAGCCACAGGAGCTGGGGGTACTTCGGGATCCTGAGGGCACTGACAGGACTCGGTCACCTCAAATGGCCTCCACCCACCCCTGCTGCCTGCAGCTCAGCATGCATGCCTGCTCTGAGCCATGCTGTGGGTGGGCTTGCCCACAGCCCTGCTCCTGGGCTGCTGCTTGGATCACCTGGACTGACCTCAGTGCTCAGGACACACGTACCCGCCGGGTCCTGCTGGTCACTGCTGGAATGACGGGTCTCTGCTCCCGAGGAAGGAGCAGCCAGCAGGAGGATGGGCCCGTAGGAGACGATCCTATTGTAGTCATCTGCCAGAGCCCGCCTGTTCCTCCAGTGCCTGGGGCATTGCTGTCAACAAAGCCAAAGGAAGGGTGATGGGAGGGCAGGGGAGAAGCACCCTGCACCTGGGCCATCCTGTAGATCTCCCTTCCCTTCCCAGGGAAGAGGGAAAGGAGGTCTCTGGTGAGTTCAGGCCCTTGTACCTTTGGTTCAGGGCACTGGGCTGAGCTGCTGAATCTGGAGGTGTTTATTTTGTGAGGCAGCCAAAACCAGAGCAGAGCCCCTTCTCCAAGCAGAGCTGGTGAAGGGAGGTTCCACCCCACCCAGGGTGTGGTGCAGACCAGCAAGGGAGCTCACCTTGGCACAGGGCTCTGGGCCATCAGGCAGACAGAGCTGGACACGGCAGTGCAGGAACACCTCAGGGTAACCAACAAACCGAAACATCTGGAAGCTGAACTTGGCAGCAGTGCTCTCTCCAATGGCATTCAGATAGGTCACTGTCTCGTCATGGGGACACCTGGGACATGAGGGCTGGGTCAGTGGGTGGCAAATGAAGTGGAGTATCCCAGCCTGGGATACCACATCCCACAGGGACCGGGTGCAGCCCACAGGCTTAACTGAAAGGCCAATTTCTGTCTCAGTCCTCGACACACTGGTGCAAGGAGACGGGATGTGCTGGGGACTCTCCACTCACCCCTGCTCAATGAGCTTGTGCTGTGTGTCCTGGTGTGGATCCACGCTCGGTGTGGCCCAGCAGTCCAAAACACTCAGCAGGAAGTACTTGAGCTGGTGTTGCCCTTCTATCTTCAGCAGGACATAGAGTGTGTCCATGAGGGGGACAGCCATGCTTGGCAGGTGGTAAGGCTCCAGGTAAGAGGGGGACTTGTACAGTCTCATGCTGACATTGAAGTGTCCTTCTCTGACCACAAACTGAACCAGCCTGAGAGGAGAGGAGACAATGAGAGCTCACAAAGAACAAGGAGGTGGGAAGGACATAGCACAGGTGAAGCCACAAGTGTCTGGCTCTCAGAGCCCCTCTAGGGCTCCCCAGGGCCTTTGCAAATTGTGTCACTGAATCTACTTTTCTCCAAGCTCGAAGACACCATGTCAGGAGCAAGGTGAGATGGACACTCACTTGTCAACAGCAGTGAGAGCGAAGGGCAGTCTCACAACCTGCTCGTAGGCGTAGATGCAGGAGAAGTGCACCTCCAGCTGGAAACTGCGGGAGATCATGGCCCTGTGGGCCTCCTGCTCTGACTTGATGACATTGGAGTACGAGACATGGGAGCTGTTTTGCTGGAACGACACAGAAATCAAGTCTCCAGACCATGACTAAAGCCATACACAGAGCTGCAAGCTCAGAAGGCACAACTCAGCTATAGCTGCTCCAGGCCTGGGTATCTGCTGAGGTTTCAGCTTTATGTTTGGGGGCTGCTGGCACAGGAGTCAGTACAGTGAGCACAGGTGAGCACAGGGCTCTTCTGTGCAATGTAGACCTGGAGCACCATTTCATCTACACCCTTTCTGTTCCATGAAGCAAGTCAGGAACCAAGGGGACAAGGCTGCAGAACGCAGAGGATGTCTCCAGAAAGCTGAGGGCTGTTACCAGCTCACAATGAGACTTCCAAGCTCTCCTAAACAAGACAAAATGTGCTGACAGCAGGGGTCTGGCAGAGGCAGAAGAGCTTTCTGACATTCTCAGGGGAGACTTTCAAGGTGAATGAGAACTCTTCAGCACCCAGATAAAACAGCAAAAGCCTTTGGGGTTGCCCTTTGCTGTCCCACCTCACTATGTCTGCTCCTCTCCTGGCTTCAGAGCTATGGATCCTCACCTGGATTACTGATCCACAAGCTGTGTGGTTTTCACCTGTGAGAGTGGCTGCAAAAAACAGCTCACCCTCTTCTTCCTTCTCTGAGACCTTGCATGCCTGGTTCCTCAAGTGGACAAGCTCCAGTGGGATTTTCAAGAGCTCAAACACCTCCTTCCTCACCATCATCTTCATGTGCTCTTCCTCACAGGCCAACTTCAGTACCACATCTGGGGGAAAAAGCCATCTGCAATAGCAACAAGGGAGAGGCCTGAAGGAGCCCTAGGCCAGCTGGAGGGTGGCACAGTCCCACTGAGCTCAGCAGCCTCTTGTCCCAGCCTTGGTACGGGCTGCTGTGGGGCTCTTCAAAGACACTGGGCAAAAGACAGCCTGGTCCACTTCGAGGGCTGTCCACACAATGCCCACAGTCTGTCTAGGGCACCAGAGGGACAGGGAGCCTCTCCTTCAGAAGAAGACACAGTTTTTGGCCAGTGTCTGGAAGGGGCTTCACTGTGTCTGTGCCAGGGAGACTGTGCTTGTTCTGAAACTGTGAGGCAGCTGTGCCCTGCAGCATGCCCTGCTACACCATGGCACAGCCAAGGAAATAAGGCTCTTGGGGAAGAAGAAAATGGCCTGTGGCTGGGTCTTGTACCAGCATGTAGCCGGGATATGGTTGTAGTGGTGCAGAATGCACCTGAACCAGGAGCTGGGATGTGCTCCAGGAGTGGGGAGCAGTGGTAACACCAGTGCACTGTGCCCATCACCCTTCCTGCTGGTGCCCATGGACAGACTGGGGAGGGCTCAGCAGCATTCCCAGCCCTACCTTGGCAGAATTCCCCTGTGAAGCCTGGCTTGCAGCTGCAAACCGGTCTGTCCACAGTCACCTGGCAGTGCCCCTGGTGCTGGCACGGGTTTGGCAGGCAGGAGTCTGGCCTCCTCTTGACACGGAGGGCAACCCCTGGCCTCGGCTCATGCGTGCTCGCCAGCACAGCTGCAGCAAAGGAGAGAAAGATGAAATGCAGCATGAATATCTCCCTGATGAGAGCTTTGAGAAGTCACCCCACTGCAGGAAGCTCTGCACAGCTCTCAAGGGATCCTTGCCTGGAGCCAGAGCAGACACCTCTGTGGAAGAAGCTGCTGCCTCAGCTTGCTGGGAGGCTGTGAGACCTCCTCAGCCTGGCTGTAATCTGGACCAGAGCTATGGGGCCTGTCACTGTCACCAAGGAGCACAGTGGCACATTGCAGCACATGTGCTCATTTCCATGGGTTACACATCCTTTGTGGCTGAGGTGGACAGCCTGCAGTGGTTTCTGCAGGCTCCTGGACCTCAGTCCCTGCCTCGCTGAGCCCTGTTCTATTGTTCCTCCTCAGCAGCCTTCAGCAGCACCCTGAATGAGGAACTTGAACAGGGATCAGGTGAAGGTTTGACCTTTCCTTTCCATACTACCCATCCATGACCCAGCAGGGACAGAGCACAGGGAGACTCACTCTTGTTGCCTTCACAGGCAGCCAGGCAGAGCACAGAGAGCAGCAGCAAACATCTCACGATGCTTTCCTGGAAAAACAAGCAGGCTCTGGGTAACTCAGATTTGTTATTGTGCTCACTGGAGATGTTTGCAGTCATTCAGAAAGGCTGAAGCACGGGTGCAATAATTTCTGGACTGTATTTCCTAGGTTCCATGGCCTAAAGTCATTTTGCACTCCAAAGGACCAGATCAGCCTTCTTTCATCAGGTTAATGCAAGGGTCAAATACTATGCTGAATTTAGGTAGCTATTTCAGAAAGGAGGTGGGAGAAAGCAGCCCTGGGATGCACAGGGATGTGCTGGCAGTGATAAAGCCACGTTTCAGTGGCAATTTGAATAAAAGTGTACAGCTGAAGCATCAGTCTGGGCTCCCCAAAGAGGAAAGGAGTTACCCTCTTCCCACTACCGTTCTTCTGAAGAGTTAGGATTTGCAAAAGGATACTCACTGTTCCAGTAAACCATATCTATAACAAGGAGACAACAGGGTAATAAAATAAACCCAAAGCCCTGAACACGACTAAAATTAGTGTCCAAAAGTCACAGATTAAGCCAATCTCTTCTGTTGGTACACATAATGTATTTCTTTAGGGAAATTATTGGCACAGTGCTGGATTAGCCCTGGACACCAGATACTCCTTATCAGAGATGTGGATGAAAGTCAGCCAGGACTGGTGGCTGGGCAATGCTGTGTCAGTGCCCTGAGAGCAGGGCAAAGCCAGTGCCAAACCCCCCTCACACAGCCCACCCACACCCTCCTCCACTGACCCTGAGCAGCTGCGAGCACCAGAGTGCTGGACAAAAAGAGTTAATTCCCTGACTGCCCCTTGCTCAGGGCAGCAATCCCGGGAGACCCCAGCACCTCGTTCTCCCCCCGCTCACCATTGCCAGGCTGCTCTCTGCTCCTCCATCCAGCGCTGGCCCGGTTCCTTCCCCTCAAGGGTGGGTCGGCACAGCCGGGGTTGCTCCGTGCCTCCCACTCTGTGCCTTATATCGCCTTGCGGCAGCTCATCCCTCTCCCCCACGCAAACAAAGTCTTTGGGATTGCACAAGAGCCTGCTTAGCATCCCTCGGAGGCCGGGGAGGAAAGCACTCTGAAAGTCCATCCTCCAGCACGGACAGGCGTTCCAATGAGCCCACAGCTTGTGGATGCTGACCCAATTCATAGCCCTGATAGGGTCCCAAACAGGGAGTATCAGCAAAATACCCTTGTCCCTCGGGAATCTGGGCTCTGTATATCCAGCTGGTACTTGTTTTTGATGCAGCAATAACAGCAGATACCACAGCGGCACCCGCGAAGGCCAGATAACTGTGGGTGCTGAGTACACACAGTTTTGGAAACACTACTTATATTTGCCTTATCTGGTTTTTTTTTTTTT
>JBBMKD010000025.1:14329190-14378332 GCA_037834095.1 Argya squamiceps
CACCCCCCGCGCCGGCGGTGATACACGACGGGCGCTGCCCTTGGGGGCTGCCGGCTCCGCAGAGCGTCCCGCTCCCTCCAAGGCCCCTGGGCGGCCGCGGGCTGGGGCACGGCCGGTGCCCAGCGGATTGATGGAGCTGCTGCCCCGCCAGCAGCACCCCAGGCAGGAGGGAGGGCACGGGACACGCAGTCTGATCGTGGCGACGTGCTCTGCCCCGAGCCAGGCTCTGCCTGCATTGGCGCGCTTAGGGTGTCCCGGAACAGGAGCCACTTACTTACCAAACCCAGGCCAAACTCAGTGCTCTCCCTTTACTCTCATGCTTCTGGCTGCTTTAGCCATGCTCATGTACCAAACCATTGTGGCCACAGTGTGAGTGTTTCTCTGTTCCTGTGTAGCTGGGTCCTACCCCTGAATTCACCCTGGTGTGCATTCCTGTAGTGCCAGGCAGAATGGAGGCTGTGGAGGAGATGGAGGAAGTGGAGCAAACACCACAAGACACAATCTCTTTGAATATCAGTGATTCCATCGAGCTGGAGATAGATGAAGCTGGGGATGGAGCCTCTGTTGCAAGTCATGAACTGTGAGTCTCTGCCTATGGCTGGGATGAGCAGAGATGTTCTCTTTGGGCCCCACAGGGTGATTGCACACATGTGTATGGCACACGTGGCCCCCTTGCACAGTGTTGGGAGAGAGCATGTTTCCTGTGCCTATCGTGTTTGTCCAAGAGTGTGCATGTGGAATAAGGCAAGGTAACTCATTTGGTTGTACATCCATTCACCACTGTATAAAGATCCCCTTCTGGGTATATGTCAGTTTGCCATTGCTCCAGAGATGTTTGGCTATGTCAAAATCATCTCCTTGGATATGGCCCCTATTTTTTAGCTGTGAAACAGGGAAGCCCTGCCATGTTTTGGTACCAGGTCATCCTGCCTGTATTGCTCCTGGCTTATTGTTTGTGTCTCTCTGCCTCTCTCTGCCACGTAAGTTATTTTGACTGGAGCTCCATTGACACATCCGACTTACCATCTTCATACAAGACCAATTCCCGTCAGGAAAAGGAACTGCTGCAGCTGGCTGACCATTTCTTCCAGCAGTACACTCACCTGTGCCCTGACCGCAAGCTGCTCTTCATCCACCCGGTCAACGAGTGTGGTGTGCAGGTATGGGGTGATGTGGGGCTGGGCACAGGGAGCACTGGGCTTCCACAGTGCCAAATGCTGTGAAAGAACAGCAGCCCCTCCTGCCCTCCCTCCTGGTTAAAGGGAATGGGAACCTGCTGGCTGAAGCCACAGCCCCTGAGCAGGCACAGAGAACCCTGGGAACACCGTGGCTGTCCAAATCCATGAGCCATAGAAATGTTGGTGCTGCCATGTGGGCTGCAGCGTGATGCTTAGGAAATGGGAGAGACTACAGAGACATAAAGGGAAGAAAAAGACACGTGAAATAGATAAGGCTCAGGCTCAGCCACTGATAAGGGAGTATGAATCTAGAGTTAGGTCTTCCTCTGAACTTCACAGAAGTTACAGGCAAGGAGTAAATGTGGAAGTTTGTAGTCTGGTTTTGTCTTCTCTGGGCCCAAGCTGCACAGCTGTTGTCTAGTTCTGGACCTGATGTTACTCCCAGGCACCTGAAATTGCTGCTTTATACCAGCTTTCCCAAAATTTATTGTATCATTAACATGCAAGCAAAAAAAAAAAGCTGGAGGATGTAAAATCCAGAAAAGGCAGTAGCTATTTGACTTGCTTGAAAATGAAGAGAAGAACTGGCTGACATCTGGAATGTGTCTGAGATGAGCCGGAAGTTTCAGCCACAGGCAAGCAGACAGCCTCTCAACCCCATGAAATTTCCATCTTGGAACTGGAGAGAAGGGCTGTTGATGCTGTTGATATGCTGTAGAAAGATCCTGAATTGATCTGCCACATCCAGGGGTGGTATGAGGATGGCTTTGGACAGGAGACTCTGCCACGGGTCTGCTGCCTAACCAAAGTCCTCTTGTTGCCCTACAGAAGTTTGTGAGCATGACGGTGAGGCCAACCCTGCTGCCTTACCAAGACATGTACCACTGGTCAGGCTGTGCCAGCTTTGTCTGTGATTACCTCATCATGGAGCCCCTCAAGTGCCCAATCACACCGGTAAGAAAGGGGCTGCAGCCCCCACAGAGACATAAGAGAGGTGACAGAAGGGCCTTTCAGCAGGACACAGTGGGGAAGTCCCAGGTTGGGATCACAAAGGTCTTTACACTTCCATCATCCCCTCCCTATTTAGGCAAGCCCTGGATTTTCCCAGGGGGAAATGCTGTGCATTCCCTGTGCATTCTGTTGGACCCACAGTCCCAGTGCATGTTCAGTGTGGTACCTTTTAAGTAATTAAGCAGCATGTCTTCAAGACCAGACCCTGCTTTCAGCCAGCCCAGATGAGCAGCTGGAGCACTGTGGGAGGCAATGGCTGACAGTCTTCCCCTCTGAAAACCAAGACTCCTTGGAACAGAGGAGCACATGAACCCTAGGGGATGATACCTGACCTCAGTGACCCTAAGGGGGCAGAGCCCAGGGATATGGGCAATGCCTCTGTGCCTGGTGCATGTTTCAGCTGCACAAGACAAGCACTGTGAACATGCCTCTCTCTCTCTCAAGCCCAGCTCACTCTATTCCCCAACCACCATTGTGAGGTACCAGCGAGGGAACTGCTTTGACTTCAGTGTGCTGCTGTGCTCCCTGCTGATCGGGGCTGGCTACGATGCCTACTGTGTACATGGCTATGCCACCCTGGAGATGTGCTCCCTGGACCAGACTCAGGAGCTGTGCCCACGGCTCAGGAAGCCCCCAGAGGTGAGAGCTGCAGTGAATGGGCAGGGAGGAGCCCAGCACACATGCTCAGCGTGTTCATGTCCAGTGAGCTGCAGAGCTGAACTAGGGGCAACAGCTTCAGGTCCACAGTGGGTTTCAGTCCGTACCAGGGATCTCACCAAAGGAATCTTTTAGAGATTTTCTACAGTTCCTTTCAGTTCCTTTTTGGCTTCACTGAATTTCTGCTCATCAGGGGCAATATTGCAAACTACCAAGTGTTGGGAACTGGGATGTACCTGCAAGCCATACATTTACTTCCTTCTGTTGATCTCTGCTGGGTTTCACAGTAACACTCTGCTTTTGCAGGTACCAGAAGAGGAGGATCCCAACAAGTATAGAGTTAAGTACCCTTTAGAGCCACAGAGCAAGTTTGAGCTTCAGCAGAAGGCCAAGAAGGAGGAAGAAACTGAACCTGAAGAAGAGGAGGAAACAGAAGAGGAGGTGGTCATGGTGAGTTAGCAAGGTCCACTTTCCTGTGAGCTCCAGGAAGAAGAGCTGAGATGCAGGTAATGGCTGGCCAAAGAGAGGAGCTCACACCCTTCTCTGGGAAGTGTGACACGACCTTGATGATGGCCATGAGCACTTGGCCTCCAGGAGCACAGTGTGTGCTGGCACAGGAACGTGTGCTGGGTATGTAGTACCTGACTCTTAAGGAGCATTAAGAGCCTGGAGTTCTTTAGAAGTGGGCAGAGGAAAGGGTGAGATTGCCCTTGGGTTGGAATAAAGTGTCAATAAAATGGCAATAATTATTGCTCTATCCTCTGTGCTACAGGAGGTGGCAAAGCCCAAGCCAGACCCTCTGCATGGCCTACGGGTGCACGCCTGGGTTCTGGTGCTGTCTGGGAAGAGGAAGGTTCCTGAGACCTTCTTCATCAACCCATTCACGGGAAACCCCCACAGCACCACGGATGAGAGCTTCCTTGGCATTGAGAGCGTCTGGAATGACAGGAACTACTGGGTGAACATGCAGGACTGCAGGAAAGGCTGCAAGGTAGGGAGCCCTTAGCACCCTGGGCACCTGGGGGACAGCTGGGCTAACCTGAGTCCTGGGCAAGTCCAAGGCCAGTAGACCAAGGTCCAGTTTCCACTTAACCATTCCTTGTGTTGGTTTCGGTCATATTGCTCTGATTACATAGAGTGTGGAACTACTCCAGGGCATCCCAGACTCTGAGATGACAAATACAGATCACATCTATTAAATCCCTACAGTCCAAGAGTTTCAGCTTTCTGGCTAGGCACTCCTTCTCTCAAACAACAGCTTTTGAGGCCAAGGATGTTTTGGGTCTGTCAGGCATAGCCCAAGGCAGGTAAGATCTTGATTAGGCTCTTCCCCTACTTCAGATATTCCCCAGTGGACACAAAGTCTGGAGGTGAGGGTCTGAGTCAGATCAGCTTGCCCTTGGGGCCATACTTGCCCCGAGGAAGGAGGCAGAAGAATTTCCAGCCACTTCCTCTCATCTGTGGAAGAGGCACCATGAGGAAGGGGTTGTGCAACCTCTAGGCACAGGAACAGTCTTTGGTGTCCCACCAGCCAGCCAAGGGTTTGAGGAGCTCACCTCACTGAGGTCCAGATCTCTAGTGGTCTTAAAGTCTGTGACACCCAGGCAGGTCCAGAGCACCACAGACATGTTGATGCAGTGGTCAAGTTTAGTGTCAGGCCCTTGACAATGCCCTGTAGTTAAAAGAGTTTTTCCTGTATGCCCTAGGATCTCAGCTTTGACTTGAGCGATCCTTTCTGCTGGGAAATTATGTTTTCAGAGAGCAACAAGCCCTCTCAGTTGCCCACAGAGTCAGCCAAGGATGACACAGATGAGATGGTGAGTGACCCAAGCAATGCTCTTGAGCAGTGGGGACCCTGTATGGAACCAGTGTGTCCACAGGCGTGTGAATATCTGCCTGCCTGCTGCCCTCTCCAGGTCAGATCCGTTCTACTCTGGCTAGGTTTAGATTCCTCCTTAGTCTAGAGGAGTTCTGGTGCTTTCTGAAGCAGGACTCCAAGTGGTACTTCAGGTGTCATAAGTGGCTAGGGATCTCTGAAAGTCTCCAGTGCATTTGCCTTTGGGGTGAAATAATTTTGAAAAATAAAATCCAGAATGATTTTATTTTTCAAATCCAGAATCCAGACATTCTTTCTCTGGTGGTCACCTTCCCCTCCTGGCCGCAAGGTGGACCTACCAACCAAATGCAGAAATAATGTGTGTCCTCTAATATACAGAAAATGCTGTGGACTAGAAGCAAAAAAAGCTGTCCTATTGGGAGAAGACAGCATGATCACACAGGCATTGCACCTGCACAGCAGGGCAGAGGAATGCAAATAATAATTCCCTCCTGCTATCTACTCTTCTCAGCCTGTGCCCATACCCAGGGAGCAAAGAGTCCTCCAGCGTGTACATAAAATAATCCGGTCATTTTGGTGATTGCCACATTCATTCCCTGCCAGCATGAGCAGTAGCCAGGAGGAGACAGTTTCATCAGGCTCAAGTAGGGTTGTGCTGTTACAACTGTGCCATGGTGCTCTCCAGAGCACAGCCTCACATGAGCTGAGCTCTGATCACTGCAGTTCACCAGGACCAAAACGCCTCCTGGCACAGTAAGAGATGCTCCCAAAACCACAAATCTCTGCTTCTGTTTCAGCAGGAAAAGGAGGAAACAGACATGGGCTTTGAGATGCCACTCTCATGGGTAGGCCCAATTAGGGTGTCTCGCAGAGGTAGGTATTCTTCTTTTGCCTTTTGCTTGCCCCTTGTTGACCTTTCAGTGGATTTGGGACATTTGTCTATCCCACTGGGTTCTCCCTTCAGGATGGCCAAACAGCAACAGTGAAGCAGCAGATGAAGGCCACAACAGCTGTTGGTTCAAGTGGCTGCCCTCAGTGCTGCACTGTCTCATCCCCCACAGACACAGCCCCCACACGGTGTTTTCCTGCTCGCTGGGAATTTTGCCTGGGGTGGTCTTTCTGTTACTGCTGTTAATGCACAAGGAACTGCCCCTGCATTATCAAATACCTGTTTGGGGAGAGAAAAAAGTTATTATACCATTATAACATTAAAGGACAACAGGCAGGGGCTGAACAGCTTTATTGCCAGCAGAACATAGTAAATAAATAAATGCATAATGTCCCTTGGAGCATGTCTTTTTCCCTCTTAAATCTTAAATTCTTTTTTTGGGGGGGCTGAGTCCAGGGGAGCCAATTTGTCTGGCATCTCTCTTGCCCACTGCAGAATTTGAGAATCCCTTTTCCCTGGGGAAGAAGGTGATCCTGTACAATAAATCAAAACAGGAGAGATGGGCGGCGTACGCGAATGGAGACGGGCTGGTGGAACGCCTCACTGTCTACGCAGACTCAGAACGTAAGGGGGATGAATGAACACACTCCACACACTGAGCAAACAGCCTGGGGCGTGCTGATGGAAAGGGGGAGGTGCTCCCCTTTCTGCCAGAGTCTCTCTTATGCTTTCTCATCTCCCTTTCACCTTTGTGGGGCAATTATTTACCTTATCCTCAAACTCTTCATCACACCTAGTCTGTTGAAGCCCTGAACTTTCCAGCATTGCTAGGGGTTTTCACAAGAGTTTGAATCTGTTTTATGCACCAGTGAAGCTGTTCAGTGTCAGAGGTCAGCTGCTTGGATTTTCAGTTTTCAGAGAAATGGAAGGCTGGTTCGATTTGATCCAAGAATGTCACTATCCTCATTTCCTCATTGGTGTCAAAAGGGGCCATAGAAAGGGGCAGCTACAGCCTGAGGATACCTCTGTACTTGAAAACAATATTTTTTAACAGCTGGTCCAAGAAACCGTGCAGATTCCTAAGTGGACATACAGTGTCCTGCCCTCAGCCCTCTTGGATAATGTGATGCTCCAATCTCCTGACATCATCATTAAGTATTGGGGATGGAATTCCTGTTCTGTTCTGTTCTGGCCTATCCATAGCCCTTTGCTGTGCCGTGTTCCACTCCTGAGCTCATTAGTTCTAGTTGATGGAGAGGAATCAATCCTCTTAGGGTATAGTTCATCTACTCAAATGTAGATTAGGGTTCACATACAAAATTCCCCTGTGCACAGGGGCAGTTTCAGTGGCTGTACTGTGTCCACTGAGGCTGTATGGGGTGCTGGCACAGACACTGAGAGCTCATCAGAATTTTGCCATCTCCAACAGAGTGACCTAAGGTTGCAGAATGACTTGTCTCTTGACAGGTACTGAAGAGCTGGAGGTGAAGGAATGGTTCAAACACCGAGAAGACCTGTTGTATATGAGAGAAGTGAATAAACAAACACAGCTGATCACAGACTATTTCAAGCCAGGACACCCCCTCCTTCTTAAAGGTATTCCAGCTTGTCTAGGCAGCCACTGCAGCTGATGGGATTTCACATGACTCCCTTCTAGCAGTGGCAAAAGCTGAAAGGCAGCGGGGACAGGATACTTGTGGGATAAATTGCCTAGATAAATAAAGTGGTCTCCAGTGAAGAGTAGAGAATTGGGTTGGTGGCTTGCAGTGCTCGCCCAGTTATGTAGTTTTCTATGTATAAGAAAAATACATAGTTATCATGTGTATCAGGGTGATACATTTCTACTTTTATCAGTAGAACTAATAGAAGCCGAAACTTTCTCTTTAGGATTTTGTTTGTTCTCTCAGCGTTGTGCAGCTGGGGATAAATCCTGCATCAGGTCTGTTGCTAAAGCTGAAGAAAATGAGACCTCCCCTGGAGATGCTTGTGTTCAGTGTATTACAGCTGCTAACTCTGCAAACGTGTGTGATTTGTCCTCAGCTCACTCCTACACGTCACTGGAAGCGGAGACTGGGCACACCGTGGAGTTTTACCACACGGCACGAGTCGATGGCCTCTGGAAACGTTTTGAAAATGCTGCTGAGATGACAGAGCACTTTGTGGGGCGGGACGACTTCCTGCACACACGGCACATCGACTTTGAGGAGAGGGACAAGAACATGGAAAAGGCTGGCACCGCAGCTGATGCTAACCGCCGGCCTATAGTGGTATGTATGGCCAAGGCAGGAACAGAAAAATGTGTCACTGTGATATTTCAGCTATGCAGAACATCCTGCCTGGGGCTTCAGTTCATTTTCAGTGGGCATGGCTGAGGCAAAGCTCCACGTGAGACATCCAAGCATTGTTCAGCTGCTGTGTCTCACAGTTGCTTTCCTGACAGAGAGCTACCGTGTGACCAGTTGTCAGGAACTGCATTGAGCAGCTAGAATTCAACTAGGAAACTAAGGCTTGGAAATTGTGTGTCAGAAGAAAGAAAAAAAAAAGGGACTATGATTTTGGAACAAAATTTTCACAAGATTGAAAACTAGGAAAATGATTTTGTGTGCTGAGCCCAAACTAATATAATTTTAAGAGCGATGCAGTGGTCTGTCTTTGGCCCAGCACCAAACATGGTATCTTTTCCTTCCCTGTGTTGGGAAATGTGGGCAAGTTTGCTTTTCTTCCAAATACCTTGCTTTCTGCAGTTTCCTCAGGCAGGGATGCATCCCAAGATAACTTGGAGGTTGGAAAGCATCCTCTGCTTCACAAATAGGAAACTTCTGTGTTGCCCTAAGCAGCTTTGGGGTTGGGTTTTTTTAAGATCTAGGCAAGAACAGTAGGACCATTGGCCAAGAGATGCAAGTCCAGGTGGAAAAGCACAATTTTTACCTTGGGGTTTTACCCAAATCTCTAAATTTGCCAGTTTTGTGTTGTCTAAGTTGCTTCTGTATCTTTTTTTCATCTCCATTAGAAAATCAAGGAGTGTTTCCACAGAAATCCAGAAAAGCCTGCTGATGAAGATGTAGAGGAACGTATCTTTATGGTCACAGATGATACCATCCAGCTGACATATCACCTCGAGCTTCATGACATCATTGCCTCCCAGGTGGTTTTCAGCAGAGTAATAGGGAGGGAGAAGAGAGAAGATGAAATCTTCCTGAGCAGAGAAAACACTGTGAAATACCAGGTATGAAGATCACAAGACACAAAGGTGAAATGTCAGTGAAAGAACTAACTAGAAGCACAACATTCCATGCTGCCCCTCTGCTCCACCTGCACACCTCCAGGCTGACAGCACCAATAGCCCAGGAGATGCCCTGCCCTGCAGTGCAGGACAGAATGTGCCATGACAGGCCTTGCTCTAGCCCTGCCTGTGGTCATCTTCTCAGATTTGGTCATCAGGCAGACTCCACATTCCCTGGGATCCTGCAAAATGCAGCTTCAGCAGCTGTTGGCTTCAGTTCTGCAGATTCATGGTCAGGGAAGCTGAAATTTCCTCAGCTGTTCCCTCTTCAAGAAGAGCAAGAGCAAAACAGCAAAGGCAGACACTGGGGTTCTGTTTCTGTCATGGACTTCTTGGGTCCTGTCATTCCTTGAATCTCCCAGTGTTTACCCTGCAGATGCACAGAAGGTGCTGAGATAGATAGATAGATAGATAGATAGATAGATAGATAGATAGATAGATAGATAGATAGATAGACAGCCTTAAATAAAAGATATTCCAAAAGAAGTGGAGTGCTGCCATGAAGCCAAATGATCTCATCAAGGGGTGAGGGGTCACCCCACTAACAGCATCAGAGTGAGTCTGTAACCAGAGGCAGAAGCCTGCCAGTAAATTCTGCAGTGATGCTACACAATTACACTTAAGAAAATCAAATAGAGATTATAAATAGGGATTTTTTTAATGTTGTGGGTTTTTAAAAATTTCTATTTCCCACTGGGGAGAATACACAGAACACCATTGCTGGAATCCCATTTTTTTCATCTCAATTTCTGTACATTCCTATTCATCTCATTTCATTCCAACTATAAAACAGCAGCATCAGCAAAGTGCAAGACATGCCATCTGGCTGACATTACTGATGGATTCGTAATCAAAATGAAATCTGATAAACCCATACTGACCATGATTTGATCTTTCAGAGATGGAAATTAGTGTTGCTTTATTGGCTGTAGCAGGATTGTGCCAGTGCTGAAAAACAGTGCTGCTGTTTTTCACTGACTTATCTGTTTCCAGCCATGGTCCTCAGAGAAACACAAGAACATGCTCTATCTGTACAACTTGCTGTGTGAGCTGAGAGCAGAACAGAAGGACCTGAAGCAACAAGTCCGGGACTCTGAGGCAGAGGTAACAGGGGGTGTCCACAGTGTCACAGCTGATCAGGTGTAGAAATAGTTTCAGCTGACTGGTTGCCAAAGCCTCCTCAGCATAAACTGTGATCAAAGTAACACAAAGCTGGTCTCCGTGCTGAATTACTATGCTTGCTACTCAGGCATTGTTCAGTGAAGATGTAGCTGTGTTATATTTATGGAGAGTCACACACTTTCCTGCTCCTGCTCTTAGTCTTCCTTCCCTGTGAGGAAACGTTTCAGAGAGGAAATGACAATACATGAATGGGGGCATCTGGAAGCCTAGCTGCCATTTGCCCAGGAATGAGGCTAAAAAGAGAGGATATTGTGTGTAATGCTGTATCTGGGTGCTTGGCATTGCCAGGAAACACTGTCTGAAATATTGACCTGTTGCATGAGCAGCTGTAGGGAAATACTTGATAAAACACTTTGCTTGTACTGCTCATCACACTGACTGGTGTAACAGATCCATGTTCTTTGTAATTGCTTCATGATAAATCTAATCATTCTGGCAGATGGAGGCACAGCTAATGGAATTCTTTAAATTTTTTTTTTTTTGAGGAAGAGAAATCCCTGAAGGAGCTGCAGAGGGAATGCTCAACTATATTAGCCCAGAATATTAGTAATAATTAAAAACAACTTTGCAAAATTCAAAATTTTTCCTCAGAAATGTCAAGCTAGTTCACTGTGACCTCATGAACTACCTTGCCAAATTTCTCAGTCTTGATCTATCAACAGGCAAAATATTCCCTTTGCTGGTGCTGCACATCCTGTATAAGACAAAGCATAAGCCAAAGCTATCAGTGCAGTTTCTAAAGTAGTGCCAAAACTCTGACTCTAGAAAAGCTTTCTTATCAGTTAATGTCAGTAATTGCATTCAGGAATTTCATACCCAGCTGCAATTTAAAATTAAGACTTCTATCAGCTTGCTCTATCAGCAGGACATGGACATATTTGCACAGATCTGTATTTAACCTTATTCCACGGTTCTTGTGTGCAGCATCTGCTCTGTTAGCAGGTCAAGCTTGTAAAGGTAGAGTCATTTTGTGGGAAAGCTGAGGGGTCTTTGTTCTGATTTCTTGGAAGATGTTGAATATTTTGATGGTGCGCAAGGACGAAGAGGCCAAGGTTAAACTGTCAGTTCCGAGGTACGGCGCTGCAAAGAGAGGACGAGCACAGAGCCACGGTAGGTAAACTTTACATTACTGTCAGCATTCAGTGCATGTACTCAAAGAAATCCAGGGTCAGCTTTTTCTCTATTGGGAATTATCTCTGAAGAGGTTTTAATATCATTAAAATATATTGGGACAAATCACAGTATGGTGTAAGTCAGCACAGTTTCAATTGCCTTCCCAGGGAAACATAACATGGGCATGCCATAGTCACCTTCTGACTGTCTAGAAAAACTTGCATCACCAAGAAAGATTACTGTGTTATTTTGTTTAGTTAATAAAGAAAATAATTCAGAATGATTAGTTGATACTAGGGGTTATGGGGGAAGTATTTTAAAAGAGCCACAAATATGCCTGTATATACATAGATATATGTATTTTTATTTGTAATTAGCATGTGAGATAAAGAACAAAACAACTCCAGGGTGAAATTTAATCCTGATCTCAATCACAGATGATTTGGTTCTCCAGGGCTTCTTGACTCTAGTGAGGCAACACATTTGAATTTGCTGCCTCTTCCTGCTCCATGTTTTGATCCCCCTTGTTTTCTTCCTCTCATAAGACCTCATCTCAAACTTTTTGCCCCCCTCAAAAATAAATCAGCTCCAATGCGTGGTTTCCTTTATCTCAGCTCAGTGAATTCTGAGTTGTGCTTTTGTGTGTCTTTGCTCCTCACTTTCCTCTCTACTTGCCTGACTTCTGGTTGCTTGTTCCCTCACAGGTGCTGGAAGAGAAGCAGAAGAGCTGCCAGAGTTCGCTGGAGATCGATAATAAGCACATGGGAGGGGAGGTGGAATGTGTCACCCATCACACTGCAACCAAGTCCACCATGTAAAGCAGAGACTGTGCAGGCACTGGGAGTGACTGCCTGAGCAGGGGAGGTTTACAGGGCAGCCCCCCAGGAACCTGGCACTGAAGGAACTCTGTGAAATACTTTAGTCCACGTCCCACTGCAGCTTCCCTCTGATACTTCCTTCTTGTTCTAGGGAAAAGCAGTTGGCACAATAGAAAAACCCATTTTCCTAAAGAGATGCTGCTCAGGAATCCTCAACTGGGTGGGCACCTTGGGCATGATTTATTTCTTTATTCCTTTTTCTGAAGCTGATTTCAATAAACCTTTCACTATCATCAGATTTGTGGAGATTTTAATGAATTTGCACCATTTCCCTATTTTGTTCTAAGGCCCATCTGCAATGACATCAATTGTCTCCTCATGAAATTCCATCACGTTTGAGACTTGAGTGTGAATGGGACTTTAGGCCTATAAGGTCTGCTTCACAAGGGGAGACAAACCATGCACAGTCTTTCAGGGCTTTTGCTTTCCAAATCTGCTCCATAGCTGCTGGCAGCAGGAGCAGGATTATTTGGAAAGCCTGATTCTTTTCCAACATAATATTTAAATGAATTGATACGTCCATTTTGCAAGGAAAAGGTTTTGAACTGGTGATTTCACAAATGTGACATTTCTTTGACCTGATAAAGAGCCCTGAAAAGACAAATATTGCCCCCATATAACACTGTGGATATGAACTCATCAGTGTTCATTCAATAGCGGAGAAGACACCAGAATGAATTAATTAAAAAAATCCTTTTACAGGCATTAGGGACACAGCAGCTGCCAAACCATCAGCAAACGCATTACAGAATCAGACCATTACAGGGTTGGAACGGCCCTTAAAGATCACCTAGCCCCAAGTCCCCTGGCCAGGGGATTTCCCTGCAGTCCTTCAAGGCCACCTGTCCTCGTTTCCACTTCCTGAAAGTTTCTTTTTTCTTTCTGAGAAAAAAGTCTTCTTTTCTGCAGTCGTCTTTTTTTTTCCTCTGCTGCTCAGCAACTCCTTATCCATCCACGGAGGCCTCCCGGCATTCTTGCCCGATTTCCCTCTTGTCGGCATGCATCGCTCCTGAGCTTGAAGGAGATGATCCTTGAAATTCACCCCGCATTCTTGGGTCATTATCAAGGAGTAGCGACAAATTAATTGGATTTTCCTCTGCTGACGGAGCAATTGGTTTCAAAGACAGCAAGAAACACGCACAAGCGGCGCGACCGCACCTCAGCCGGGCGGCGAGAGGCTCAGAAGCCTCGCAGGACTCCCGCTCCCGCCGGGGCTGTGCCCGTGACACCCGTGAACCACCCAACGGGGCACACCGGCCGCAGCCAGGCGGCACGACAGCCTCAGCCGTCGGTGGGCCGTGAGCTACGAGGCTCGGGACAGACCCCGGCCGCCCTCACGGACGCTCCGGAGCGGCGGCAGGACCCGGACCGGCCGCAGAGCAAGACCAGCCCCCGCCCCTCAGGGCGGCCCCGCAAAATGGCGGCCGCCATCCAGACCGCCGCCTCCTCATTGGCCGCGCCCGCCGGGCTCCGCCAAGAAGCCGCTTTGCGAGTGGCGGCTGCGCTGCCGTCGCCATGGCAACCACTCCACCCTCGCTTCCTATTGGCCGAGCGGCGCGCGGAGCCCGGGCAACCGCCCGGCGCGGCGCGGGGTTGTTGTGAAGGGCCGGTTGTGGGGCGGCGGCGGCGGCAGACGGGGGGTCCCGGGCCGGTACCGCAGGACCCCGCCGCCACCAGCGTCCAGGCGATCGCCCTCGGCCCGAACAGCGCTCCCGTCCCGTGATGTTCGTCAGCGGTGAGGCCTCGTCCCTCGCTGTACCGCCTCTCAGGAGGGTCTCGCCGTGATCGCGTTTGCGTGCCCGCAGGACGGGCGGGGCAGCCCCGGTGCACGGCCTGGCCGTAGGACGCGCTAGCGGAGCGGAGTCTCGCAGGGAGGAGAAAGGCGCTGCCCGCCCGAGAGGCGCCGCGCTGAGCCATGGCCGTGGCCGTCACCACGAAGACGGCATGGAAGCTGCGTGAGTGCCGGGCATGGGAGCGGGGAGGGATAGGAGCCACCTCATCCCTGCCCTGGATATGGTGTCCCGGCCCTCTTCCTACATTGGTGACTGGAATTTTTGGCTCCGGGAAGTCCTGTTGGAAAACGTAGCGGCACAGTGAACAGCGTGGCCTTGTCAGTGCTATTTTTGAATGGTCACTGTCTTTATTTTTTCTGGATAGTTGCTGCAGCGCTAGGCTAAGTGCCTGTCTAACCCCGTATGACTCTACTGTAGTACAAGAACAGCCGAGGGCAGTGAGGGATGGGGCTCCTTGTCAAGGGGCAGCCCTGGATGTACAGAGAGACTGGGGTATGAGAGGCTGGAGAACAGCTCCACAAAAAGGGGTGTGCGGTTCCTGGTCGATGTCAAGTTGAAAATGAGTCACCAGTGTGCCCTGGTAGCCCAAAAGGGCCAGCTGTGCCCTGGGGTGCATCGAGGAAGCTGATCGTCTCACTCTGCTCTGGTGCAGCCTCACCTCCAGTCCTGGGCCACGTTTGGGCACCACAGTTTAAGAAGGGTATAAAACTTTTGGAGAGCATCCAAGGAAGGGCTGTGAATGTCATGAAGGGTCTAGAGGGGAAGCTGTGCAAAGGAGTGATTGAGGTTTCTTGGCTTGTCCAGCCCTGAGAAGAGGAGACTGAGGGCAGAGCTTATGAGCTGCAGCTTCTTCATGAGGGCATTGGAGGGACAGCTCCGATCTCTGCTGTCTGTGACCAGTGAAAGGACCTGAGCCAGGGTCTGGGGCTGTGCCAGGGGATGATTAGGTTGAATATTAGGGAAAAATTCTTCACCTTCACAGGAGCAGGCTCCCCAGGGAGGTAGTTACAGCACCAGGCCTGCATTTGGACAGCACTGTCAGGCAAAGGGGGGGATTGTCCTGTGTAGGACAAGCAGGAGTAGGACTTGATGATCCTTGTGGGCCCCTTCCAAAGAATATTCTGTCATTCAATGGAAACTGCTCTTGAGAGCCAGGTTATCATGGGGCATTCCCTCAGTGTCAGGGGGAAGGCCCCAAACTTAGCCTCTCTGGGGTTTGTCCTTCTTTGGTGCTCACTTGTTACAGAAGTGAGGTTCTGTAACAGGTTCACTGAGCTCTCTGCTGCAGGAGGAATGAGGTGATTTTTGCAGGGCCTGTGTGTCCCACCCTCTTGAAATTGCTTTGCAAGAGACAGTGAGAGTCTGCTGGTTTCAAGTCCATTATTCTTCCTCTGAAGGAGCAGTAGACAGTTGCTGACTTATCAGTTTCTAGCTGGTCACTGATGAGTTATTTCATAGGGGCTGTTGAGGAATGTTTAGAAGCAATAGGATGTGATCAGTTGCTTTAATCAGTGAACGGGCTCTGGAAACTGGCTGTCAGAAATAGTGTCCTTGACTGGTAACACATGAAGTCATCTGAGATTACTGATTTAGGATTTTTGTATCTTTTTGAGCAGAAAGCCAGTTTGCTATATATTATCTTCCCATCCCTGAAACTCCAATTGCAGGAAAAGCTGGAAGTCTGTCCATCTCCATTCTCCCTAGGCAGAGCTTCTTAATCTTCATTTTTGCTAGGCTCTGCCCCATCTTAGCATCCTCTTTAGAAGGAAAAGCATTCTGAGTGTTAGGGATGTTTCAGCAATGCTGATTAGGAGTTGAGTGTTACTGGGCTGGTGGGTGATAGCTGGTGACAAGGACTTCATGAAATAAAAAATTGTGGGTTTAAGGGACTTGTGGGAGAGCAACTGAAGCTCTCTGCCCCAGGCAGACATCAATTTATCACCTAGCTTTTAGGAACAGAGGGCTGGATGCTTCCACAATGACTTTTAAACTTACAATACATTATTAAGAAGGAAATCAAGAGGGGAAAAAGTGGAGCTGCTGACACTCTTGTTTCAGCAGCAATGCTGAGCATCTGTCCTTGCAATTTTAACTAGTTGGTCTAGTAATGCTGACTGTACTTTTGGTTACCTTCTAGTCTGTGTATCCATATAGGCTATGTGGAAGTTTGGTCTTTCAACACAATGCAGGTGTATTTTCAGATTTGCCCTTCATATGTAATTTATGGTTCAGTTGCCTTTGTAATTTGAACAGTGTTTCTCCAGCCCAAGTGAAAGTTGTGCAGTTTTGCTTTCAAAAAAAGAGCTTGAGATCAAAGTACCTGTAATTATTATTGCAGCCATCTGAAATCCTTTTGGATTAGTGTTGCATGTAAAATGATCAAGTTGCTCCTCCCAGCCAAACAATCTGAATGAAAGCTGAATTGATGCTACCTGGCCTTTTTACAGATTCGTAACTATTTTTACAGTTTCATAACTATTAGGCATGCAAATCCTGTGACCTTTCAAAGAAGAGAACAGTAAGATGAAGATATTGGTCCCTGCCAAAATTTTGAGTGAATTTAGAATTCCACTGTGAGATGTCTAAGCAAAGATGCTCATTTGGCTTCTTTTTCCCCCCCCAAATTAATTTCTTTATGATGAGGTTTCTGTAGAGTTCTGTTATTGCAGTTGTCAGAGCTTCCCCTCAGCTCCCAGTTTTTTAACAGTCATTTAGCATCGATGAGATTTGTTGTTTTCTGCCCATTTGGATGGATATTCACCCTCCTTTGTCACAGCTGCATGCCCTGCAGTGCTCAGTTTTGCCTGTGTTACTTAGTGGGGATGTAGCAAAGCCTCTGCCAAAGCTCAGGGAAGGGAGCTCCACCTCTCCCCGCTGCTGAGTCTGGCTTTTTTTCTGGGTAAGGTAACAAACTGTGCTGCTGCTCCTCTGCCAGTTCCTCTCAGGTTGGACTGTCTGCTGCTGCTCTCTAGAGCAGGATTAGAGGGCCTTTCACTAGATGACTCTGGCTGTTGTGCATTATTGCAGGTAAAGTGCTTTCTGTGGTCAGGGTGCTGCACTTGAGCAAATCCTCAAAAGCTCTTCAGCTGCTGCAAGTCAGAGAAGATGCTTTTTGTAAGCCATGTGAGCACTGGAGTCTTGAAACTTTGGTCAGCAAATGTTTTAAGTGCAGCAGGCAGATCCAAGAAGGACTGTTCAAAGCAAGATAATAGTGTGACTTCTTATCTGGACAGTGGGCTGCTGCAGCTTGTCCAGTGGAAACTGGCAAGTGTTTCTGGAGAGAGAATCTTTTTTTAGACCTTTTGGAGGGGTGGGATGAAAATGTTTGTAACTGGTGTGTAATAAGTGTTTGCTTTGTTTTGTGCAGAAGAGATCATGGCCCACAGCAGCAATGTGTCCTCAGTGGTCCTGGGAAAAGGCTCAGGCCGGATGCTGGCCACTGGAGGAGACGACTGCCGGGTCAACATATGGTCAGTGAGCAAGCCCAACTGCATCATGGTAAGAACAGGCCTGTTCTCAGCTTTTGGGGAGTGGGAATATTAGTTATGAGGTTTGGAGGGCAGAGAATGAGGGGAAAGATTGTTGGGATGGAGACTGTGGGACTTTGGAATAGAGTTTGCCAACACAAGGCTGTGTGACCAGATTCTTACTAAAGATAGGGACAGAACTGGGTGCCTGGTGAGACCACTGCTCCAGAGACATTGTGGGAATGCTTGAGCTGGACCAGTGCTTACTCAGATAATACATGTTGTGTTTTATTATTTTACCAGTCTACAAATAATTAAATGAAGAGTTTTGTATAAGAACAGCTAGTTTTATAGTGCAGGCTACAGGGGCCAGTTTTATACCCTGGAGTTTGCAGTCACAGCAGGAGATATTCCCACCTGTGCCACCATCCCTAACTGTCAGCATAAAGGTTGCCATGATAGTTTGCTGTAGGCTGGGGAGGAGTGACTCTGGTTGCAGCGTGTTACCAAGGGTAGGGTTACCCCAGCAGTGATCACTGAAGAGCACCATAAATATATATTTAACAGATATCCATCCTGCATTGCTTTGAGTGGGTGTTGTATAAAACCAACTTTAGCACATCTCTTGTCAGTTGTTTCATTAACTACACAATAATGTTGTGATGCTGGAGGCATTGCTCTAGCCAGTGTGAGCCTTGTGAGAAAGAAATCAGGAAAGTCAGGTCAAAAAGGCTAAAAGGGGAATTTGTCCACTTTATTTTTCATTCATTAAGTGTATGAAGGGTCACCTTTGACAGGGCTGTGCTTTTTGGGTAGTGTAGTTGAGCAGTGTTTTTCCAGGCCCTCGGTGGTGGTGTGACTCCAGTTGGAAACTGGATTATTGCTTTACTAGAGAAGAAGGTTGAAGGACTAACTCTGTACCTTTTTGTGGTAGCAGAGCTGCACCTCTCCTGCACTTCCTGGGAACCACAGACACTGAGAGCTGCTGTTTCTGAGAGGCAGGGACTGACTGAGGCTGCTTGTGCAATTCTTGTATATCAAAAGAATCTTGATTTTTGGGGTTGTCCTGCGAAGTTCATTTTTAGTGTTTATATTGTAATGATTATGGATGTTTATGTTGGGAAAGAGGGAGAAGAGGAACTTTTCAAGTAATATTGAGACTTGGTTTAAGTGTGAGCTCTAGGTCTCACTAAGTAATGGCAGTTGCAACTGTGGATTTTGGAGAGGATTTCGATTGCACATGGATTCCTAAGAAAGCTCCATCAGAACAAGCAGCTTCCAACTGGCATTCCCAGCCTCTGTATGTGTGTGGGAGGCATAGAGCTAGTGTAGCTATTTAAAAAGACATTTGAGGATGGACTAAAGCAGAGAATACTGCTTATTTGGCAAGCAGAAAGTCTGGAATGGTGGAATTCGTATTCTAGAGCTAGTTTTAAATATTCTTGTGTTTTACTAAAATATAGGCCTGTTCAAAATGCTGATGTAATTTGTAAGCTTTTGTCTGCTCAAGGATGAAAGGAACTTCATACATGTGTATTACTGCTTATGCCTCAAGTCAGTATTTCAGTGTTAGCACTATGCTATCACTGGCATCCATTGCTGGCAGCAGCCTATGGCTCGGTGCTTGTGTGAAGGTTTCAAAGTAGCCCTGCTTCTGCTCTTGCTTTGATTTTGTAACTGGCTCATGACACTTACATGACCCATTTAGAGTGAACGTGGTGCCGTTGTGCTACCACAGCATAATTTTTATGATGCAAGAATGTGTCAGCCTTGTCTGAGCATCCGCACCTAATGTTTAACTACCTGTGTCTCTGTTGATGCATCCTTTAAAACTTAGTCAGCGTGCCCCAGAAAGTGGGATAACGTGGGAAGCCAGGTGTGCTGTGCTGGGTGCAGTGATGGCCTTTAGAGTGCTCTGCCATCCTGGTGGCTGCTGAGGAGAAAGGACTGTGGCACAGGCAGCTGGTCCCAGCTCATGGCTAAAGAGTTACCCCTCGAGAATGGACTCATGGCTCACACAGGGCTGTGCCAGCAGCTCTTGGCTGACACTGGTGGTTTTCT
Source organism: Argya squamiceps (assembly GCA_037834095.1). NCBI lineage: Eukaryota > Metazoa > Chordata > Aves > Passeriformes > Leiothrichidae > Argya > Argya squamiceps. The sequence continues at coordinate 14,348,540 of JBBMKD010000025.1, forward strand.
TTGCAGAGCTTGACGGGCCACACGAGCCCCATCGAGAGCCTGCAGGTCAACCCAAATGAGAAGCTGATAGTTGCAGGGTCCCGGTCAGGCTCCATTCGAGTCTGGGACCTGGAAGCTGCCAAAGGTATGTATGTGTCCATGAGTTTTTGCTTCTGTTCATGCACACTCTTTGGGGAATCCCTACATTTAATGCCTGTACTGACCCAGAAGGTTCCTGAGTTAAAAAGGAACAGGAGCCTGGAGCCTGGTGTTGCCTTCCTGTTCATCTGTATCTCTTTTTTGCCCTTCTACTGAGGCTATAGAGCTGTGTATTCATGCTTGAGCAGAAATTTGGACATGTACTGAGGATACTGATCTAAGGAACTAGTTTCTATGGTTTTGACCTGAGTGAGTCAAAATCTGTATTCCAGACCAGTTTCCATGCATGTATAGATAACTAGGTGTATAGAATTTGTATCCAGAGTCTCAACTTAGAATGGTCAATCTTAATAAAAGCATCCCAAACCAGAATGGAAGTTTTAAATTTATTAGGTTCTGCATAAATGCAGGAAGTCTCTGCTTTTTGACTTCTTGTTCTTAGGTTCTAACTTTCCTTTTTTCCTCAAGCAGTTTTTCTGCTCTCCTGCTCTTGCATGGCCACGTAAATAGACAAAGACCTAATTTTTAATAAACTGTAAAAGCTATTAACTCATCAAGCTCTGGTCCTTTAAAGGCCACCGTTGAGTCATGCTTTATTAATTGCATTTTCCTCAAATCCTAGAATGAGTTTGCAAAGGTATCATAAATCACTTGGGTGCATTCCAGCAGGAATACCAGAAAATGACTGAATATTTCTTATGGGTTGCTACTTGTTTATAGAAGGAATGTATAATGGAAATAGACTTACACTGGCTGAGCTAAGGAGGCAAACCACAGGCAGCATCAGTAATGAAAAGCACTTTTGTCATTCAGACAGTTAGAATCAGTTCAGTTACAGAATAGTTTGGCTCTTTCTGTGGGGAGTAGCTGATCTGGCTGCCTTTATTAGAAGACCTATGAGCCAGTGTCTGAGCAAATGACCACCCCAGCCCTGGCTCAAGAGGTGATTTCTGCCAGGGGAATCATCAGCTTGTTCCAGATGACGGATGAGGGAGAGGGATTGCCCTTGTTATTATCTGAGCAATTTTTCTTAGAGTTGAGTTCTGCATTTGTCACTGCTTGCTGAGATATGATGTACCAGTTCTACTGGTCCTTTCTGGTTTCCAGAATTACAGGGGGTGTTACTTGATGACTTGCTGAAACACTGATCATTTCTTTGTCTCCTGCTTCCTAAGCATCCATTTCCTGTCTTTATGATGATTCTTGCAAGGGGCAATTGAAGGAGCCCGGGGTGAATATTGGAACCTAAGAGGTGGTGCCTGGATGGGGTGCAGAGTCCTGGGAAAGGGTCTGTTTTATGACTGCAAGGTGAATGCTGCAGGCAGTCAAGACTGTTTCACTTCACTTTCCCCCTCTGGTCCATTTTGCTGTCTGTGTAACAAATGGAAAGATGCACTGCCTGCCATCTGCCTCATATTCAGAATAGAGATCTTTGGAGTTATGTCTGTAGTTTCCCTGCCTAAGGACAGAACTGTCATTAAGTTCATTGATCATGGGCTATTGTTGTTTCTTTGCATTGCTGGGGTAAAGTCAGAGGTATTTCCACAAAATAATGTAAATGTCCATAAAATAATGGTGGGGATATTATGGCTACCCTTCTACATGGTGTCTGGTGGAAATGAACTATTAAATATTTTCCCCCTGTTCCATCTCTCTGCTCTTCCTCTCGTTTTCCCAGTTCTTCGTAGCCTACCAGGTCACAAAGCAAACATCTGCAGCCTTCATTTCCATCCTTTTGGAAGCTTTGTGGCATCTGGCTCTTTGGACACCAACATTAAGGTAAATCCCAGCTTCCACTAGAGATTTCCCTCTTTACTTGCAATGTCTTTGTTTTGAAGAGTGCCAAGCTGTTGGTGGATGCTGCACGTCATCATTTCCATGTGTGGGCAGGTGTGTTTGTGAGTGCTTGTGAAATCCGTGCTGTATTTTCACAGCCAGCTCATGAATGTGACTCCTCTGGTGTGGAATGTGGTTCTGAGTGAGGTGCCAGCCAAGACCTGGTGTCAGCAAGCACAGATGTCCTGGTTGATGTGGACTGTATCTGCTTTCTCAGGCTGATGTTTAACTGTCAGAACTGAGCTGTAGTAAGAGATGCCTTCCAGGAGTGATTCTCACCTGGGGAGTCAGAAAATACCCCTAAGGCCTACAGGGGTTCAGCAGCCTGTCCATTCTGCAGTATCTGTTAGCTTGGTGACACAGAGATCCCTTGTTCTGGCAGGACCCTTGAGGCCCCAACACTCTGCCCCCCCAGCAGAGTTTACTGCTCTAAACACATGATTTGTTTGCTTTTCTTCCTTGTAGCTCTGGGATGTAAGAAGAAAAGGCTGTATCTTCACATTCAAGGTAAAATGTTTCATTAGGTTTCAGACAAAGAGGGGAGAAATGTTTCTTTTGAGGACTTTTAGAGCAAACCTAAATGTGATTATGTACAGTGAACTTCCTGGTTTTCCAGCATGAAAATGAGATCTGCATGATTTGTGGAGTGGCCTGGCAAACCAATGTATGGGAATATGAAATGGATATTATGGGATATCAGTGGGTATCATGTGCTATAGTGTGGATGGCTTTGGTGGGGGATGGAGAGCATGCGTGAGGATTTCTTTCTATTGTTAGTGGTATTACCACTGCACTGAGATGGTTCTGTTCTTGAGACCTTTTTCTACCTGAAGAACTTGCTATATATTAATTTCACGTAGAAACCAGGGACTAAGTGTCACAGCACTTCTATCTGACCATATGTAAATCTGCAATTTAGAACTGATTCTTATTAGTGAAGCCAGATCTGTATTTACCATACTTAAACTGATGGCATAAATGACTAGGTGAGAGAGATTACACAAATTTAGTGTGGCTGGCTGTAGTGTCTTGAGTACAGTGTTGTGTTCTGCAAGCTGTGAGCTCTGTAAAGCACTTAATTGTTTTTGATTTATTATACTGTATAGGATTGAAAGACAAAAAGCCAGAGTAGTGTTTGTTTTCCTCATTTCAGGGTCACACAGAAGCAGTTCGGTGTCTCCGCTTCAGCCCTGATGGGAAGTGGGTGGCCTCTGCTGCTGATGATCACACTGTAAAGGTGATTTATTGTGACACCCTCCTTATGTGCTTGTGGGCACATGGGAATGCTGGGATTGTCTTTTTACCAGGCATTACCAGTACTCACTCATAAATTCCCTTAGTTCATTTGGCAGCTGACTGAGCCCTGTGGCTTTGCAGAGACTGATTTTCTTATGGGGATTCTGTCTGATGGCCCACAACACCCATGGAGGAGCTGCATGGGTTGAAATACCCTTATCCAGCAGACACCTTGGGAGAAACTATGCACAGAAAAATCAATGTTTTGATGGTAGTAGGGTTGTGATACCTGAATGTTTGCCTCAGTAAACCTTGTAGAATGTGTTGTCCACGGCACATTGCTTCACCAGACCAACTCCTGGCTTTGTTTGTGTTGTACACATTACGTGTGATTATCAGTCTGAAAATTGCTGTCAGGGCTGAGCAGAGAAAGAGAAGGAGTTCGGGAAAGTATTGACTGAACAGTGACTTCAGTTGTTTCACAGGGAGTGTGGAGGAATGGGGAAGAAGGACTGATTTTATTTTGAGTTTCACTTGAAATTAACAGATCAGTTATTTCATTGCATTTTCAGCTGGAGACTAGAGCACAGGAAGAAGGAATTGCTGAGGGATTCAGAGCTTTTGGATTTTTGTTTGTTCACTTTTGAGATACTGTCTGTGGAGACAGATGGAACTGCTATATTTTGTCTCAGTCTCTAAATATAAAACGAAAACTTCTGGGGGACAAGTTACATGGAAAATAAAAGATAATGCAAAAAAAAAAACCAAAGCAAAGCCTTAAATTATTTGGATGGTACTTTTTCCCTGATTATTGCCTTCTTTAACAGACTTGGGTCTGTTCTTGGATGGGGGATGTGTTAGAAGGTTGCCAGTACAAGGCAATCCCGAGTGTATTGGAAATATCTAACATTAAATCTCTTCAAGAGTCTCTGTTCTTTCCTCCTTTCAGCTGTGGGATCTGACTGCTGGGAAGTTAATGTTTGAGTTTACGGGACACACTGGCCCAGTAAACGTTGTTGAATTCCACCCCAATGAATACCTTCTGGCTTCTGGCAGCTCTGACAGGTACGTAAGGGGAGGGAGAAAGAAGGGAAATGTGTGTGTCTCTTCCATTTCCTGATGCCTTTCCTTGTAGGAACATGACAAGGAGGAGTGTCACACAGCTCAAACCTGCCATTGCAAGAGCCAGACATCTAGACAGCAGGACATGACATCTTGTGATGGGCAAAACATGAAGATCTTCCTTTCTCATCCAAAATTGATGGCACCTTCTGCCACACTAGAAACCAATGTGTTGCCCCAAGCCTCTCACTAATCCAGCTGACATCCTGTGTGAACAGCAGGCAGCTCTGCTCAGCTGGCAGGGTGTTCTCTTTGCTCTGGGTCAGCTTTAAATGCCTGTCCATGTCTGGAGCCTCTAAGTATCTCTATCTGGATTCATGAATCTTAGCTAGACCAGCCTTGTGTAGGGTCACTGTATGTGCACAACAGGAAAAGTCATTCTGACTGTTAGTGTTTTGTTTAAAATCTGGATCCTACTGTGATTTCTAGAGCGACAAGCAATGAATTTTGTTGTGTTGTGTGTACAGGACTGTTCGGTTCTGGGACTTGGAGAAGTTTCAAGTTGTGAGCTGTATTGAAGAGGAAGCTACTCCTGTCAGGTACATTAAATTCCTACAGAAATGTGCTAGGCAGAAACTAAAGGTGGGGTGAAGGGGGCTTTCCTCAGAAAAATACTTTACTGGGGAGCAGTTTGGGCTGCTGGAGATGTTGCACAGCCCCACCAGATTGCACAAGTGAGCACCACATTGCAAGGTTCATTGTTAAAAACAGAACTGAGGGTGCACAGTGTAGCCAGAGAGCCTCAGGGACTGAGCAAGGTGGGAATGCTGTTCCTGATTCTCCTGCTGCCTTCCTGCCAGGTGTGTGCTCTTCAACCCGGATGGCTGCTGCTTGTACAGCGGCTTCCAGGATTCGCTGCGGGTGTATGGCTGGGAGCCAGAGCGCTGTTTTGATGTGGTCCTGGTGAACTGGGGAAAAGTAGCTGACTTGTCTATCAGCAACAACCAGCTGGTAAGCAACTGCTCCTGAGGCAGGGATAGGCAGCTGTGAAACACAAGATAAAATCCTGCTGCCTCCTTGCAGGCTTTCAGACCTGTATGCTTGTGTCAGGGCTTGCAGCGTGCCCAAAGGCTGTGTGCCTTGTGCTCCACTTTGTGTCTCTGGCTTCTGGAGGGAAGAACTGGAGCTGAGTTTGACCAGTATTTAGAAGCTGTGCTTGGCAAAAGTTTTATCCAACCCTTTCATAAATCACTGGCAACTTCAGGTTGAAAAATCTGCAGCACTGAACTGAGCAGTCCTCAAGCACAGTTGCTCAGGGTCACTCCATCATGCCTGTTCTCAAAAGGGCTGGTGTACACCCTACTGCTTGGTGAATTATCTTGATCTTTTGCCTCTGCAGATAGGAGTTTCCTTTGCACAAAGCACAGTCTCTTCCTTCGTTGTGGATCTCCGCAGAGTCCCAAAGTCAGATTCTGTTCCTCACGGGTTGATCAGGGACGACCAGCCTCTTGTGCCACCTACCCCCACAGGGTCCTCCCTTCGCCGCATCTATGACAGGCCCTCAACGAGCTGCAGCAAGCCACAGAGGTGAGGGAGGCTGCTGCCTTGTTGAGTTTCAGGATTTTGAGGAAATGTCCCAGGCACTCAGTGCTCTCTCTCTCTCTGACAGTATGACTTCCCCTGACAACAACTCTTTTTCTACAGCAGAGTGAAGCACAACTCAGAGAGTGAGAGGCACAGCCCTAGCAGTGAAGATGACCGGGATGAGAAGGAATCAAAGGCTGAGATCCAGAACCAGGAGGATTACAAAGAGATCTTCCAGCCCAAGAATGCAATCTGTCAGTACCAGGGTTTATGGTGCTTTTGAGTAGTTTGGTTTGAGATCAGGGTGCTAAACTGATTCAGTAGAACTGAGCTTTGGCTTACTGTGGCAGAGACTTCACCTGTGACTGGAGAGTTTAGAAAGCTTTTCTTTAATATTCTGTGCTTGGGCACTGAAGCACAGATCATGTTGGTGAATGGCTTAAAGGTGGCACCTTTACTAGGGTACAGTGATGTCTATTTGAAGCCTGGCTCAGAACCCATTGTAAAGGAATGAGCTTCATTATAAAGCTGCTGCCTTCCTATTCTGATTAAAGTGTTAAGGGAATTTTATTGGCTTAGAATTTTGATACGTATAAGATCAGCAGTCTTCATTAAAGAAGGAAAGGCAAAATGTTTTGTTAAATCAAGGACTGTTGTTTAGGAGGCATTGTGCAGTGTCTGTATCTCATTTTTATGAAATGATAAAAATGAGATACTCTTTCTGAGGAATTCATAGCTGTTATTTTTATTTACTTACATAAATCAATAACAGGAGGTGGATTTTGACTAATATCATCTGTCGTGGTAGTGCCTTGTCTCATGCTTCACACCTCTAACAGCAGCAGTGAACCACAGGGGTCACTTTTGTCCCTCCTATCCATGAAGGCTGGAAACTTTTAGCTAAACTCAACAATAGTGTCAAGGTCCAAATGAGATAATTCTGCTTGTTGTGTCACTGATTGCCCTCATGTGTGGAGTTGTTGGAGATTTCTTTGCTCCAAGGTTGACTTAACACTTATCTGTAGCCTTGCATGCTCCTTCATTTGTTTATTATTTAAATCTTTTCCATAGGCCGAACTCCTCCTCGAAATGAGCCCTTTCCTGCCCCTCCTGAGGATGGTGAGTATGGAAATGACCCCCTGGTGGGGATGGGGTCAGTGGCACTCAAAAGAGGGAGAGCTGCCCGAAGGCAGAAATTACTCCTTGCAGTGTAGCTAAACAGAACCTTTGCTCTCAGCTCTTGAAAGTAACAATCAGTTTGTGCTTTCCCACTTCTCTCCCTCTCGGTAGAGCCTGGAACTGCAAAGGAAGCAGTGGAGCCCAGCCAGGCTGTGGACGTCCAAACCTCATTGCCAAAGCAAGAGCTCGTACGTACTGTGTGATCTGTGAATTGCTGTTCCTCCTCCTCCTGTGAACCATGGGCAGAGCTGGAGAATTTCTGATTCCTACTCAAGCTGACTCCTTCAGCAAAGGGCAGTAGAAGTGCAGCTCCAGCTTTGTGCTGCCAAGTGTCTTGCCTTAGCAGTGGAACCAATGGCAAGCTTCCAAGAGGCTCTGCCTCTCTCTAAAACTAGTTTGCTGCTTGTGCTTGCAGTGGTGCTTCTCCTTGCATCTCATAATTGGGGCACTCCAGAGAACCAAGTGCCAGGTTTCTACAAGTGCTTGAACAGAGGCTGTTTTGTTGCCAAAAGTGCAACCAGATGATGGGCCAGTATTCATTTTAGTGGCTTCTTTAGAATTCTCATTTAGCCTTCAGGCTGGCCACAGCCCAATGCCCTAATTTCAGATAACAATAACAGCACTTGGCACTTCTGCTGCGGCATCTCTGTGTTCTTTACAAACCTTAATTACATCGTGGTGTGTACCTGAGAGACACTTTATTGCCTCTTAAATTATGCTAGCAAACTGGAGGCTGCTTCTATATGCTTCTGTGTTAGGAGCCTGTGGTGAGAGGAAAGCAGGTCAGAAATAAAGGTCATTAGACTAGGGCTAGACTGTTCCTGCTAGAACTTTTATCCCATTTTCTCCTGCAGCCTGATCCAGTCCAGAGGCCACCAATTGCCTCCTCAACTTCTTTGACCAGAACAGAACCATCAGTGATTCCTGCAGCCAGGAATGAGCCCATTGGCCTCAAGGCCTCTGACTTTCTCCCAGTAAGTGTCTCTGGGCCATGTTTTCCAGCCAGTGTCTGTGTTGGGTGGCATAAAAAAGGGGGTGCCCTATTGTGATAGATATGAATACAGCAGTGTTGAGCCCTGCTTATGAAGAACGTGTTACCAAAGTAGAGAGCAAGGAGTGAGACAGCCACTGAACTATTCCATGTACCAGACAGTGGTTCATTGTAAAAATTGGTGTCTGCCATTACATGTACATAATAATTTCACAGGAATCTCTGCCTCTTCCATCTTGGAGGCTTCTTGGTCTCCCGTGGGGAGGGTATTCCCTTGTCCTAGAAAGGGGGAAAGACCAGAGCATCCTGATGATCCCAAACTCATTAAAGTGAGCAAAGGAAGTAGTGGTTCTAGCGTGGCCTAGGCAGGAAGCAAATTGAGAGTCTAATGAATTATGTAAGATTTATGCTTTGTAATAAAACTTACAGTTCCCAGACAAATGTTTCACATAAAAAATGTTGGGTTTGTGTGAAAACATTTCTTCATTAAAACATACTGGTTTTGAAAACTTACTTTAAATTCACCTTTCTTGAGAGTTTTTCCAAAGCTTTGAACATGTTTGTGATTGACGTAGTAGAAAAAGCAGGAAATCAGTAGCTGAAATCAGAACAAATTGAGGCATTTCCATTTCAAAAGGTTTTTACAACCATCTGCAAGGAAATCAGTATTCACTGACATTCTTTGCACCAAAATTGGCTCTTACCTAGGCCAGAGAATGCTCCCAGCCTTCTGTGCCATCTTGCTCTGTTATTGGTGTCTGCTTGCAGGCCGTGAAGAACCAAAGCCAGACGGAGCTGGTGGATGAGGAAGCCATGTCCCAGATCAGGAAGGGCCACGAGACCATGTGTGTGGTGCTCACCAGCCGCCACAAGAACCTGGACGCCGTGCGGGCCGTGTGGAGCATCAGTGACATCAAGGCAAGCATGTGGAGATACCTGAGGCTCCTGAGGGGAGCAGCTGAGCAGCTCTCTTTGCTTCTCTGGGGCTGCTTCTGCCTCATACAAAACACAGGGTCTCACAGCTTTTGTCCCCAGGGGTGCACCACAGGGTGCTGCAGCTTGAATGGTCACAAAGAAACATGGGGAAAACTTTCCCGTGAGAGAGTTCTCTTCCCTAGCCAACTTCATGTTTCCTCTACTGTGTTTTGGAAAAGCAGCAGTAGATATTAATTTGCATTAGCCTAACCAGTTTGACCTCTGCGATAGATGACTTTTTCTTCTCCTTCTCTCTCAGAACTCTCTGGACTCCGCAGTGGCAATCAATGATCTGTCTGTTGTCGTGGATCTCTTGAATATTGTCAACCAAAAACCGTGAGTCCTGGCATGGGGTCAGCCCCTGGGATGTGCAAGAGCCACCTGGCTGGGAGTTGGGAGCTCTGTCTTGTACCTGCCCTGTGTCCAGTGAGCCATGGCAGCATGAAATTCATGTGCTTGTAGTCCTGAAGCCTGCAGTGACAGTAACTGCTGGAGTTATTTGGGACCAAGGAAAATCAAAGTCTTGGGGCTTCATAAAGTGATTCTGCTGAGAATCAAAGAAATATGTCTGAACCTGCCACTTTCTCTCACGAGGGGGAGTCAGTGAACTTGCTCTATGAACTTGAGTGTCTCTGTCTGGGCATTTGCCAGCAAGTCTTATTTGTGTCAGCTCAGCTTTGTAAAGCCTCAGTCTCCAGTCTCAGGATATGTCCTTCTCTTTTCAGGTCTCTCTGGAAGCTGGATTTGTGTACTATAGTCCTGCCACAGATAGAAAAACTACTCCAAAGTAAATATGAAAGGTAAGGCCTCAAGAACATGTTGTGTTTGGGGAGACAGGGTGTAGATAGTGATAGGGGAGCTGTGCTGGGTATTTTGTACCTGAAGGAAAATCCTGAGAAATCACTGCAGATACAGTATCCTGCTGATATGAGGCATGAAAAAGAATGATGGAGTTTGCCAGGTGTCTGTGGGAAAAGATACAGAAAGTATACATGGGCAGGAAGAGCAGGATAGTGGGATTTGTCGTAGGTGTGTTGGATTGAAGACAGCTCTGGCAGCCAGGAGGGGTCACGTATAACAAATGGGCTTTGCACACTGCTGGGAGTGAAGCTGTTAGATTGGAACAAGGGGAATGAAGTCCTGCAGCAGACCTGGAGACTCATCTTTAGGGGAAAAAATTGCAGCCTCTCTTAAGATGGAGTTTCTGCTCTTCCTTTCTTCTGGGAGAGAGGTTCCTGCCAGGTTCCCTTGGCAGGACATCTCTGCCCTTCAGCATAGAGGTCCTGTTTGGGTGGGGTATGTGCCAGGACCTTTAGAACAGGCTGGCTTTGTGAAATCTTTGGAACTCAGATGTGTTGTTGGTATTTGGCTGTTGCTCTCCTTCCCTGGAGGTGGAGTGAAGTTGTTTGAGGGCTGTGTGTTGGGGGGACAGGAATGAAATTCAAGTGGGACCCGATTCTCTGTTTTTCAGTTACGTGCAGACTGGCTGCACATCCCTGAAACTCATTCTCCAGAGATTCCTGCCACTCATCACAGACATCCTCGCTGCACCACCTTCTGTTGGAGTGGACATCAGCAGAGAGGAAAGGTGAGGCACACACTTGCACTTGCTTCCTCCTGGGACCAGCCTTTCTCTTGGGTGAGCTTTGTCCTTGCCATCAGAGCTCTGATACCAGACTGGGCATGCCTTCCCTTTGTCTGCAAACACCAATCCCTCCTGATCAGAGGAAAAGGCCAAGGACTGCTTTTCTCTTTGCCTCTGTGCACTGAGTCATACCTAAACAAAGTATTGGGAGTAAAACCACCCCGTGGCCTTTCCCTCTGCCTCACAAGAAACATGATTTGGTAGCCAGGCCCTGGATTTTGAGTTCATTCACAGGATAGCTCCTCTCTGGGAATTGGCTTTTGGAAAACAGCACCTCCTTTTTCCCTGGACTGTGCTGCCAAAGGGGGAAGAGGGGTGAAAGAGCCCTTATGAGGATGCCATTCTCCTGTCTCATCAGGACGTCAGCTGAATGCCTGGTGTTTTTGCAGAGCTGTGCTCATATTTCAGCCTCTTCCAGGCCATTTTCAGGGCTTTTGTCTCCTTGAGTTGCCTCTCTGGCAATTGCAGGAACAGCCACACCTCAGGCAACTAAGGATTCATGCTGTATCTGCTGTCATTTTTTTCCAGGCTTCACAAATGCAAGTTGTGCTACAAGCAGCTGAAAAACATCAGCAACGTTGTCAAGAACAAGTCTGGGCTCAGCGGCCGCCATGGTAGTGCCTTTCGGGAACTGCTTCTCCTCATGGCTGTCCTGGACTAACAACCACCACCTCCTCATGTACAAATACAGGTGGCCAAGCTTCCCCTGCTCGTGGTCTGGCTGGATTTCAGATCTCTCCATGTGTCGGTCCTTTCCCCCTGCCCCTCTCCAGCATGGTAGGGAAGTGGAATCTGCCTGGCTGGTCGCCCACCCAGCCCTGGTGCCCTCTGGGCTGGATGGAGGACCCGAGTGGAGAGACGTGTGTGCTGTGTGAGAGGCCCTGGCGGGTGGAGGGCCCCACAAAGCCCTGTAGGGAAGCTGCTTGTTTCAGCTCTTCATCTCAGCATCAAGCTCTGGGCTGCTCTGTGTGCTGGCCTGTCCCTGCAGGAGGGTCTGAGTCTGCTGTCACCCCTCCTTCCCGCTTGTGCTGTCGGTTCTTGTCGCTTGGCCCTGTGGGCCAGGGCCCTGCTGTCGCTGTGCAGCTGCTGAGGGCTGCAGCCCCCGCCCCACAAATGCCTGCTGTGGGTGGATGCCCTTTCCATACAGAAGGGACTTCAACTGCCTCGGGGGACCAGCCCCTTCGGCTTCATCTAACATGGGCAAGGACACTGTGCCACTGTGCCGGTGCATCTCAAGGACTTGAACCAAGAGACTTTCTCTTGGCTCCTCAGACATCCCTGCTGGCTCCCAGGGCTGCAGAAGATCAGTATCTTCAGACTGTCCTTGGATGTGAAGTCTACCTAGACCTGTTAAAATATGTGACTTAAAGAGGACTCATCGTATGTGCTTGCCTTTGGGGGTGAGGATTTGGAAGGGTGGAGGAACAGTGGGACATGGACTGAGTTATGTCTTTCTACATCCACTGGACCATTCTTAGAGGTTTGGTTTTGGTTTTTTCTCCCCCAATAAATGTCTGTCAGAACCTTTCTGTCCCTCTTTCTTCTTTCCTCTGGGGAAAGAGGTTCCTGTTGGTGCTTTCCCTGCTCTTCCCAGCCTGTCTCCCATTTTATACACTGGAGCCTCTTCTCCAGGAATCTGTAACTTAAAATGAATTTTATTAAAATATTTGTAATTTTTTTTTAAAGTTGTGTTAAATGCCTGAATCTCTTGAAGTGCTTTTCACCTTGGCATAGCTCCTGGCTGGGAGTGCCCAGGAAAAGCAGGGCTCTGTTCCCTGCCTGTCCCAGAGGAAGCTGGCCATTCTCACCCTTCCTGCTGGGAGGCTGTGGTGAACAACAGGAGAGCCAGCACTTGCCAGGTGCCTTGTGGAAATCCCGGGGGTGGTTTCACTCTGCTGGGTCATTCCCAGCCCAAGGAGCAGTGTCATCATTTAGGGCTCATCCTTGTCCCTGGCTGCACACAGATCTCCCTCCCTCAGCTCTCCAGCGGATCTGGGCAGAGTGACAATGCTGCCTCTGAGCCAGGGAGGTTTTTGGAAAGCTGTTCTGGGGAGGTGGAGTGGGGCCATGAGGAAAGCTAAAGCCAGTCCCCACATTGCTGATATTTCTTTCAAACAGTCAAGTTTTGGGAACAAAGGGGAATGCCTGTCCTGCTCCGTGGCTCTGGAGGAGGTGGCTCTGAAGGTGGCTTGTACAGCAAGAGGCCCTGGCACTGAGCCTCTGCAGGCCTGATGGTGAGTGCTGCCTGCTTCGAGCACCAGGAAACTCACAGGGTGTGTGTCCTGCTCTGCAGCTGCTTCCTGCTTTATCTGGTGGTAATCCAATGCCTGGACCCCCATGAGGTGTGAAAAGGTTCTGCCAGCCACCAGCCTATTGTTGGGATGTGAGGTGGGGCAGGACGAGGTGGAGCAGGACATGGGCGCATTGGGATTCACTTTGGATTTAACCACTGCTCTCCTGCTAATTGCAGGAGCCTGATAGCTGCAAACTGGGGTGGGGGCTGTGCTGCCAGGCTGGCCCCGAGGGCAGCTGCAAGGGGAAGGATTTGATGGGGTTTTCCAGCCCTATGGGAGATGCTGGGAGGAGGGAAGAAGCAACCACCCCACCTCAAGCAGAGTTCAAGAACAGCGCAGCGCAGGAGGACTGGCTTTAAGAGTTTATTTAAAATAAGTTTTGTTACAAAACAGGATTTTTTTAATTATTAAAATACATAGAAACATCTAATCTTACAAAAGGCTAAATTTATTTTTCCCTTTTTTGTTTTTAAATAGAATACGCCATGGAAGCGTGAGAGGAGAGGGCTGTGGTGGAAAAAAAGCCATCAGTGCATCCAGCAGGGGTTTGCAGCAGGAGGAAATGTACCCACAGGTGGGTGTTGAGAGGTCCAAGGGCAGTGCCATCCCCTCCCATGCCCCTGCCAACCACCATCCCCATACACAAGCCAAGAGGCTCTTTTGGGCTGGCGGTATGTTTTCCACTAGTTTTCCATTCCAAGACCATGTAAACAGGTATAAATATTTCAAACACTTTCATCTCGACCACACTGTGATCTCTCTTGACAAGACAACTGGTAAATAACTTTACAATAGCTTCATTCGAGACTGCTCCATCCCCCTGGTGCCAGTGTGGGGCCCTGGCAGCACCAGCACCATGAGGAAGAGCAGCTCGGCTCATGCACAGCACCGGGGGCCTTCATGCAACAGCAGGGCTTGAGAAACTGACAGGGAAAGGAGCTGCTGGGATTTTTTGTGGCTTAAAGTGGAGGAAGTGCTGCTCTGAAAGACATCAGGCAGCTGCCCAGACGCAGTCCTGCAGGAGCTGTGGCCAGGCTGGCCCTATGGCAGTAGCAGAAGCAGGGCCAGGGGCTGGTCCGGCTCTGTGCACCCCTTCCAGCCAGATCTCATTGTAAAAGCAAAGCTGGAGAGCTGGAGGGAGCACCCAGCAGCTCCCTGCTCTGGCTAAAAACATCTGTCCAGCAAAAATAAACTCAGAGAGCTGAGCATCCGAGGGGGCAGATCTCTGCCCAGCACTACTGTCCCCTACCCTGAGAGGGGAAGGCTGGCTGCTGGGAGACCCTGACCTCATGCTGCTCATGGTGAGAGGTGCCATCACCCTCTGGTCATGGGTCCTGGTGGCCAAGGGAACGGCACCAAAGCCTTCATGTCTTCCAGCAGCTGTCTCTGTGTCACTGTGAGGGGCTGGGTCCTGCAGCGGGTTTGCTGCCATGGCTGGCACTCATCACAGGGGGACTGACCTCAGCTTTCCTGAGAGGAGACATGATGGGTTACAGCAGGCAGGGGCACAGCCACCAGTGCCCCAGCCCTGTCAGGTGGCATTGTAGCAGGAGCTGGCACCACAAGCATTCCCAGGAGCATCCCTGCACAGTCCAGCAGCCCTGCCCTGCCTGGGAAGCGGGGTGAAGCAGAGCCCTCCACCAGCACCGGCCACAGGCACTCACCTGGCAGCCACAGCTGCCCCTATGTCAGGCTGAAATCAAAGGGGAAAGAGGTTCAGCCTGGTGGCATTGCCCTCCCCTTGTCCCCCAAGCCATCAGCAGTGCCTTTGAACCAGGTCACTCTTTGGGGAAGTGCTAACCATGGCTAATTAGCCATTAGCTAATGAGCTGACTACAGAGCTGCTCACTCCCTGCTGCAGGCTTTGCCATGGGCTGGTGGCTGGAGCCTCCTGGGATGGAGGGACCCTGTCTGGGCTCTCAAGCTGTCCCACCACCCACCTGAGGTCTGGAGCTTCCTGCGGATGGAGGCAGAGCGACTGGAGAGCTGCCCCGGGCTGGAGGATGCGTGGCCCCGGCCAGGTGGTGCTGCAGAACCCGGCGAGTCACCCTGGGAGGAGAGGGGACACAGCCCCAGGGTCAGCTCAGGCCAGGCCCGAGGGTAGGAATGGGGATGGGCTCGCAGGCAGATAGAGCGTGCCTGGGTAGTGGTGTCCAAATGTTCTCAGGGAGGTACCATGGGGCTACTGCAAAACAGGACTTGGAACAGCCAAGGTGGCAGTATTGGCTGGACACTGCAGTTTGGGGACAATCTGCGTCCCACCAGGTGATTGTCCCCAATGGAAGTGGCCCTAGGGGAACATCCAACAGCTCTGGGGACTATGTGTGGGGGCAAAACAGCGGGGATCCCTGGGGTGAGGGTGAAGAGGAAGGGCACCAGCAGTGTCTTGAGTACCTCCAAGTGCTCCTGGCTGGGCCAGGAGCCCAGCTCAGCCTTGCGGGAGACAGGACCCAGCTCCACGGAGCGAACCCTCTCAGCAAACTTCAGCGAGCACAGCGTCTCACTGGTGTTCTTCTCAGCAGGGGACACCTGTGGTCAGGGAGGAGCAGGCACAGTCACCCTGGCAGCTGCCTGTGCACCCCAGGGGCTCCCCCCTAGAAAACCCGCTGCTGCTGGATGGTGAGATGCTATTATTAACCTGCCCCTCCCAGGCTAGCCCTGTCCATCCATGCCTGGGCCACTGTCTGAGCCAGCTGGATTCCCTGTCACCAACTGCCCCAGTGCGAGGAGCAGCCAGGAATAGCCATGGCAGGTGCAGGCCTTGAGCAGCCCCCGCGGGGACTCAGTGTGAGTGCCAGCAGCTGGGAGTGGGGGGTCACAGGGCAGGGGTGGAGAAGCTGCCAGAGCTTAAAATCCTCCAAGAAAAAGAGGGGATGGGGAGATGACAATATACAAAGAGATTGTGCCCATAGGGATAGCATCCATGTGCAGGCAGGGAGGGCAGGATCATGGACCTCTGAGTTAATTTCCACTCCTTGGCCTTGTCTAGGGTGCGGAGACAGGGAGAGAGCTGCTGCTGGCACCATGATTGCAAACTGGAAGATGTCCCGTGGGCGAGCCCTGTCCCTTGGTTCCAGCCCAGCTCCTGCCTCCAGCCTCCCTCAACACTGGGGCAAGAAGGGCCTCAAGCACTGACTGGCTGTGGGGATACAGGCGCTGGGTGCCCAGCCCCTACCTGCACCATCATGAGGGTCTTGCTGTCGCCGCTGAGCGAGTCCTGCAGCAGGTAGGTCAGCTTGGAGTTGCGGAAGGGCACGTGGCCCTGGCGGGAGCGCAGGGCATAGATGACATCGCCCAGAGCCGACAGGGACTTGTTGATGTGCTGCGCCTCGCGGAGCCGGCTGCCCTCCGCACCCGACCGCCCGACCCGCTCTGAGCCCGCCAGGTCCACCAGGTTCAGCTTCCCTGAGGACACACGGCCAAACCCCAGGGCTGCCGTCAGCGCCCAGCCCTACACACCCCTGGGATGCCACAGCCCAGGTGCCTCGGTGAAGGTTTGCTCTGTGACACCCACCTGTGGTGCGGAGCCCCGTGCTGCGGTCGAGGCCGCGGACGGTGACGATGAGGAGGGCGTGGGAGCGAGAGCTGTGCTCGTTCAGGTTGGTGCACTCTGTCACCCGCTTGATGTGGCCAAACTCAAAGACCTGGGGGAGCCCAGGGAGTTGAGAGGGTGAGGCCAACCTGCCCCAGTCCCACCACAGATCCCCTGTGATCCAGGGATGGCCAGGGATGTAACCTGAGCATCAGCTCCCCATGCGGTGCCTGGACCATCAGGGTAATGACGACTATCAGGTCTCAGCCTGGGTGATGCACCAAAGGCAGGGGGTGACAGGGAGGGCACTGCGGTGACAGCCGCATCCCACTAATCCCTCAGGAACTCTCTGGGCCCCACGCTTTTATTTTTAACCCCCTGTGGCTCATCCCATGGGACAGTGACCGTCACATCACACCCAGGGACCTATTTTGGTCTCTGTTGCTCCCCATGGCTTTGGAAATGCTCCCAAATCCAGGAGTTACACACACATCCCAAAGACCCCTCCCCAGTTCACTGCACCCCTGCTGCCACCCTCCTGTGCCCGCCACCCCCATCTCCCCACACCTTGTTGATGTCCTCCACACTCTGCACCCTGAACTCGGTGAGCCCGGGCACGTAGAGCTGCCCGCTGCCATCAGGGCATAGCTTGATCTCCAGCTTCTCCTGTGGCTCCTTCCCCAGCAAGTCCCTGGGCAAAGGGGTACCCGTTATCATTCCCATCCCAGGGGAGTGCTGGCAATCATTCCACAGCTCAGGGCTGTGTGCCAACACTGCCAGAGCAGCCATCTCTTCCCAGGAAAGCTGTACATCCTATTTATAGACCTTAACTCTCTTGGCTCCCATGTGCCTCCTCTCACCCAACTCAGACCACACTCCCATTCCTGTTCCTGGTTATTCTCATGGATGTGTTCCCAGACTCCTCCCCTCCCGTGGCTGGACTAGGAAGGAAAATATTTGTCATGCTTTCAGCTCCCAGTTACAAACTCCTAAATATAGTGTCCGTGGGCAGGGGAAGGGAGGGAGAAGGGGATGCCCCCACCGCTGCATCAGGGCCAGAGAGCGGGAGTGGTGGCACAGCTGGGAGCCTGTGTAAGCCATGGAGCTCATGGGAAGGGCAGTGTGCACCAAGTATATTAAAAATAAATCCCTGCAGGCCCAAATGCAGCACCCAGGCCTGGGGACAATCTGTGAGGCCTAGGCAGGGGTGGAGGGGCACGGGGGAGAGCAGCATGGGGTGATGTCCAAAAAAGCTTCTTCCCCCTCCCTGTACCTGAGTGCCTCGTTGTAGATCTCAGCAGCACTGACGGTGATGGCATAGTCCCAGTCGGCCGCCTTGCCCCGCACCTCAGAGAACAGGAGCTGTAGGGCTCGCTGGTTGATTCCTGGGTTTGCTGCCGTCCCCTGAAGGATTGAGGTGACAAATGGGGAAAAAACACCCTTTGGCATTTTATTCTGTATTTTTTCTGAGCAGAAGCAAAGCCCAGGGGGATGTGGTGAGAGCAGCAGTGACCATCACTGGTGCACACCAGGTCTGAGCTGGCCACCAGCCTGGGTGATGAGACTGAGCACTGCAGGGTGGGAAGGTGAGGAAGAAGATGGAAATGAAGCCAAGCAAACTCACCTCCATCGTGTAGGTCTTCCCTGCCCCTGTCTGCCCATAGGCAAAGATGCAGACATTGTAGCCATCAATGCAGGAGGTGACCAGGGCTTGAACCTCCTGAAACACCTAGGTGAGACAGGGGGGAGTGAGGAGAAAGTGGCTGACTCCCCCCCTCACACCAGCAGTGTGGACAGTAGCACCCACCTCCTCCTGGGATGCTTGTGGGGGGAAGACCTTATCCAGCTCAAAGGACACCTGCTTCCCCTTGTGCAGGAGGTACAGGACAGCATCATCGTCAGCATCAAAGGTCACAGCGTTGGCTGCCTCAGGGCCCTCCCCGTCCTCTTTGGTGATGGGGCGGACTCGCCCAAAAACACGGATGTTTCCTTGCAGGAGAGAAGCAGGGAGTCAGCCATCAAACACCAGGTGGGCTGAAGCATCCTGCAGCCAACCCAACACCTTATGGGGACGCTCCCGTGTCCCTCCTGTCCCACCTCAGGGACACCACACCCTGCACACCTTTGAGCCGCACCAGCTCGTTGTGACATTTCTTGCGGAGCTGCAGCTCCCGCCGGTACTTGCGCAGCAGCTCCCGGTTGGTGCTGTGCACCTCCTCGATGGCCTGGCTGATCTGGGGACAGGGGAGACCAGTGGCTCAGTGATGCCCCAGCACCTCCACCCCTCATGGAGGCGTGCTGGGTGGTGGTCCCGGGGGGCTCACCTCGGCCCTGGCGCTGCGCAGGGTCTCCTGGAGAAGCACGGGGAAGTCGCGGACCTGACGCTTCAGGCTGTTGTAGTCGTGGGTGAGGGTGCGCAGCGCCGGCTGCAGTGTCAGCAGGTTGGTCCGGACACCTGCAGGCACCAGGCAGGGTGAGGGGCAGACGATGACACCCCGACACCAGTCAGGCAACCCTGTGAGGCCCCTGCAGCCTCCTCACCTGCCAGGTTCTCATGCACCGCCTTCATCTCCACCTGGGCACGGGAAAATGCCTCTTCAATGGCATGGTTCTTCTCCTCCTCCATCGCCTGCATCTCCTCCAGCATCTGGCCATGGGCTCGCTCCAGCTCAGCCTCATACATCATGATCTGGGAGAGAAGCAAGTGGGGGATGACATTGAGTGTGTGCCTGCCTGCTGCCACACTGTGTCACCTGGCAAGCACCAGGCATGCAGAGAACGTGGGGGGGAGTTCTGATTTACACCTATCACACTCAGACCTGAGCTCGGAGCTGAGCCTCCGTCTTCTTGGACTTCTGCAGCTGCTGCTCCATCTCCTTCAGCACCTGCTTTTGCATCCCCACCTGCTCCTGCAGGTACTGGTTTCGGGACTGGGTCTCGCACAGGGCTTGTTTTGCCTTGGCTGACTCCACCTCCACCGTCTTGATGATGTACTGCAGGGGGAAAGCACCCACAGATGGGGTGTACTGGGGAAACAGCACCTGAAGAGCCTGGGATAGAGCTGTTGCTGGCCCAGAGGGAGATAATTTAGGAAATCATGGTGCTGTGCTAATGTGCTCAGGGCAGAGGGACAGGCGGCACTTGCAGGGCACCTAATGGGTACCATAAGTCACCCAGCCCATCCAGGAAAAATGGAGAGCTCACCTTTATCTGCTGGGGCTGGGACTTGAGGCTGGCGATGGTCTCCTGGCTGTCCCGCAGCCGCCGGCTGAGCCGCTCCTCCTCCTCGGCCCTCTCAGCCAGGGAGTCCTTGAGCCGCAGCTCCACCTCAGCCAAGCGGTTCGTCTTCTGCTGCACCTCCAGGTCCAGCTCCACCAGCTTGGCCCGCATCTCCTCTGCTTCCCGCTGCAGCTGGGACAGCTGCTCCTGCAGCCCGGCGTTCTCCTGGCAAAGGACAGGGCAGCCAAGGCCATGTCACCCATAGGAGCCCGTCACCCTGCCACCGCCACCGCCACCGCCACCACCGGCGACTCACCTGCAGGTGGGGACAGTCCCGGCACGGTGCCTGCTGCTGCCGCTGCAGCTCCCGCAGCTCCCCCTCGCACGCTTTCATCTCCTGCCGCAGCCGCTCGTTCTCGGCCGCCAGCAGGTCCCGGTGCTTCTCCGCATCCGTGCCGCCCTGCGCCAGGAGGGGATGGACAGGACATGGAACCTCCACGGGCCCCAGGGAGCCCCAGCCTGCTGCCCTCACAGATCCCCCATCCCACTGCATGGAACAGCCCTCAGCGTGCCATTCCCAGGGAGTCCCTGCCTGCCTCATTGGGAATCACTCAGCCTGCTGCACTGATGAGCCTCCTGCTGCCCCAGGGGAGTCCCAACCCACGGAGGGGCTTTCACTTCCCACCACAGGGTGAGAGCCCTAGGATCACCAGTACAACATTGCATTGGACAGAAAATCCCACACTTTTGTTCCTCAGTGTCTCTTGGCCTGCACGGTCCAAACTGTGACCCTGGGGAGGTTTAATACATCTTCGCCCACCCTGTGTTCCCTCTTCCTCCTCAGTGACCCAGAGCTCCAGCGTCCCTCAGGGCAAGGGTGGCTCAGTCCCATCCCAGTGGCAGCTCACCTGCTCTGAGCGCAGCCGGCTGATCTCCTGTGCCTGCTCCAGGAGCTTTGCCTTCAGAGTTTCCACCTGTCAACACAGACCAGGTTAACCAGGAGGCACCTCAGCAGCTTTCAGAGGAGACCCTGCTGTGCTGCCCCAGCCACCAACATCCAGGCTGGCTCACACTTTCGTTATGCTTCAATTTTCCACCTGGCTCTGAGCACTTGATTCACACGAGCTGATTATAATGAGCATTAATGAAAGCTTTGCTTTGACCTTGTTCAACCATGGGTATAATTTGTCCATGTTGAGCACTAGTAGAAACCATTATTAAAAAAATAAAAAGGTATCATCTTTGGAGAAGGGAAAAAACAAACCTATCCATAACTGTGTTTGAAGAGCCAGAAGTGCCTTGTCCTGGCCTCACAACCAGCTTTGCTCTACCTTCTCTATTCTTCTTTCTAGGAAAATTATCTTGGTACAAAGATGGAGCAAGAGCTCTTCAAGAGGGTCACTTGTCTGAGTCCCATGGGATGATGCTCTCCATCAACCCCCATATGGGCATCTGCCCATCTCATGGGACCAGGCTGACCTCCTTGCAAAACCAGGTGGATTTCAAAAATCCTCAACCTTTTTTTGTGCAGAGACCAGTGAGGCTCTCCCAAAATAAGCAGTTATTGGACTAACCAGCAGCAGTAAGTGCTTGGTGCAGCCAGCAGTCTCATGGGCTGTGTTGAAGAGGGGTTTGCCCACCTGCCCTCTCCCTCACTTGACCACCATTCCTCAGATCCCAGCCCAGCTCCCAGTTTCCCCACTCCACAAAGCTGCCAAATCCCGCTCTGGGATGTGCCTGGAGATTGCACCATCCCGACAACCAGCAAGCAACTGGCCCTCTGTGGCCCATAATTTAGGAACTGCTGATTAATAACCAATGCAGGTGTGCTGACATGGGGCTGTAATTAATGTGGTAAATTATTCAGCCACGCCCTTGCAGAGATGGCAGCAGGGTGGGCAGCCCCTCTGTGTGCCCTGTGCTGGGCACGGCTGGGAGCTGGAGCATGGCTGGAGCTCCCCAGCTACAGGTGGGGAAAGGCGGCTGCTCCCAGCCAGGATTGGGATCCCCCCACTTCCACAGCAAGTCTCCCTGGCTCTGGATGGGGGCCAAGTGAGTGCCGAGCGCCCGCCGAGAGCCTGAGTGGGAAAACCCCATTTCCATATCCACTGAGGGAGATTATTAAGTTATTTTTATAAGAATTTTTAAGGGAGGGGAGGTACTGAGAAGAAAAGAGTCGCGGCTTGTTCCGGGAAATCCGCCAGCCCAATCAGTCGGCACACACGCTGGAGCCTGCCCACCATTCCCTGTGCCATGGCACCCAAAAATGTCAATGCTCCTCCATCCCCTACCTGCTTGGGCATCTCCAGCTGTATCCTGCTCTCTGGACGTGACAGGGAGTCCTTGGCAGCTGGATCTGGCTCGAGCCGTGGCCCGGCCATCCCAAAGCTTTGGAAGTTTGGGCCAGCTCTTCACTCCGGCTGGCGTCGGCTGCGCTCGCTGCCGAAGTGGCCAGCACGGGGCCAGATCCCGCTGTGCTCACACTTGTGTCATGCAGAGCATGCCAACCAAATGCAGGACAATTACCTCCTCCTTTCTGACACCCGTGGAACAAGCAAAACCTGACTGTAACAGCTTCCACAACAGCCACATGCAAATCTCTTTACGAGCAGCCAAAATTTCCATGTCCCTGGAACAACCCAAGCACTCGTGCTGAGGATGTGCCTGCCCTGATGAACCTGTCCCTTCATCAGACAATTCTGTGCCTTCACATTCACTTTCCACCTGCTGAAAGTCACTAAAATTAAACTGCTAGGTCAGTCTAATGAGCTGATCCTGCAGCAGCCGTCCTGTGCTGAGTGGATGGATGACTGGTGCAGAGCTGCATCCTGATGCCCAAAGCCCTCATGGCCGTGTCATGTCCACAGAGCCACACACCCTTGTCAGCTCTACTGCAGTGTCACTGGGTGCAGGGTTTGGTTTTGTATTTAAAAACAAAAACAGGGAAAGTTGGAGTGCCCTCACAATAGATTAGCCAAGGCCTTATATGTCCTCAATTTTTTAAATCGTGATGAGACAGGACAAACAGCACATGAAAGGCAGTATTCCTTTGACACAAAGGCTCATCCAAAATCTCCCTTGATGATAAAGGACTTGCAGACTGGAGAATGGAAAGGACCTGTGGACTTGTTGATATGGGGTAGAGGTTATGCCTGTGTCTCCACAGGCCACCAAGTTAAGTGGATTCTCTCATAGTGTGTACAGCCTTTTGTCACATCATCCTGATTCTATGTGTATATAGTTAAAATATTACATGCCTATGTTGCAGTTTTTGAAAAGTTGCTATAGTTGCTATTGTTACTACTGTTATTAATGTCTTAGAAATAGTTTGGGGTTTTCCTAGTAGGTTTTTGTTGCTTAATTAAAAAAGAGGGGGGAGATGCAGGGTTTGGTCTATAATTGTAAAAGTGTTCAAGGTTTATTCTCACCAGAAGGCCCTAAGGGAAAGGCACAGCTGCAGGCTGGATGGCTGGAAGTCGGTTGAGGGGTGAGAGGCAGTTAGGAGTGAGGAGAGTCAGTTGGAAGAGAGACTGGAGGGACACGTGGACAGTGTGTGAGCAGAAAGGTGACTGGATGGTAGAACACCTGGACAGCAGCACTGCAGCTGGGCCAGCCAGTGGGTGCCTTCCTTCTGTTGAGTTCTGTTAGGTCTTGGTTTGGTTTCAGTTATGTCAGGTAGAGATAAAAGGATGAGATACAAAGGATGTGATTTCTACAATAAACTGATCTCCTTTGGATGCACAAGGGGGTTCGTATCGCTCTGCTCCCCATTGCTATGACTGGGGACTGCAAGCATCCCAAAGGAGGCACAGCCAAAGCCAGTGCTCAGCCACACCCAACAAAGAAGATGCTCAGTGATGGAGATCCTACACTCCTTTCAAGTGCAGCCATCAATAACTGCATGCCACAGTGCTCCAGCCAAGCCACAGCCTGAGGCTGAAGACCCTGATGGACCCCTTGTGTCACCCTGTCCCCCCCATACCTGGCTTTGCAGCTGGAGAGAGAGGGAGAGCTCATTGTTCTCCTGGGCAGCAAGCTTCTCCTGCAGCTCCAGCAGCTCCTCCTGCAGCCGCAGCTTCTCCTTCTGCAGATGTGCCATGGAGGCCATCACCTCCTGGATCACGGGGAAGGGCCGGGCCGTGGGCAGGTTGGCACGTTTCCCACTGCAGAGCCTCCCTCCTGCAGCATGAGCAAAGATGGAGCTGGTCAGGACACAGCCACCTCGCTGGGGAGCAGAATGCCAGCCATGGGGAGTCCCCAGGGGCTGAGCTGGAGATGGGAACGCAGGAAACTGGACTTGTAGTCCCAGTGATGTGTCAGAGGCACACCCTGAGTGCCAAGGTGCCTACCAGAGCAGGCCTGGCTAACAGTGGGGTCCAGCTGGGTGGGAGCCAAAGGGATCTGCCAATGCCAGCAGAGCATCCCAGGTCGCAACACAGAGCACCTGCCCACACCACTGCACCACGACCCAGCCCCATCACAGGCCAAAATGCTGCTGCCTGGCTCAGATAACAACCGCCCTCAGCACGACGCTGATTCACCCCGGCATCCTTTCTTCTGAATGAGCAGGTGCCAGTGGAAATGCAGTGTGTGATCATGTCATTAAAGTCTGCGTCATTACACACAAACATAATGGAAGCAAAATTAAAATTATACAGGTACCCTGAATGGCCATATTGCCTAATCCTTCTTCGTCTGGCTTTCTAACCTTCCTAGTATTATTTTAAACATCACTTTCTGCATGTTAATAGAGCCACCAGTGCTGACAGAAGCCAACCTGGCCATACATCAGAGCCTCCCAAATGACCTGGTAGTTCCCAAGAAGCAATGAGCTGGCGTGACTCATTCCCAATGTGGGGATGAGGCACTGCAGTGGCAGAACTGATGGTCAGGATCCCGGCTGCCCGGCGCCCTTCCCTGCCTGCTGTGGATTTCATCTGCTGCCACCAGAAACCTGAGGTTTCACAGGCAGGAGCTGGTGCTGGGAATCACCACGCTGCCTGCGGGAAGATGCTGCCTGCTTCTTGGGAAAAAGAGAGACTTTTTTGTCTGTGAGTCAGATTTTCTACCCCTAAATGGAGTTAAGGAGGCAGTGTAACACACAAAAAGATGAAACCACAGCTCTGCTGCTGACTGCACACCATGGGATTTATCCAGCAGCAGTTGCAGAAGTGATCACCAGGTTGTATCTTTCTGCCATGGGCTGGATACCCCAAAAGAGCACTGTCAGGTGCTGGCTTTTCTTTCTTTCCATGCTGAAAGCTCAGCCCAGCTCAGGTAGGGGACCATGGTATCTCTTTAAAATCAACACTCAAAAAACCCACCCCGAAATCTCCAAAGTTGACAGGAATGCCAGGTTTCACCCCCTGGGCAGTGATAAGACAAAATTACAGGAAGGACCAGGCTCCTGTGGACACACCACACGTCTGCACACGTCTTCACACTAATCCTGGGTTGGCACCCAAGGCAGAGCCAGGTTGAGAGCCACAACACTCCCAGCAAGTCAAACTGCCAGGCAGGAAAATCCCCCATGGATCATGCCCTCCTCCACACTCCAGCACCTTCTTCCTGTGACAGTATCCATGGGAGAGGAGATGCCGACCAGCTCTGTGTTACATCTCCCCTGGGCAGGTGTGTTGGTGGTCATGCATGGTCTGAGTGTGGCAGGCTGGGCACAGTGACCCTTCTGCTTTCCAAAATGCAGAAATTTGCAAAATTCAGAAAGCCATTTGTAAAGATACTTGCTCCTCAGCTCTGCCCTGTTACCACTGCCAATCAGACTCCCTTTCTCCTGCATCCCTGCCCCTTCCCGGCCACTACCGAACCTCAGGAGCTGCTCTGGGATGCAGCTGGGGACCAGGCCAGGAGCAGCTCCCAAGATGTGCCCTGACAAGCTCACACAATTCAATCCTGATGGAGAAAGACAAGAAACCATGGGAAAGAAAAGAAACCATGGGATTTCCCCACCCTGGCACAACCACGCATGCTGCAAGTGTTTCCATACACGTTACATTTTCCTTAAGAAGAAGGAAACAGCAGTTCATCGGAGCTCACCTGCTCTGTTCATCCAGCTCAATAATTCATCAGTCCCTGTCACCAGCCAGCAGCTGGCTGGTGTTGGATTTCCACTGTGACCCGTTCCCACAGTGAGCACAGCCACACATCTATGTGCACCCCAAAAGAGGAGAGGTTACCCCGGCACCCACTGTCAGACCCCAAGCCCTCATTCCATCCCATCCCTCCGCCTGAGCACCCAACACTGCATCCCTGCTCTCCCCTTACCTGCTTTCTCCAGGTTCATGGTGGAGGCTGCCTGCACCGCTGCGGCAGCCGCTGGCTCACGGGGGGATGCAGGCGGCTCCTCCGTGGCCGGGGCCGGGGCCAGGGCCCGGGGCCGCGGCTCCTCCCGCCTCTTGCACGTCGTGTCCCGCAGCGCCTGTGGCCGGCAGCACAAACGGGTCAGGGAGCCGAGACAGCGACCGCCCACACCGTGCTGGACACGGTGCCAGCAGCTGGCACTTCACGGGGCTGGCCAGGAGGAGTGAGCAGGGCGGGAAGTGCAGAGGACGGAACAGTGCAGCTTGGCGAAACCCTCCCTCCAAGGGAGGTCTGTGTTGGGAAACTGCCACAATGGACTTATGTTTTTAGTTTTCCACTTAAAAAACTTTGCTCAGCTTGGCCACACAGTTATACCGAATATTTCCTATTTTTCTCTCCATGGCCTTAAAAATAAAGACTTGGACTTGCAGGCATGGCACGTGCCCTGTGGGATGGAGCCCAGCTCCAAAAAAATTAGAAGAAATCTGAAAGGAGCTTTCATAAGGCTGCTGTAAAAGGGGATGATCAGCCAAGCTCACCCTGCTCAATAATGCCTTTTCTTTCTTAAATCTTATCTCAGAGCTTGTGGCATCACCCCACAGGGCAGTGATGCCAGGGAAACCTCACCGCAGCAAAGGGACAAATACTTGGTACATGCCATTAATTTGGGAGTAATTTGGAAGGAGGCAGCAGCATCCTCCTGAGAAGCCGCGTGTCTGCGGTGCCTCTACATCTGAGACTCCAGAAGGGTTTTGCCGAAGGGAATTCATTGAGGCTGGTGTGTGATAAGAAGATGTTTTCCTTCTTTTCAAAGAAGGGGAATTTGAATGATTTGCCTGAAGCCTGGAATGAACTAGTGGCAACTACACCAGTACATGGTGTCCCGGCACTGTCCCTGGCCGAGGCACCCTTCCACCTCCTTCGCCTCCATCCCACTGACAAACACCACCTCAGAGCACTGCATTTTCTTATCACATTTCTGCCTTGAGCTCACCTGCCAACATGACCCATAAATGACCCAGAAAATGCTGTTCTGTTATGAATACTGTTCCCCATTTCTGATGCCTTTCAATTCCCCAGAGATGCTTTTCTCTCCTCACCCAGGCAGCAGCTCTGGTCGAGGCACACACTGCTGGGGTCCAGACACAAACTGGTTGTGGTGAGGCAGGGAGCCAGCTGGTTCCCACCTGGATGGCCCAGATGGGTGCAGGGCATCCTCCCCATCACCCTAAGACTGCCCTCCCCATACATGCCATGGCTGGCTCAACATTCCTCACCTGGAGAGCCCGGCAGAGCCCACGGGGGTTTGCAGTGTCCGGCCAGTTCACGCTGAGGATTTTTTGGTGAAGCAGTGCTGGCAGCAGAGGAACCCGGGAAGAGGCTCCACTGCCAGTGCTGAGCCTGTCCTGCCCACGGCCTGGGATGAAGCAAAGAGCATCACTGGATCCACCTGGGAGCCCAGCACAGACACCGCCTTTGTCCAGCTCAGCAAACCCCTGCTGCTGCCACCACACCAGTGTGGCAGAGACAGTGCATGACTTTTATTAAAAATGTTAATTAGAAAAACTAGCCCTCCAGGGGGCGGAGACTGGTTGCCAATGACTAGTAATGAGAATTCAGCGTGTAGCTTCTGTCTGGCCTCTGCAGGACCAGATCTGTCCCCCCACCAGGGATATCCCAGCTCTACCCCTTGCCAAGCTGCTCCACTTCCTGCGATCCTATCTCAGAAAAGCTGCCAAAGCCAGCTTGCATCACCAAAACCAGACAGACGGACCCTGACGGCGTCACCTCCCTCCACTGCCCCCAAATATTTCCTTCATTTGTCAAGCAGCCAAACCCAAAAGCAGCCAGGGCAGCACTTCCCTGTCCTGCTGAGCCACACAGAAGGAAACAGCAACTCAAGGAGCCTTCTCGCATGGCTGTGTCCTCCTCTTGTACAGGAAAAGCAGCTGGCGAGGGCTACATCCCACTGCTCAGGGACCCTGTGCCCCCTCCCCACCTGTCTGCCACAAGCAGTGCCATGACTGCAGGTGGCAAAATCTCTTCTCCAGCTGGCAGGGAAAAAATCAATCACTCACAAGCCAAACCTCAATAATGCAGTTTTTTCCCCTAAAACCATCTGGAGGAAGTTGGGCCAAAGGTGGAAGCAATGTCTAGAGGGAGATGTTCCCTTATGAAGTGAGTCCATCACTCAGGACTTCTTTCCAGCCTCTAATTATCCATAACATTTTGTGTATGTCATGAAAATTGAGTGTTTCCCAAGCACTGGCGAATGGCCGGATAACAGGCAATGAGTTCCCCATCCCAGCACGGGCAGCAGCAGCCGTTGGGCAGAGAAAGAAAGTGCTGAAAAAAACTGGTTCTGGAGGCTTTGATGCCAACCAGCATTTGGCTGGACTGGCCTGAGTGCCAGAGAAGAAGCTGTACCCAGAGAAGCGGCTGCCAGCACAAGGGGATGGCAAATGCTCAAGACAAGAGCAAAAATAGTCCAAATAGGGGGGTTCAGCCTCCCCCTTTGACAAAACCTATTCAGTGCCATTGGTGAGAGAGGTGGGAAGGGCTGTTTCCCAACAAACGGCTGCAGGTTGGGGCAGGCAGCTGCCCGCCCGCCTGCAAAGCAGCTCAGCTTCCACAGAGGAAAACTCCCACTAAACTCACCCATGAGGTCCATGTGCCAGGGAGGGATAAGGAGCCCTTCCAAGGAGCCAAGGCTGGGAAGAGGCTGGGAACTTGCTCTGCCATGCAGATCACTCTGTTTTCTATCTTACATGTTAAATTTTAACCTTTCTCCCTAAGTTTCCCACTTGGAAGGGCCAGGAAGGAGGTGGAGGCAGCCCTCTCTTCTCACCAGCTGGCTGCCCAGAGCTTTGTGCCTCCTTCTGAGTCCCCGTTTCTCAAATCTTGACCTTCATCCGGAAAGAAATGTGAAAAATGCAGGCTGGCCTGTTCCCAGCCTCTCCTTCCCCAGTGAGCAGGGCGTGAGTTTCAGCAGGCTGAGCCCCAAGGGGAAAGGACGAGCCACGGTGCTGTACTCACCGTCCGGGGCAAGGTCCTTGGTCTTCCAGGCGGCTCCGGCGGAGGGCCCGGATCCCAGATCCCAGGCGGTGCGGGATGTGATCATGGCACGGGGGTCCCGAGTACAGCAGCACCTCTGCGGAGAAGCGCAAGGACGGACATCTCAGCCGGTCTCAGTGTCCAGCTGTAAATCCCCAGTGGGACGTTCTGGAGCAAAACACGACGGTAACACCGGCTCCGACTCCCGAAACCCGC
This sequence comes from Argya squamiceps, assembly GCA_037834095.1. Classification (NCBI taxonomy): domain Eukaryota; kingdom Metazoa; phylum Chordata; class Aves; order Passeriformes; family Leiothrichidae; genus Argya; species Argya squamiceps. The sequence goes on from JBBMKD010000025.1 coordinate 14,377,819, forward strand.
AGGAAGTTGCATCAATCCCGTTTTTTGCTCTCGAAAAGGCGACAGCCCCGGGCTCCCTCCGTGCTCCCAGCGGATGTGACATAAACGGTGTCTGTAATTAATTTACTCATTCCTGAAGCCTCTCCAGGCCCCTCCTAACCTCGGGCTGGTGCTGACTTTAGGGAGTTAGGAATTCCGGGACCACGGGCAGCCCTGCACCCGGGCGGCACCGCACCCACCGCATCTCAGCGCACACAAAGCACCGCACTGCACCGCCCGCCCCGCTCCGCGCCGCGCACACCGCTCCGCTCGGCACCGCCCGCCCCGCTCCGCTCCGCGGCGCGCACACCGCTCTGCACCCGCCGCACCTCACCGGGGGCCGCCTCGGCGGGGAACAGGACACTGAGCCGCCCAGCCCACCGTGGGGTCCCTTGTTCTCCCGACCGGCGGCTCCGGAGCCCGCAGCGGGGCCGGTGCCAGCGAGCAGGAGGCGCAGCCCCGTTCCGCGCACCCCCGGTACCGCTCCCGGAGCACC
>JBBMKD010000025.1:14378518-14428303 GCA_037834095.1 Argya squamiceps
AGCAGCGGAGTACCGAGCACCGGCCCCTGCCCGTCCCCGCCTTCCCGTGCACTTCGTTAACGGAAGCGCCGAGCTCCGCCCCGCACGCGGTGCCACTGAAACTCGTGAAACCCCCGACGGGCGGCGGAGGCGGGCCTCCCCTTTCCCGCACCGGGCAGCGGCGGCGGCTTGGGGAGCGCGGGGCTCTGGAGGGGCGGCCCGGCCCGGCTGCGGAGAGCTCCCGGTGCGTCCCCGGGGCACCTCTGGCCAGAGCCCTGGAAGCACAGGGGAGTCCCGGTGTTCTCCGCGCCCTTCCCAGGGCGGCCCGCCCCCACCGTGCTGCCCTGACCCTCCCTTGGCATAGCCCGGGGGCTCCCGGTGTGTCCCGGGTACTCCCAGTGTGTCTCTGCCATTCCCACCCCAAGCCCGCTGCTCTTCAAGGAATCCCAGTGTAACTGCATCCCATCTGTGCCGCCCTCCTGTCATCATTCGTCACGGTGACCCTGGGGGACCATGGGGACAGTGGCACTGATGACCTACACACCAAGGACCTGCCTACCCAAACTGTGCCCTCCCTCACACTCTGCCACATCCCCATTGCTCCCAAACATCCACTGGCAGCAATGCCAGTTGGCACCCCAGGCTCATTGGGCCCAGGGACACAGATATCACATGAAAGATATCACAACCTTTTTCTAACCCAGAGGCATGGAGAAAACAGCTTGACAGGCCAAGACCTCTACAAAGGCCCTGGTGTCAGAAAGGCAACAGAAAATCCTGCTTTGAATATAATACATACACATTTTTAGGGTGTGATTTGTATCTGCCTCCCTGTATTGCACACACAGCCCTCACAGTAATGGCTGGTTTGGGTGACACAAGTCACTCATGACTTGTTCAGGGTAATGAACTGGCAGTACCGGATATTTCCCATGACAAAGCTGAACTTGGCATCCGTGGTGGTGGCAGCGGGTGCCCTGTGCTGATGGCTCACATCCACATGCCTGATGGCAGCCTGACCTGTGTCCCACACGGGTGTGGGGATGCAGGAGTGGCTGTCCCTTGGGAAAGCAGGGTTTGATGCCAGCCCTGTGCTGTGCTCCCCTCAGACCATGTGTCCTCCACCTCCAATCTCACCACACTCAGTCCCAGCCCTTTTGCTCACTCCTGGCTGGGTTTGGAGCAGGGTTCAGCCTCGTCCTTTCATCCTGGTCTGTCCCTCTTGGACATCCTCAGAGGCTCCACTCCCTGTCACGAGCCAGCCACATGAGTGAGGGGTGATAGGGAGTTGCTGGTGTGGGAGAGACAAGCTGCTGTATTCCCTCACCCCAGAGAAAGGGGGCTGTGAATGGTCACCTCCATGTCCCCATGCCCCTGGCACAGTGCCATCCCGGCCTGGCAGCTGCCTCCGGCTCTGCACTGCATTTGCCATTCCTCTGCAGCCAGTGAAAACCTCCCAGCCTCCCCTTCCCTTCACTGGAGCTTTATGGGCATTCCCAGCATGGATCCTGGCATGGATGGATATAGGTGTGTGTGCCTACAGACACACACCCATATGTACATACATTTACCCACAGAGGCCCTAAGAAGTGTCTAATTTGCATGAGTACCCCATTATCTGTGCAGCTCCTGAGGCTGCTTTGGGGATAATATTGACACACAGAAAGTTACTTTCCTCTTTCCGATAGCAACTGTAAAGCCGTATCATCGCTGACTTCATTTATGAGCTGTAAAGAGTAAAATAAATGTTTATGTAAATTACTTTAACTGGTAAGTAATTTCCTGGCTTTTGAATGCTTCAGGTTTATAATGGTTTTGCAATTATGCAAAGCACATAAGTTGTATCAATTACATCAAGTAAGTCTACATTAAGCAGGCAGATGCGTGAATTCCCCAGTTTAGAAGAATAACTCAATGAATAAGCATGGAGCAAAATCTGAGATGCAGAAAGGGTTCTGTGCCAACAGCCCTATTCAAATAGTCACCTGTGAGCATTACAAAACCCGCCCCCCTCCCAAACTGCTGGGCTGTTTTTGGCAAGGACAGCGTGGCTCTCTGGCAGCCCCAGCACAGCAGGAACAGGCTCTCCAGGGATCCAGAAGTGGGGTTACTCTAGATGCACACTGCTGGCCAGGTACCAGCTCCCTTTCCCTGCACTGCAATGCTGTTTGGCTCAAGGGAGCACTGTGAATCCCAGGGGATGCCCACTTGCTGCTGGACAGTCTGGGGGGCTGCGGGCAGGGGGCACACATGGGAGCCTGTGCAGGCGGCAGGTGCCCTGCTGGTGCCCCCCTCTCGGCAGGGATTCACCTGCACTGGCTGGGATAATCTCAGCCTGGTCCCCCAGCGATGCTCCCCATCCTCCTTTTCTTGGCTGTCACGTCTCCGTGACCTGAGCGAGCACCGACTGACGACATCGCTGGAGGTATTTTTAGAAATGCCGCTTTGCAGGCAGGCAGAGGAACGGCAACGAGGAGCGGGGCTGGCCGCCAGCAGCGCCTCCCGCCAGCGCCCAGCAGGTAATGGGAAGGCTCGATACATCGATGACCATCAGTGCTAAAACATCTGCCCTGCATGGATAGCACCAGCCCGCCACGGGGCACGCTGCCCGGGGACAGTGACCCTGGCTCGGGTTCAGCTCTGCTTTTAGCCCAGCCTGTGCTGTAGCTGAAAAGCATCGCTGCTGTGGTGTGGTGAAGTCAGGCAGGTTAATTTGCCTTTTACTTGGATGAAGGGAAGCTCCAGCGATCGAAACACATCACGGAGTGGGGCCCTTTGTATGGGGTGTTTGTTCTGCCCTGAGCAAATATTTAACCTATATCTGTAAAAGAGCTAAAAAATCCCCCAAATGCCCGAAAAAATGTAACTCCTCCTACTCTCCCTTCGAGCAACCTGATAACCTGGTCTAGGAATGCAGGCGGGAGCACACCTGATACCTGAAACCTATTGTATGTTGGGATGCTCCCTGTAGAAAGTTCCCACCAGAAGCTTCAGACAGCGTGAGAACGTGTCCCCAGAGCACAATTAATTATAAACCAGCTCATTATTCTAATTTTTCTCCTCCTTGAGGAGGTGAGGGGATTTCTCGGCTTTGCTGAGGCATGGTTTGCTAAGCCAACATGAAATGCTTTGCAAAGCAGGAACGAGCCCCCTGCATTCCTACATTCCTACATTGCCATTTCACACAATGACAGGAGTTTTAATTAAGTCTTAGCATGCTCCTGAGAAGTTTAATGCCCATTTTAAAGTTCCCTAGTTGCATTAATTCAACCCCGAGGCTCTGATCCTTGTGATAGGGTTGTGTGGAACTGGGTGGAGAGCAGGAGCTGGGCAGGGGTGTTTCAAGGATCGCTGCCAAAATCCAACACACTGGGATGCTGCTTTGGCTGCTGGTGGTGTCTCTGCAGCTCAGCACCTTGGCCAAGCCCCTCGAGCCAGTTAGGCTGGGTTTGAGCAGCCCAGGGCAGCCCAGAGCCTGTCCACAGCCAAGGATCTGGCTGCTCCAGCTGGGAGCTGCTGCACGCCTGGCTCAGCTCTGCCTGTGTCCCCCACACAAATCTCCTCTATATCAAGCAAATGGCAAAAAACAACACCTTTTTCAACCTGCTGCATTCAGGCAGACAAAACCCCTGCTGTGCTGGCAGCCAGGGCAGTGCCATGTGAGATGTAGCAGCCGTTGGATGGGTGACTCTTCCACCCTTCCGAATTTCTTATCTCGGACTTCAGTGCACACCATCTAACCAAACCTCAGCCTCCTTCTCCCTTTAACCTACCTTTTGTCTTTGTCATATTTTTCAGCTGGCTTCAGGTACAGCTTGTGTTTGGCTTTAATGCCTGTTCCTTGCCCAAGCAAAACAATGCTGGGCTCATCTTGTGCCTCTCTGGCTGCTGGGGAGTGGGGAGCTCCTCTGTGGGAGGACTGCAGCTCACCTCCTAAGTCATTAATGTTTCATGGCATTAATCAACACAGGCTCCTGCTTATGAAGCACTTCTTAGAAACAAGGCTAAGAACAAGCACGAGGTGTCCTTGCTGAGGCTAAACCCTCTCTGCTGGCTGGGGGATGCCCATCCTGGTTGGAGCAGACCCAGAGAGGGGGCAGCTTGACACCAAGTGAATTCCATCCGGGCCATTTCATCCAGCAAATAAAAATTCTGGCTGTACTGGAGAGATGGCTGCCTGCCAGGAGGAGATCCTGGTCCTCCTGATCTGGAGGGAGCCCACCAGCACTTCCCCAGCCAGTGCTTACAGGGCATCCTTGGGACCCTCTGCTTGGGAACTTGGGTGCTTTCTGCAATTCTTTTTAACCAAAGAAATGTCTGAAGATAGAAGCTGCAGGTGGGCAATTGGGATGTTTTAAGAATTTTACTACTTCTGGTGCTCATTTTCTCCTTGAAGCCAAGCCTCCACAATGCCACTAAGCCTGTTACCCTGGCTGGGTGACACTGGTAACACGGTGTGCAAAGGCAGGTTTCCCTTTGCACAGGCAGAAAGGAGGGGAGCCATCTCTTTAAGAAATAGATTCAGTTCTCAGCAAACCCATTTATTTTTAGTGCCCTCCAAATTATGCTTGTCTTTGGAGAAGAGATGAAGCAAAAGCAGTAATTCTGAATAATTTAGCGAATAGAGTTTTGGGGCTGTAGTAAATGGCTGTGCTGTGCTGGGGCAGGGGCTGGAGGAATGCAGGGCTCACTAATAACCTCCAGCTGCTGCAGGCATGGGCAGAGGTAAATCAGTGAGATCAGTGTGGTCATAAAGGGATGCACCCATGCAAAGGAGAATATTGTGCTGAGCGATGGGCTCAGCTGCATCCTGGCTGCATCGCGAGAGCTGTGCCCAACAAAGGGATGGATATGCAAACGAGGTGGGATATTCACCCATGCAATTAAACAGCTTTGCTGCTAACCGGCTTTGGCTGCTCGATATCCAGCTGCCTGCGAGATCCCACTGAGTCCATCCTGGCATGGGTACAGCACGCTGGCCCCTCAGGTCCTTGGCTCACTCCGTGTCACCTCTCTGAGCCCCGGGAACGCTCAGCAGGTACGATCCTGCCCCCCGACCTCTCAGGGCTGATGTGTGCTGGATGCCGGACCAATGCAGCTCTGCATCTTTGGCACCAGGGGGACGGAAACATTATCCTGCCGTGGATCGCTGACACCCGCCATGGATAATGGATATCCCAGCGCTCACACCGCGCTGCCCGCAGCCCCGCGGCAGCGGGACATCAGCACAGATCCTTCACCCCAGCCTGGGTCCAGCCCCGCCCAGGGGTCCATTTGCACCCAGTCCCCATTCCCCTGGCACTCTGGGGATGCTCCTACTGCCTCCATTCACTGCTGGGTGATCTCTTCCCCATTTTTATCTACACTGAGCTGGAGCATTCCAGCCCACCCCATGCTATCACAGCTTCCCACTCACCAAGGAAAAAGGCTAAGGTCTTTCTAGTTTAACTTACTGGAGCATATTTCATGGTGATTTAACTATTACGAACCTAACTTGGACCAGATTCTCTTTTTTTATTTAATTTTAAGGTGCAATTGACATGGTGAAGAAAACTGCACTCAGTTAAGAGTGAGTCACCAAAGAGATCTGTGAATCTACCTGCCAAAAATTTACAGGAAAAACTGTGTTTTCCTGTTAACCCAAAAACAGATGCATAACTACCACAGAAACTCAAACAAAAGCAAAATTTCTTGTTCTTGTGTTGGTGCTTCAAAAATTCTTTCTCAGCAGACTATAGAATTAAAAACTGCAAACGTAGTGCCAGGATCTGTCCTCAAAGCTGTCTTTACACCCAGTAAGGGTCTTCTGCTTTCTGGCTGAGCCAGAGGAAACTGGGGAAGACAAGCAGAGGAAACATTGAATTCCAGCCTCCTGCTAAGGTTTAGGGAAAAAGGAGCAGCACAGCACTGTGCAAGACTATTTTAGTACAGGAAAGTTTTACATCTACACCCAATGAATATTAAACAGCCACACGCTCCAGCTCTGCTGCCTGCGCCTGGCGCCGCGTGAGCAGACTTAATTTCTCTTTATGGAGAGGAGCAGACCCACACCCAGGTTTTCATGCAGGTGCCTTAGAGGTGAACGGGATGTGAAGGGTGAACCTGAGTCTTCTCTGCCAGGAGATCCCTTCAGCAATCACTCACAACTGGAAAAACAAGGAGACATTAAGGAAAAGCTGGCAGTGCAGGCAGGGTTTATGCAGACTGACATGGAATAACTGCCAGCTTGCTGGGAGCTTCATGTAAACCTTCCTGGGCTTTCACATCTACTTGCAGATCCAAGAGAGGTGTCAGGTGAAACAATAAGGATGAGATGGAGAAGGAAATGGTACACAAAGTGGGAGCAAGGCATGGCCAGGGCACTCAGTATCCCAGCTGAGGTGGAACCAGGGCTCTCTGGGGCTCAGACATCTCTATTCAGCTTTTTTCACCTTCAGCCCACCAGACAAAATGTGCAGCTGAATTAACCCCCTAGGAAGCAATAACAAAATAAACACAGAGCCTGTGTGCAAACATCCAGGGATGTTTCATGAAAACAGCTCCAATCCAAAGGCATTGTTCTGATTTTCATTCTCAGCCTTTGATTTTGACACAGACTATGCCCTGCTTTCCCCCAGCCCCCACCACTGCTCTCACCTGTGGAGCCATCCAGGCCAACCCTGGTCTTGAGCACTTTTTCTGGAAGCATCCTCCTCCACAGGCGAGTGTCCTCATGGTGCCCATGGGTCTGCAGAAAAAGCCCTGGAGGCTGCGGTGCTCACACTCCTCACTGTGGGCAGGGATGCTCTCCACAGCCTGCATCCTGCTCCTCCTGCTGCTCCCCCAGCTCCAGCCCTGCACTGACAGTCCTGCCAGCACCCACAGAGTGTGCATGGCTCAACACAGCTGGGAATGGGTGCTGAGATCTGGATATTGTCCGTGGCAACCTCTCCTCGAGCCCCTCTCAGACACCAGGAGTGAGCTGGGCTGGCTGATGCTGGCAGCAGCTCTCTGGGGTGGGATCCTTCACTGTGCTTTTCCACTCGTGCTGCCACAGGGCTGCCACACCAGCATTGAAAATCGTTGTCTTTTCATCAGGGGCTTTGTTGACTCTGTCCCAGCCTCAGGGGTCCCTGAGTGGAGCTTCCCTGCAGTTCACCTCTTCCCTTATTATGGACCAGTAAATGCTGTGGTAAAGATGGTCCCTAATGGTGCCTGGTCCCAGAAGGGTCCCAGTGCTGCTGCAGAGACAGGGTGGTGGGACTCCCCAGGAATGCTTCACTCACTCCAGCCTCCCCAGCAATCTAAGGCAGAGGATGGCTTCCTGCACCCAGTGTTGCCTTCATCACTGAATTCCTCAGCCCTTCTCCTGTGGCTCTATCCCATCCGTGGCCAGAGATGGAGATAGCAGCGTCCCCTTTGCTCCCATCTGCCAGTGCATTAAGAAAATGAGAGCTGATTAAAGTCCATCCCCTCCTGAGCACCATTGGTCCCCAGCAAATTGCTGACACCACCGATTTAGGGGCACTGGCAGACAGGTGGACTTCCCTGTGTCTGCAGACATCCAGTTTTATATGGGTTTGGGGTTGCTTGGGTCTGAGCATTTCCTGTGGTCACAAGAAGTGTTTTAACTGCAGAAAATGAATGTGTTAATTTGATTTTCTTTTTCCTATTGCCTGTTAAAAGGTTGGCTGAGGCAGTGCCTCTCCTTGCAGCCCTGCTCCTCCATTGCACACTGTGCAAGGATGCCAAGATGGGACGGGAAGGTGCTTCTGTGTGCCCACAGCATCCCATTAACCCACAGCAACTGGAAAGCCCCTGTAGCACCAAAAAGTCTTCTGTTTCTTAAGGCAGGCCAGCTGGAAAGCCTCATTTTCCTCCCATTAATATCCACCTGCCAGCACTTTCTTGAAGGCAGTTAAGAACATTGAAACTGGGGAGATTTGCAAAATAAACAGCGATCAAAAGCAAAGCCCTGGGTTCCTGCTCCGAGGGTGCCTGCCAAGACACACAGATCGTATCAGGCTAATTTACAAAAGGAAAACCGCCCTAATTAGTGTTCAGGAAAGCACTTTAATGAGAAGAGCATTAGTGCAAAAAGCAAGAGTGCCAAGAGGTCAAGCTGTTCCTAATGCCAGAAAAACAGGAAATGGGGCATGGCTGGTCTCTGCCCACCCAAGCCGCAGCACAATTTTCTTTTTCTTTTTCTTTTTCAGTAGTATCTCAGGCTGTTAGTGAGGAATTTAGAAAACCCAGAGCGTAATGCCCAGTGGCAGGGCAGAGCCTCCGCCGGCAACGAGCTCTGATCATCGCGATGCCAGGTGTGGATAGGGCTCCCTGTAACCACCTCCCCTCCTTTTTGGGGCCGAGTGCAGGTTTTCTGGGGTGTGCCCTGCGAAGGGAAGAGCAGGAACCTCTCAATGCCACAGCCGCCTCCCGCGGCCAGTAACCATGGCAGCCGAGGGATTTGCACGTGATATCGGCATTTCTGCAGCACAAAAGAGCCTCTTATCTAGAATGAGTAACTGGTCTGGCTGGTCTTCATTCCTCTGGTTATTGCTGAGGCGGAGCATCATGGGGCAGTTCATGTGATGCTCACCATGGGGCAAATTCGGACCATCCACGTGATGCTCACGCTGGGACACATCCAGGTCACCCACGGGGAGGCTCCAGGATGCCCTGGATGCTCACCCAGCCCCGCAGCCCCACTGTGGGGGGCAGAGCCAGCCCTCCCCACCACTTCTGGCAGACAAAGCTAGGGAGGGAGCAGTGATCTTCCCGCTGAGCTCAGGTTTGCAAAATGAGTGTCTGCAAAACCGTGTGGAGCAATTTGGGCCACGCGGGTTGTCCCCAGGATGTCACAGCCCAGAGCTGGCAGGGGTGTTCCTGGCATCCCCTCAACCTGATTTATCTCACTTCTCCAGTTGTTTACATTTCTTCTCGAATTTCTTCCAGTTTATCCAAGAAAAGTTTTGAGGCTTTAACTGTTTGACTTCCAGCTCTTCTCATGCATCAAGTGGCTTCTAAAAGCAGAGAAAACTGCATGAAAGAGCACAGGTTTCTAAGCTTCAATTCTGCAGATGATCAAAACCAGCTCACTGACACTGCACCAATCTCCCTTAGGCATTCACCCTAGGGCATGAACTGAAGTGGGCAAGTTTTATCCCAAAACCAGAACAGGTAAAGAGGAAAGAATGAGAAAGGAAAAGGTCATTGAGCCTGAGCTCAGCCTAAGCTGCTGCTAACAAGTGCTGTCATGGGCACCCACAGGTTTGTGAACCTCTCTGTGGTCCCTTCCTAAAAGGTGGTCTGGCGTTTTTTCAGGGTGTTAACTCCAGTGGGATCATTACTGCACTTAAAAGGAGCTGTGTGCTCAGAGCAGAAAAAAACAGACATGTATTAGCTCCATTTTAGGGGAAGGTAAAAGGGATTCAGGCAGATTTATATGCAAGTGTCACTCAAAGCAGGGTTACACAAAGGAAAAAAATATATGTAGACAGAAAAAGTGGGTTACAGACTGTTCCCAGAACTAGGAGTGTGTCCTGCTGTTTAAGGTCTGCAGGTTTCAAGGTTGAAGTGCTTAAATTTATTTCAAGCTTTCTAATTAAACACCATTTAACTGGGCTTTCCATTTATCCTGCAATTTCTTTCTGGACCTGAGTCTAATCCCCAAACCTGCTTATTTGCTTTTACTTTCGTTACAACATTATCAGTGATTAACCTGCAATTGCAGTTAATCTTTTTAAAAGATTTCTCTGGCTATAAATACAGAGAAGCTACCTGCCCTGCTTCTGTCCAGAGGAAAATAACTTCCTCCACTGTCAGATGTCTGTGGTGGGTTATACTATTCATTCTGTCAGCTGATTTTTCTAATAGGACACATTTGTCTTCTCTAACTTCCTACAGAACATTGAATCAGTATCAGTTCTCTGAAAGACACAGGCCACAAGGAATATGAAAACACCCCCAGTATATTAAAAAAAGCAAAAAAAAAGTATATATAAACAGTATATATAAAGCCTCCAGTAAAGATGCTGCTGGTGACAGTGAGGCAAAACCTACCACATTCCTACAGCTCCAAAGACAAGCTCTGCTTCTTCCTCCAGCACTTCTCTCTTCCACTTATTTAACAAAAAGCAGCAACAGCTAAAATATCACTGCAAGAAGACCTGGTTTCTATGGCAATAAGCAGCTGCCTGTCAAGATTCCCCAAGTGCTGCATTAATATCATGAGAGGATCTCATATCAGATCGACCCAGGACTTAAGGACATCAAGAGGAATGAGCAAAGCTAATAAGAAATGCAGTAAAGGTACATGGAGTGTTACCAAATCCATCAGGAATGTTCCAAGGGCAGTGGAAGGATCATCAAGTGATGAGTGTCCTCTGCAAGATATTTATTGAAACCAATGCAAAGGAAGCCCATTGCAAATACAGCAAAACTGGTAAATGAATGGAATTTAAAAGTTAACAGAAGAAAGCCAATCCATGGCAACCCCCAAAACAAGAGGCACTAAAGTCCCTGTCCTCTGTCATCTCTAAATAGTCCTGCAGAGCAAACAGACCTGAGCTCAACTCCCCAGCCCAGCCTGCAAGTCTAGCCCTACCTTGACCTTAATTATTACCCAGAGAATAATCTCTCCAAAGAATTAAAGCCATAAACAGATCACAGAGAAGGGTAATTTCAGATCTCCCCACGGTTCCAGAATTACCAGTTGTGTATCCATCACCACCTCATACTATGTGTTGAAAACTAAGATCTTCAAGCAATCTTTACTATATAAGAAAGTTTTTTTTCCCCTCCTATTTGTGATTAAAGGCAAATTACAATTCTACTACCAGTATTATGTGACCTCTGAGCCTCTCAATTATTTATTGGGAAATCTGAACCGCATGTGAGGATTTTCTGGCTCTGTCAGTGCCTGAGTGAGCAAGAGGTTGAAGAACAGCTGGAATGTTGAAATAAATCCACAGCAAGTGAATGGTAATCTACGTGGTATTTAATGTAGATACAGGGAATTATGAGAGCAATTACAGCCCACTATTTATTTAAATGCTTTTTCTAAAGAATATTAAATCATAGCAGCAAATCAGAGCCCCAGTTTGATTTTTGCACATTTCCTGGTTTGATTATATAAATATTTAGAGAGTGCAAACAACCCCCCAACTTTGCACTCCCCACCAAAATCTTCTACCTGGCAGGAAACCACTTGCAAATGACTGAGGATGAGAAATATTCAGGGAGGTTTGGGGGAGTGCAGGCTCTCTCCTACAATGTGATGGCTTCAGACCCTCCTGCAGTATAGTGGAGCTCATTAAATTTGTTTAAAAGAAAGCAAGACATTGTTATTAATGCTAACATCTATTCTGTTTCTGGTTTGTTTTGTGGGTTGTTGTTTTGTTTTTTTTTTTTTTGCCACAGAAACCCATACATTTTGCAAGAGAGGGGGAAAAAAGCAACACAAGAAGATCCCAAAGGAGGTGAAGGCCAGCCCCGGGCTGCTGGTGGGGAGAGGGATCACCCAGGGGGTGACGCCAGTGCTGCCACCATTCACCAGGAGCTGTGTCACAGCCAGACCTGTGGAACCTGCAGCACTGCTCACAGCATTTGCTGAACACCTGACAAGTCCCTTGGCCACGGTGACACGGCTGCTCCCTGCAGCAAAACCTGCCCCAACTTTTTCCTCCTGAGGATGGAAAGTGGCTCCTCTCCATGGAGCCAGTGGTGCTGTGGGAACATGGACAGCCTAAAACTTGGCAGGATCTGCAAAACCTCATCTAACACCACCTCATGCAGTGCTTCTCACCACTTCTCAGCTCACCAGCAGCTTTCTGTGCTTGGTGCTAGCCTTGAGGAAGATGAGGAAGGAGCTGGTGGTGCTGGAAGAAGATGGGACACCTTGAGCCACCAGCTGGGTGCTGGCTGCTGACCAGAGGTTTGCCTTCCCCTCCAGTGCCTGCTCCCTGCAGAGCTGGGGAGTGACTCCATGACTACAGGGATGAGCAGTACCAGAGTGGCTTCTCTCCCCATGGGCAGTGTGGCCAGTCTGAAGTGACTGAAGGGCTGGAAATTGCCTGCTGGAAATGTGGATGTCACTGAGGCCCAGCAATGAGTGCAGGAGAGCACCTGCATACTGGTGCACTCTTGGCACATCACAGGCTCTGAGTTGACTCTGAAACACTGTCTGAGAGAGGAGAACACTTACTGCACTTCTCTTTCCCCTCCCAGTTGGGACCCAACTCAGCTTCTCCCTTCCTGCTCTCTGTTTATCCCTCCCAGCAGTGGCAGCAGAGAAAAATCCCAAGGCTGGAAAAGAACTCTAGGAACATCTCATCCAGGACTGGGCTTCTCTATCCTTGAAAGATGCTTATCAAATCTGTCCATGAGAGCCCCCAGTAATGGAGAATCCACCACCTTCCCAGGGTGGACAGCTGGCAGGAATTCCTCCTAGTGGCAACGCCCAGGTGGTCTTGGCACCAGGCAGGGACCCTCCAGCATCTCGCAGTCTGTGCACTTGGGGACAGAGCTTGGCATCCTCATGGCAGCTTGATTTGCTCCATGCTTGGCCTGTGAGCATAGTCTGCATCCTTTTCAGATGAATCACTCCCCATTGCTGCTGTCAACCTTGAGCCCAACAGAGAAACCTTGTTGTTTTTTTTCCCTTGGTTATTTCTAGCCAAGCGGTGACTCAGCTGTCAGAGGTGAATAACTTCGTGTTTTGTCTGAACACTCATTAACCATCCAGAGCCATAAAAAGCAATTTTTCCATAGCTCTCCCTCCACAAGGCTGGATTTCAAAGCAAAAGGGCTGACCTGAGATTTAGTGGGAAATTCAAAAAGGTGCTCAATAGATCTGCAGAGCATAGAAACCTTATATGGTTCTGGGTTAAATAGCAGAGGGTTTTATCAGCAGTGATTGAGGGTCTTGGCAGAAGAGAGAGGCAGAGCCTACCCACAGCACATAGCAAAACCTACAGCCACTGCATGGAAATCATTAACAACAGAAATCTGCTAGCCCAGGCATTTGCCTCACTCCTACGCCTGCCCCGGGACCTGCTGCTGTTTCATTCCTCTGCTTCTTTTTCATCTTTCTCTGAAATCTCAGCAGCAAGGATTTCCTCATCTTCTTTTGCTGTGGGCATCACACGAATGGTGACTGAATGATCAGAAGATTCTGAGAATATCTCTTCTCCCAGGCTGGTTTGTGCTTTGTGGGATGTGACAGGTGATCTCTGGTGCACTGGTGATTTTGGTGGGGTTGGGCTGACACTGGAACCCTGCAATAAAAATTAAAAAAGAAGGCAAAAGCAACCTTAGCAGATCCTGGCCCACCACCCCTAACATGGCAAAGCTGGTCAGGTGTTCTGTGGTTCCATCTCAGGATCTCTGCATTGGGATGTCAGCTTGATGCCAGAGATGCTCCCTGCAAGAGGGGCCACTGGATCATATCCTTCACGTCTTGAGAAACACAGAGAGAGGAGCACAACAGAGCTGTCTCACACCTGCACCAACTCTTGTTTTGCTCCTGAAGCTTCTGGAGGGGCTGATCTCAGCCAAACATGGCACTGATGCTGTTGTGAGGGAGCAGTCCCAAGCTGCCCTCTCCTCCTTTAGAGAGAAGCCTCAGAAGCCTGCCCCATGGATGTGCCATGGAGAGGGATGTTAGCAGGGTCCTGCTCCCCCATTAGTGGGGTTAGTACCCAATACATGCACCCTGCAGCAACTGGGCTTGTTTTCACACATTCAGAGCCCTCAGTGCCACTGTTCACTGCTGCTGTTAACTGGTTATGGATTAATGTTAAACATCACATTGTTTGGAGCCTCTCATGCCTCTGTGGGACTGCAGAATGCTTGGCATCAGCCTGGTGTTTACCCAGCCTCAAGGCCACAGCATTCCCTATCAGCTCCTCTTTCCCCTCCCTCCCCACATCCAGATGTGATAAGTGTGCCTGGTTCCATGCTGAGACTAGTAACAAGGTCTGCATGGAGACAAAATCTTCCTTACAAGTTTAGTTGAGACAGAAGAAAAAAAGGAAAAAAAAAAAAAGGACAGGGCCATTTTCATTTTCCTTTTCAGCTGCTCATGACAAAAAGCAAGGGGGTTCATGCAGAGGTGGCAGGATGGCATTGCCTGCTGTGGGGACCTCTGCCCCAACCACCTGGGGAAAGCTTTGAACATCAGCTGGGCTGTGGGTGCTGGGTGCCCCTGCACTGATTAATTATGAGGGGCTCTGTCTCTGCAGGAGAGAAGAGACATTCATTTGTCTGTGGCTATAGTCTAGCTAGAAATTAGACTCAGGCTTAGCACAGGTAGGAAAAAATCTAATGTATTTCCCTATTGTATAGCAAAACAAACCCCTGTGGGACACTGGCATTCCCCCAAAGGCCTGTGCAAGATGTTGGCTCACCCCTTGCTGTCTGCCCACACTTTGACAGACCCCAGCATCCTGAGCTCAGTCCTTTAAAGCACCTGAACCCCTCCACAGCTGGTGGGGAGAGCACGCTTGGTATCTAAGGAAGCAAAGCCAAATTTCCAGGCTCCCCGTGCTGACCTGTCCCTCCTGCATCGCCTTCAGCTCCTTCAGTCTCCAGCGGAGCCGCTCCAGGGGCCCTTTGCCCCCCATCCTCCCCGTGGCAGCTAGGGCAGCCTTGAACAACTTTGGGGTCTCAGCTTTCGGGGGAATGATCAGTGGATCTCCGGGGCCTCCCTTCTCATCTTTGGGTTTGTTGTTGCTTTTCAGCATTTTCCTACAGCACGGAAAGGGAGAGGTGATGTCAGTCCGGGAACGTGTTCCATTAGCTGGATTTTGTAACGCAGAGAAACCAAGCGTTAAAAGGACAGGGACCTTTATGCGCCTTGGGAAGGACAGAATAACAAACCTAAGCAATGCTAAAAACTAAACCGGATCTTTTCATAGATTTCTAAACGAAGGCGCTCTGGCCATGCTCCACCCACTCTGAGAAGTGGATTTTCTCAGCCGGAGCCTCCCCCGGCAGCCGCGGCGGCCGGGTGCCCTCTGCCGAGGGACAGCGGCTCCAGCCCGGAGCGGGAGCCACCCCCGGGAGTGGGAACGCAGCGCCTGCAGCCGGAGCTTTCCTGGGGCTTCACACTGGGAGAAAACTCCCCTGAGATTGCGCAGCCCAGGCTCTGCTGTTTTTAACCCCCCCAGGTTAGAAAGCAGCACGCACTTGGCCTTCTTACGCAGCAGCTTCTGAGACTCCGGGTAATGCACCAAAATCTCGTTCAAGTCCTTCTTCTCCAAAATAAAAAGGTTGGCGAAGCCGTGGGCCACGACGTTTGCTGTGCGGCGATTTCCCCCTCCTGCTGCCAGCAAGCTGGGAGAGACAATGCAAGCCATCAACACCTCTGTTCACAGGCTCAGAATGTCAAATCCCCTTTACACACCTCCACCTCTCTCTTTCAGGGGACTCAGAGTTTAATTTTCACTCCTGATGGCATTTATCATGCACAATTTTTAAAGAATGATAAAGGGAAACCTTGCATGGAGTACTAGATAAAAAATTACTTGTGGGTTTGAAGGGTCAAATATTGTGGTTTACACCAGTTTAGTGTCTGCTGGGCTGTGGGGAGGCAGCAGTATTGCTGTGTTACCAACTGGTACAGGGCTTTTCGTTCCCATAAAAGGGGTGGATTAATGACTGGGAGACTGTATTTGTGAAGCACCTTTTCTGATCAATTTTCCAATTCCTCCATCTATATTCCTCTGTGTACTGTCACCAGCTCCCCAGGCAGAAGACAACATGATGACAAGAACAGCAGGAAAGCTGTAATTTGTGTCTCAGCCTCTGCCCAGTGTTCACGGCTCTCAGGCACAAAGATTTATTGGCATGCTGCTGATCCTTCCACTTCCCACCCTCCTCACCCAAGGCCCACAAGCTGTATTTCCCCAGCTCCCTGAAAACGCTTCACT
Source organism: Argya squamiceps (assembly GCA_037834095.1). Classification (NCBI taxonomy): domain Eukaryota; kingdom Metazoa; phylum Chordata; class Aves; order Passeriformes; family Leiothrichidae; genus Argya; species Argya squamiceps. The sequence goes on from JBBMKD010000025.1 coordinate 14,394,409, forward strand.
CACCTGATTTCCCCAAAGACAGATCCAGCTTTCAGAGTCACCAGCACGGATTTGCCATCAGGTCCCCCCAGCACCTGCACTTGCCCCGCCTGGATGATGTACATCTCACGGCCTATTTCTCCCTGCAGGGAGAAGGGGAGCTGCCTGGGATGCCCAGAAACACGGACACCTCATGGATGCCCTAAGCAGCACCTTGCTGGAAACCCCCATGACCATAGTGCCCTCTCCAAGCTCCCAAAATGTCTTGGTGGTGCTCACTCCTGAGCATTCTCATCTCAGCATCCCAAAGACTCCAACAAGCTTTCTCCTGCTCTCCTGCTGTTCAGAGCTGCAGCAGAAGAGGTCAGTCTTTGTACAAGACCAGCTGCAACCGAGGGTGGTTTTGCTCCAAATTCCCTCCCTGTGAGGTGTCCTGGCTTTCCTCAGTGCCCTGCAGAGCCTGGCCATGACTCCCAAGCATCTCATTACCTTCTTGCACACGTAGTCGTTGGGCAGGTAGACCACTGATCTGAGCCGCTTCAGCATGTCAAAGATCATCTGTCTGTCACAACCCTGAGCCCAAAGAGAGCCAAAACATGCCAGCATTAGTCTGTACTGGTGTGGCAGGCTGTGTCAGCCAGGGGCTGTGCTGCAGAGGGTACCTGGAAAAGGGCCACTTTGCTCACGATGTTGTAGTTCACATCGATGGCGATGTCCAGCCTCATCTTGTCTGGCAGCTGCACCAGCAGCTCAGACTCATCTGTGAGACAGAGCAGAAAAGTGGCTGCTTCCAACACTTGATCTGAGAGGGTGTCCTTCAGGTGGCAGTGGGAAAGCAGCCCACGTTCTGGTGGCAGAGGGCAGGAGACAGCTCACACAGAAGGGTCTCCTCCAGCCTCTACCCACCCAGCAACCTGCAGGTCTAAATCTGAAGTGTGATGGAAAACCACCCTTTACATTTTCCCTGCCCTCATGGCCCTCAGAAGCAAACCACAGAGCCCAAGTCAGCATTGTTCTTGTCCAGGAGGGTGGGCACAGAGGTTCTGGTCCTGCCTGATGACATACTGGTAGGGTGAGCTGGTGGCTTTGCTGCTGGACAGTCACTGTCCTCTCTCCAGGGCACGTGGGACACTGGACTGACTCAGTGTGCTGTGAGTGATGCCAAGTCACCAAAGTGCTGTGACCCAGTGGCAGTCTGTAAACTCTATAGATGGGCAAACAAGCCTCTATACTGAAGAGTAAAATAAGCCACCCTCCACCCCCAACCTGTGGTGCTATTTGACAGTAACAATTCAGCTCTGCAGAGCAACCACAGTAAAACACGAGATTCAAGCATTCACCCTGGGAGTGGCTGGATCTCACCTAGCATGCCTTGGGAGTGCCACGTGTACTCGTACCACGTCTTCACCCTGTTCTGAACAGTCCTGGGGATCTTGTAGAAGTTCATGTATTTGATGGTGCTGTCCATGCAGCTCCGATAGTAAGTCTGCCCTGCAGTAGCAGCACCAACCACGTCTCTCATCTAAAGGAAGGGGTGGAGGAGAACTTTAAGTTGCTGTCATTTAATGTAAGCCAAGCCCTAACAGCATCTGCCAAATCCTTTTTGTCTTGCACCAATGCTGAGCAGGTCTTTCTATGGGGAAAACAAACCCAGAGAAGCAAACCCGTGGATCAAACCCACCAAAAGCACCCCCACCTGAGGCTGTAAATCCCCCCTGACTCCAACTCACCTGCCCTATCATGACAGAGAAAGCAAAGACACCTGTGAAGTAATTCAGCAGCTGGAAGACAATCTCAAACAGTGTCTTGGGGTCTGGCAGGCCCCCGATGGTGATGAGGGTTTTCACTGCCCAGTAGTAACAGCGGATGTAGCTGGGAGGAGAAGAGGAGAGGAGAAGAGGAGGCAGCTCTGAAGGCATTTCTGTTTCACCTCTCAGCACTGAGCTTACAGCCTCTGGCCATGGCAAGCCAGAGCCTGCTGAGAGTAATTATGGATGACAAAGGGAAAAATTGAAGGGCTTCACACTCCCCACCACACCTGCAGGTGCTTCTGGAGGTGCTACAGGAGCAGGGGAACCAATGGTTCCTCCAAGAACCTCCACCTGGGAGGCTCAGCTGCTCTGATTGCTCCTGTTTTCTGCTCCTCACAGCTCTGCTATAAACCAACGACATATTTCAGCAACATTTACACTTTCAAAAATCAAATTTTCAGGGGAAAAAAACATGTTTGTGAGCAAATTGTTGGCATGGGATTTAGGAGAAGCCAAGTGAATTCCTGATTCCCTGGTCTTGGGCATTCCCTTGGGTGTTTTGTTTCCACCTGAAGATGAACACAGATTTGTGTATCATACAAAAGAACTCTACCAGCAATATTAACACAGGTGTGGGCCTTCAGCTTGTGAGCCAAGGACTGCCTGTAGCATCAATCACTGACAGGACAGGGGACAGTTAACACAGGTATTGCCATGGTGAGGGGAAGGGCTGGTCACTGTCCCCATCTCACACCCCAGCTGGTCTGAGGGGCCTGACACAGGGCACAAGGACACACGGTGTCACTCCTCCATCCCAACCTGGCAACAATCAACACAGGCAGAAACAGGATTCATACTTTGATTCTAGTTGGCCAGGGAGCATTCCTTTGCTTCCCAGCACCAGGATCCCACTTTTTCTGCCAATTGGACCTTGCCACTGCTTTCCACCTCTGCCCAGCTGCAGCCTCATCTTGCAGCACTGTGTGTTATTGCACATCCCATCCCTCCCATCCTTGTCACTCTCCCTGGCTCCACATCTTCCCCTAGCACTCCCAACCCTTTGCTTCAGGGGTTTTTATGAATCCAGCTGCATCCCAACACCTCCCTTATTGCTCCAGCTCATCACAGCAGGCTGTGCTACGTGAGACCCCCAGCCCTGGCTTGTACCTGTTTCCTTCCCCATCATAGACCCAGGTGGTGGAGCCCAGTCCTTCGTAGGCTGAGGCCCAGTAGTAGAGGCAGGAGTTCACATGCAGGCTGTACAGTAAGTAGGCAGTGGTCCGAATCACTCTGCAGAAAAACCCAGGAGAGAGCAGGAAGGGAGATGGTGTCTGCTGGAGAAGGATGTCAGGTCCCCCTCTGGTATCAGCAGGAGCCTTGGTGACCATACAGATATTACCAATACAGGAATCACAGAGCATCCCAACCCTGCTGCTGCCTCCTGCAGCTCCAGAAGTGCCAGAAAAAGCAGTTTATCTGCTCATGGCTCTCCTTCACAGCCAGCACCTTGTCCCTGTGCGTTGGAGAGAGGTGATCCTACCCATGCAGGCTTTGAGACCCTGATGTCCCACCACATCAGCCAAAGTCCATGTCAGCCAGCCCAGGCACAGCAGGGAAATAAATCAGGGACCCAGAACAAGAGCAGAATGAAGTGAACCTTCCTCCCCAGTGGCAAACAGCAATTCTCTGTTCCCTCCTTCCCCCCATGCCCCTCACCTGTAGATGTATGCCTTGGTCAGGATGGCCTCCAGGCGGCTGTTGAACTCGAAGAAGGCCATGTACTGGGAGGAGAAGGAGAGCTGCATGTTCCAGGCTCCTTGTTGGGAGAGTCACCTCCCCATAAAACCCCTCTGCCCCTCATTTCCCTCCTGCAACCCCCCTGCAGCATGGACTGCCACAGACAGATTTGTCTCTATCTGTAAGTACTCTTCTAGTCAACCATGAGTAGTTTAGGATGGAAATGAAGTGTTTGACCAACAGCCCTGCAAAGCCTTTGGGACAAAACTTCTCTCCATTCTATAATCCTCCTGTCATCACTGATGAGTCTGACAAGCCATAGCTCACCCCAGCCAGCACAGGCCTCCTCCACGTCCACTGCAGCTGCTGTTCTGCCTGATTTTGTAAGCTCTGACTCACCTTCAGACAGCGGGGGAAGCGCAGGAGAGGGTTGACACCCACTTTGAAGTAGAAGAAATCCAGGGGCAGGAGGCACAGCACATCCATCTGAAATCCACACAGGGAGAAACCTCTGTGGGGACCTGCAGGACCACTGGGGTAGGGCTGCAACCCACAGGGCAGATTGAAGATTCAGATGAATAAAGAAAATTTTGACAAACCTTGAAGCGTTGTGATCGCAGGTAGTTCTCTTTCATGGCCTTTTTGTCAGTCTGATGGGGAACAGAGAGAGAGGAATATTGATTGTTGCTTAGAGAAAGGACCAACACGGTCATGCCTGGCTTTCCTCCTCTGCACCACAACAGGGAAGATGCACAAAGATCCCTTTGTGCCTGGAAAGGGGAGAAGAGCAAGCAGAGAAGTCCTGGCTATATGCCATCTTCCCATGTCCTACCTTGGGACATCCAGTATCATTGGATTTTGCATCCCAGGAAAAGCACATCACAGTGCCAGCACCACAAAAATCAGCATTTGCAGGGGAAACTGCCTGTCTGAGCATCTGCATGGCCATGGGAAGGCTGTACCCTCAAGGTGTGATTTTTCACAGTTCGTTTAATTGAATATGGAAATGAAATCAAGGGCTTCTCTTATCTCAGGCATGTGATCTGTGTTCAGATTGCAATTGCTAATGCATCCTGCCTGGCACGTTCCTGAAAATTAACCCCAGAGTTTGTTACGCCCATGCCCAAGGTTGGCACCACACAGCTGTGCCAGGGCCAGTCAGTGAGCACCTCACCACGGGCAGAACCACCCCATGGAGCAGCACCCTGCAGGCATCCCTACCCAGGAACAGGAACCACAGACTACACAGTTTCTGGATAGGATGGAATTGATTTTATAGGAAAAAAATTGTGTGTTTGGCAGACAAAAAGACTATCACCTTATCCACTCTGTGTCAGGAGAGATGCTCATGATCTCTGAGAGTGGACAGAGCCCTGGTGGCCATGGCCATGGTGAGAAAGCTTGGAGAGCCCAGTTCAGAGACCAGCAGCCCCCATGTCACTCAGGGTGATGGGGCTGGGAGGTCCCCACATGTCGGAGTCCAGGGCATGGTCACAGACCTCAGCAGAGAGGCCTGGGACCCGAGAAAGAGGGTTTGAATCCTGGACAGGGGTGTCTGTCCAGGGGGGTTGCCTGGCACAGAGCCCAGGAAGACAGTCTTTGCCTTTAGTCCATGGAAAAAGCTTCTAACATTGAGAGAAGAATTACAAGTCACAAAGGTGTAACAGACAGACAATAGTTAATCATCAGGTGGAAAATTTGGTAGTTTTGGGATTCTTAGAATGGAGGTGAATAGGGGACAAGATAGAGACTTTAGGGCGGTCCCCTGGGTTCCTCTTGTTCTCCCTTGGCATCCATCTTCTGATGTGATGTGGGCACATAGTAGGCTAAGGGGATTGGGTCAAAGCAGAAATGACCTTTTTAGTATAGACAATAGGCATTGGCACGAAATTATAAATAATAGACACGTAACTATCTGTATAAGAAGGCAGTGACCTCCCATCATGGGGAGAGTCACCTGTGTCCGAGCTGCTGTGAACTTCTTGGCCGGGCACAGAGAAATTTGTAAGATAAGGAATAATAAACACATGAGAAACCAAGAAAGAACAAGACCTTGAGACTCCTCTTGATTCTCACGCCAAGCTAAAAGCCTTCAGAGGGCAGAAGAGACCCATCTGAACCACCAGAACCACCACCTGAATCTCGGGAAAAAAGAAAACCCAAACCCCAAGACCCACAGCTGGTCCCCAGAGGTGGGATGCAGTGCCCTGCCACTCACAATGATGTCTCCCCCCTGCACAAACTGCAGCCGGGTCTGAAAGACGAGGATGTCCAGCAGATAAATGAGGTCACAGAGGTAGTCCACCAGCAGCCAGTAGTGGATGTTTGCTGCAGTCTGGTAGGGGAAAGCCCAGCGGACAGGGATCAACCAGCAATTCCAGTTCCAGGCCATGACAACGAAGAACAGCCACAGCACGTACATAAGATCTGCACACAGGGAACAGCACCACGGTCAGCTGGGCAGACATCCCTCCTCTGTGTGAATCCACTACACAGAGGAGTTTCTATCCCCTGACCTGCCCTCAGCACAACAGGAAAACCTGTGGGAAGTGTCTTGGTGACAGTGTTTAATTGCAGCAGGGCTCTAGCACAGAGTGAACACCCCTGGTCACAGAACACACCATGCTTTATCAGAAAGCTTCTTCTAACTTTGCTCATTCAGCTATATTTGCTTTTCTCTGCTCTCACAACTCCAACTTCCCTGTTTTTCTTTTTCCCCTCCAGCCATGCTGAACTGGTGGCAGGCTGCCTGAGCCCAGAGGCTTCCAAAGGACTCAGGAATATGAAAGACTAAGGCAAGAGCTGGGCTTCTGTGGGGTGGCCACAAGGCAGTGGAATCTTCTTTTGTGATTTTAATTTTTTCGGTGGGTATCCACACCACAGGGAAAGCAGAATGCCCAGTCATGCTCCTGACACCCACAGCTGGAAGTATTTAGGAAGGCCTGTGCCTTGCAGAGGAATTTAAAATTAAATTTAAATTAGTGAAAACTAAGTCGCTTCTTGCTTAGTTCTCCTCCCCTCTTCACCCCCTCTCCCCCAGTCCCACCAGCTTGCCCCCAGCCCAGGCAGGAGGCTGTGCTCCATCACTCACTGGTGAGGGGGTCAATGCTGCTGGGGAACTGGTAGCTTTTCAGGCGGTCCAGCCAGGGCCGCTGCTTGAATGTGCAGCACAGCATCTCACAGTAGTGATCATCCCCTGAAGGTTTGTCCCCCTTCAGCTCCCCTCCTGGGGCAGGCACCGGTGCTGCTGCAGGTGCTGGCTTGGTGGGAGCTGGGAGAGGCCACACAGTTATTTCAAAGGGCAGAAAAATCGTCTTACTGCAGTTTTTTAAAAGGTCTTTAAACTGTTAATAAAACAGCTGCCTCCCAGAAAACACAGCGTGCATGGGGACCTACCAGGGAAACACTCCCAGCCCCACCTGCACTCACATGCCACAGGGCTGTCATCGTCTGAGGTGACATCGGGGTCAATCAGCTTCTCCTTCACCCTCTCAGTCCTCTCTCTAAAGAGCCTGACCAGCTCCTGCAGCCGGCTGTTGATGGCGGCGCTGCTCAGGCTCGAGGCCGAGCCCACGCGCTGGGGCAGCCTGTGGGGACACCAGGGGCACCTCAGGGAGGGAGGAAAGCCCCAGGGCAGGTTCACGGCATCATACAAACCTGGAATGGTTTGGGGTAGAAGAGGCCTTAAAGTTTCTCTCATTCCAAGCTCTCTGCCAGGGGCAGGGACACTTTCCACCAGACCAGGTTGCTCCAAGCCCCATCCAACCTGGCCTTGAACCATGACCCAGTCATGACCCATTCTTTAACCCTCAGCATCTGAACTAAGATTTACTTGTATTTATTTGGGTGTTGTGTGGTGAGAAGAACACAAAGTGGCATGGTTCCCTTTCCCTTTGGTATCCCAGCACTCCTGAGATCTTTGCTGTTTCCCCCCAAGCCCCAGGATGTGAACCCCTGGCTGATCTGGAGACCCTGGGCCATTACTCACCTTTCCCTCTGCTCCTCATCCCAGCCCAGCTCTTGGGTGGGGGATTGGCTCACCAGACCCTTGTCCAGACCATCCTGTGGGTGCAGTCGCTTCCTCCTGCAGACACAAACACAGCAACCAAGGATCAGCTTGGCTCCTCTCCCTCCTCCTCCTTCCCCCAGATATGACCTGTTTTCTGCTCTTCCTTCTCCTACTAGGGTCACTTTCCCCTAATTTTTAACATTTCCTGGAGTAGATGGGAGTTAACCCCCCTGCTCCTTTGCTACTAAGGCCCTGTTTCTCCCTGAGCACCATCAAGCCGTGGGCTCCATGGACATGCAGCCACCTGGCCCATTTTGCAGTTCAGTTTGGGTACCTGCAAGATGCACGGAGGGCAGGCATCATCCTGTGCTTGCCCCCAGTGCCACAGCTTCACATCACTGCACTTCAAGAGGCAGACAAGGAAAGTGCAATGCCAGCAATACCTACAAGTTGTATCCTAACACAGCTGGGGGCTCCCTTTGGCACAGATGGGTTTCTCAGATGACTTCCTTACATGTGGGCAAGAAAGGTGTCAGAAGGGAAGCTGAATATGAAGACAGCAGTCCCAGCAAAAATCTAGACTGGTTTGCAAACCTGCAACCAAGTCCAGAACTTTAGCTGTGATGAAGAAATTGTCTCCTGCCACCACTGGCCATGGCACAAAATGTGTTAGTGCTGTGTGTGGAGCATGGGAAAGCAGGATGCTGAGGTAGGTCATCCTGCCATCACAAATCTCCTAAAGAAAGTCAAATGCTGTGAACCCACCACCTTCAGTCCCACTGGCTCTCAGGTGTGACCTGCTCAGAGGTGGAGCAGGTGAACAAGACTGCTGAACCTTCATTTCCCAAGTGCCCACTGCAGGGGTGGAGGAAAACCACAAACCCATCTTTTAAAGTACTCAAATGTGGATGGAGGGGTTCCCAAAACATCAGTTTTCAGAAATAGTCGTGCCAAGGTCTGTGTTGTTGTTAGGACAACATCCATTGCCCCTCACCAGTCTCCAGCTGCCCTTCCCCTGCCTCTGTCCCCTCAGGACACTACGCTGCCCCACTGGCCTGTCCTCACCCCTGAGCAAGGCCAGGTGCCATCACCCCAGGCTGCCAGGTGCACACACACCCTGCAGTGAGCAGCCAGCTGGGATGGAAGGCCCTGCCACAGCCATGACCTTGCTGTGGTTCTGGTGCCCTTGGAATGCTGCAGCCAGAGGCCACGGGCACTAGAACATGTGGGATGCACAGGGTCCCTGCCCATATGGCATCAGCCAGAGTATCCTGGCATTATCTGCAGGAGCTCGTGTCCAAGCTCCAATCAGGTGTGTGGCTCATTTGCAATGAGCCTTTTATGACCCTGTCTAAACTATGTTCACTCGAATCATTCACAGAGCCTGTGGCCTGTAGAAGGGATTTAGAGATAACTGAGTGATTGCTCAATGCAGATTTTTGTCTTCTTCCTCTGGAAACACCAGCAGGACATGAGCATTTTCTTTCTGGTCCACAATAATTAATTTTTATTTCTTTATGTAGGAGAACAGAAGTTCCTTGCTTTGAAAAATACCCAGGGTTGTTTTGAGACACTCCCTGGAGACCCAACAGAGGGGTTTATGTGCTCACACGTGTAACTGCAAATATGCTTAATGCTGTCAGTATTTTCACTGCAGGTATTTTACATGAAGCCTGCTGTCCCAGTTTAAATAGCTGTTCAGCAGACTGGATTGTGGACATTTTTGCCATTTTATTTGCTCCTCCAGGAGTTTGGCTATTAAAAGATCCAAACTATTAAGTGGGAATGACTGCAGCACCTGGTTTTCAGCACAGAAAAAATCCCACTTCGGCTTTCATTTTGAATCCTCTGCAAGAGTGAGCCTCAAAAAAATCTAGTGCCACAACAGAAAAAAATCCATCAGCTTCCTCCAGACTAAATTTTAAAGCTCAGTTTTAATCCTCCCTCTCTCTAAGCAAAGAATCACTGAGTGATCTGTGTTGGAAGGGACTTTAAAAGACCATTTAGTCCAGCTCACTGCCATGGGCAGGGACACCTTCCAATAGACCAGGTAGCTCCAAGCCCCATCCAACATGGCCTTGAACACTTTGAGGGATGGGGCTTCCAGCTCTCCTCCGAAAGCAGGAAGTCAGGGGGGACATGCTGCAAACCCTTGTAGCAAAAATACAAGGAAAAAAAATGTTTATTTTTAAGATGAAGGTTCATATGCAGCACATAGACCCTCTGCGCTCTGAATTTGGGAACAGAGACAGGTGGACAACAGACAAATGGGATTTGACCATGGCTTGGGGATCAAGCCCATCTCCAGGAGGACACACAGACAGGGCTGTCCCTGGCCACAAAAGCTTTAAACAAAATGTAACCATTTAATTAAAAAACACAGACGAGGCAAGGCTTTGGCCATCTCCTCTGCTGCACACCGGGGTGACACTGGCTGCACACCCATCACTGTCCAAATCTGCTGGGAATGAGTGTCTCCACAGGGCTAGACTGGTTTGTACAAACGTTCCTGTCGTGGCAGGCTCAGGGGAGGCAGGGACCGCGCCCGGGCAGAGCCATCCATACCTGGGGGATGTTGCGCCGGGCACCGCCAGCAGGTTGGGAGCAGGCAGAGCTCCATGGGAACCGTGGATCTCCACAGCACGGCCCGGGCTGTCCACGTCCTTGATCTCCACGGTGGGGTAATTACCTGCTCCGTGGGGAAGGACAATAATCGCGGTGAGGGGGGCTCAGGGCCCCCCCTGCAGCCGGGGCTGCTCCCCAGACCCCGCGGCTGCCACGGAGCCGCCCCCAGGCCCTGCAGTGTGTCGGAAGGACTCTCCTTCTCCCTCCACTCCCTTCTTGCCTGGCTCTCCTTTCTCCTAAGCATTTGGAGCACTTATTTGTCTTCTCTTTTTTTTTTGCCTGGTTTTTAACATTCTAAGAACTGCCATCTGCTCCCCTTCTGCTTGCCCAGCTTGCAGTGATTGCAGCTACTCCATCCGAGTGTTGGGTTCCCGTCGTTTGGAAAACAATGGAGATTAGGATTCCCAGCTGCAGGTGCTATGCAGGAACCCAGGATTTCCAGGGTGTAGAGATTCTCCTGGCTCTTCTGAATGCAAACATATGGATTGTGACAGCTCTGAACCACACAGTGCTTGCTTTTCATGCAGAATAAGGCACTATTTAAATGAGCATTTATGGCTTCTTTCTTCTGCAGAGGTAATAACTGCTTCCTGCCACAGGCAAGGTTAGAAGCAGGAAGGTTGAATGCCCATAGTGGGTAAAGAAAGATGCCAGTTGTGCAAAGGAGAAATGGCACTGAGGGCTACCTTGGCCAGACCCCACGGACACTTGGCTGTGAAGTGTGATGTCTTTTCTTAGCTATTTAACAAAATACAATGAATTCCTGCAGGATTTCTTCTGTGGGAGGTTTTCACACATCTGAAAGACCCCATGCACCTCCTCCTGCTTCACACTGATGTGAAGCTAGTGGATCAGCGTGTGACTTGATTAAATGCCTGAGAAAAGGCCTGTTTGGGTTGCAAAGTTAAAATCCTGTTGCATTGTAAGAAAAAGCAGCAGAATTCGGCTTGCTGGTTAAAAACAAAGCAAAGCAAAGCTGCAGAAAAGGCAGAAAGCCATGAACAGCAAACCTCCACCTTCCTCTCCTCTTAGTATGAGCAGCACGTGCAAATGCTGGAGAGAAAACTGTGTGGTGATATGGCACCCTCTGCCTGCCGGTCCTTCAGGAGAGCTTTTCTGAGCAGCTCTAAACACACAGCATTTGCAAACGCTCTCTAGGCTTAGCTAAAAAGGCACATAGTGATGAGGCAGAAGCAGACAAACACGCGGACTTTGTTCCCCAGCCTCTGTGCTGCAACATGAAGCGTGCTTTTATTTCTTTTTAATTCTTTCCCCCCCACAAGAAAGCAACAAAAAAAGCAACTACTCCCGGAATCCCCCCCCAGCCCTGCGATGCTCTAACTACACAAGGCCGTGGTCAAAGCCAACATCTCTAATACCTAGTGGGGATTGCTCCTCAGTGCAAAAATTGGGGTTGACAACTCCAGCCTTTGGCGTGACAAGGACGGGGGAGCGGGTGGTGGCGGCTCGGTAGCTGGGGACATTGGGCAGCTGCTCTAGAGCCCCGCGGCCGGGAGGGGAGGCGGCCCCGCCGGCCAGCGGCTTGTCATGCACCAGCCGGTCTAGCTCGACGTCCCGGGCCCGCCTGGCCATGCTGCTAGGAGCCTGCTAGGTGCTTCAAGCAAAGGACAAGGCATCTGCAGCTGCAATAAAACACAGAGTGGTTTGAGACGGGGCGGTGGCAGAAATGAGCCGGGGGGTTTGGGGCTGCCCGCCGCTGGCGGGTGTTGGTGGCACACTGTGAGCCTGATATTTCTGGGTCTTGAGAGATTTTAGCCTGCTAGCAGCGGCTAACTTTTTCCCAAGGAAAAAATTCTCAAGAAAGCTTCTTCTCAAAAACCATCTCGGCAAACAACTATCCTTTCTCAAAGCAATCTTTCTCCAGGTGGTGTTTTGCTGTTTCTCTGGTTTAAACAATGGGATTAGAGGTGTCGTTCCTACTCACCAATCATGCTAAGTCTGTATCAGAACACCCTATAAAAGGTAGTAAGAATTAGACAATAAAGCCTTTTTTCTGTGCTCTTTGCCTTCTGAAATATTTGGAGTCTCTCATGTTTCTTTTGTGTCCTACAACAACAGCACACAGCTGCAGTGGTGGGCATCCTACCATGGGTTTTCCATGGAATCATAGAAGGTTAAGGGCTGGAAGGGATCTTAAAGATCATGTCCCATGGGCAGGGACATCTCCCACTACTCCAGGTTGCTCAAGGTCTTATCCAACCTGGCTTTAAGCGCTGCCAGGGTTGGGGCATCCACAACCTCCCTGGGCAATATGTTCCAGTATCTCACCACCCTCACTGTGGAGAATTTCTTCCTAATAATTTAACCTAAATTCCCCCTGTTTCAATTTGTACCCATTATTCCTTGTCCTATCACTACAGTTCCTGACCAATCAGCATTTTCAAGCACCATTGCTCCTCTGCAAGGGCTGCATGCAGAGAATCCCAGGGGTGAGGGCAAGCCATTCCCTGTACAGCTGCCTGATGTCAGTGGAGTTCTGCCAGGATGTACCTTTGCTCAGTCAGGCTGCAATGGGAACTCACCACCTAATTTTCATTACCAACCATTGCTTCCTAAAATGTTATATTAAAATGTGTTTTATGTCACTAGTTATTTCCCAAATGGAGAAAAGTGGTAGAGAAAATACTTTTTATCCCTGTGCATTCTCCAGCTGAAGGAGAAACTCTTATTTCACATCAGGGATTGCTTAATCAACAGGACTAAGCATTGTACATTCATATCCAGCTCCAGACAATGCCAATATTGCCATTGTGCTGTGCCCCCAGGATGTTTTACTCCAGTGAAAAACCCTGACTGCCCCTGCAGGCTGCAGAGAAATCAGCTGCCTGCTCCCTGACAGCAGGAAAGGAGAGGCTTGATTTTCCCCTCCCCAGGCACTGCATCCCCTGCTTCACTTCATCCCAGTTTGGCATCATATTGCTACAGGTTGTACCTTCAGCATTGGTTTCAGCAGCTTCAGCTGTCTCCTCTTCCACCTTCAAAATGAAAAAAAAGCCAATATTTTAAGGAGGAAAAGCCTGTTCTCCTGTCAGTAAAAGAGCAGACTTTGAAGCTTGACTGGATGTCCCATCTCCCTCCTACCCACCAGACTCTCAGCTTGCTGTTCAGTGCCCACATTGTAGGGTGAAAGGAGCCCTCCCTCCATCCACAGCTACTTCTGCTGCCCCAGCCTCAGGGATGGGGACATTTCCAGTGCCCAGCCCAGTCTGCTCCTCCCAGGGCACTGCATCCATCCCCTCGGAGAAGCTCTGAGCTCCTAACACCTGGAGGGCAGCAAGAGCTCAGTGCATACTGGAGCCCAAGGCAGGAGGGATGCTGTACCTGCACAGGGACACCTTTGACATCACTTATCTCAACTTCTTCCAGCTGCTCAACCCTGAGGGCCTCCTCAGCAAGGCAGGCTTCATCCACACCCTCATCAGCAGGGACACAAGGTGGCTGCAGCAAGGGTCTGGAAAGGAGAGGAAAAAATACTGCCTGGGGCACCAGGTGAGAGGCACATAAATAAAACAGGGCATTGCATGTGCATAAGCAAAAACTGCAGAGGCAGAAAGATCCAGGCAGAGTCTTTCTCCTCCTGTGCATAATCATTTCTCATATAATTAAAATGGGCCAAATAAAATGCTGAAACCTAATTTCCAGGCAAGGCTTTCCCACAAGCACTATTCAAATCCCATGTTTTGCCTGTGCAAGATGCCACCAGGACACATAATTCTCATTTTCCTTCAGCAGCAAGCACAGACCTCAGCTCCCCCGTTCTGACAAAGGGGCTCTCAAGATTGATTTTATTGCTTTAATATAACTTCATAACTGAAGTAAAAGCACCTCAAATGTTGCTCTGTGCATTTATCTCTTGATTTGCTCTTTCCTGGCAAGAAATGCAAAGCAGGGATTTGGGATAATGCGAAGAATTTTAAAACAGCTAAATGCATTAAAATATTTGTTTTGTTATTTTTAATAACTTCCCCCCTTAATATTTAAAATTATGCTCCCTTCAAATGTGATCACAAATCTTTCCATCCTAAACTAGAAAACCTGTTGATCTCTCTCTCTTTTCCCAGTAAACAAACACACTGAAGGATGGAGTAGCACCTCATTCACCCCACAACTGAAGCTCAAGTTTCTATAGTGAAGCTCCAGGAACAGATTTTGATGAAATACAAACATATGGTTTGACACTGAGTAATCATGTGTTTTCAGCTTCTTCCTGAAAATCTAGCTAGTTTAGAGGAATTAACACAGAACAATATTGCAGTAGTAGGTAATAAATCCCTAAATGTTTATCTCATGTGAAATCAGAGCAAACTAGTAATCTGAGCAGAAAGATGTTTCCCAATGTCATCTAGACCAAAGTCACCACCTTCCACAGCTGACAAGAATTCAGCTATTTTCTACAACAGGAAAAAAATGTAAAATTGTACCTACTTGTATGAAGCAGCATTTGCAGACACAACACATAATCCTGTCTCTACATTCAGCTCTGTAACACTCAAAACAATCCCGAGTGCCCTGAATTAATGGATATGGTTTGAATATCACAGCCCATCTCCCGAGGCCGGGTGCTCCAGTCTCCCGTGAAGGCACAAGAGGGGCTGCGGTTGCTACGGGCGGCGGGGATGGAGCCGGTGTCACCAGGAGACACTCGCCTGTCACCAGGTGCCGCGTCAGCAGCGAGCCCTGGGGTGAGCCGGTTTGCCCGAGCATCGCTCCCGCATCCCAGCCCTCCCCAGCACAGCCATCCTTCCCCAGCCGCCCGCCAGGCTGGCAGCTCTGCTCTGCTCTGCTCTGCCGTGGGTGTTTCAGCCCCTCCAGCTGGAGAACGCTGTGGAAACAAAAGCTGCGATCACGCTCATTTCCAACAAAGCCATAAAGGCGACGGGAGCCACTCACCCTGCACTCTGCTCCTGCTCCTCCTCTTTTTTATCGTCCTCTTTCCTCTTTTCCTCTTTCTTCTTCTCCTTCTCTTTTTTCCTCTCCTTCTCTTTCTTCCTCTTCTCTTCCTTCTTCCTCTTCTCCTCCTTCTTCCTCGCCTCCTCCTTCCTCTCCTCTTCCTCTTTCTCTTTCTTCCTGTCCTCCTCCTCTTGCTTCCTCTCCTCTTCCTCCTTTTTCCTGTCCTCCTCCTCCTCTTTCTTCCTCACCTCTTCCTCCTTTTTCCTCTCCTTATCTTGTTTCCTTTCCTCTTCCTCCTTTTTCCTGTCCTCCTCCTCTTGCTTCCTGTCCTCCTCCTCTTGCTTCTTCTCCTCTTCCTCCTTTTTCCTGTCCTCCTCCTTTTGCTTCCTCTCCTCTTCCTCCTCTTGCTTCCTCTCCTCTTCCTCCTCTTGCTTCCTCTCCTCTTCCTCTTTTTTCTTGTCCTCCTCTTGCTTCATCTCCTCTTCCTCCTCCTCCTCTTTCTTCTTGTCCTCCTCCTTATCCTCCTCCTCTTTTTCCTCTTCCCCCTTGGCAGTGTTTGGGGAACACAAACATAGTCTGGAAAGGAGAAACTCGTTAGGTAAAATCCACGGAGTTTGTGTGAGCCTCACACGAGGAGCTCTGTGTGCCCTGTGTTTTCTGTGTGCTCTGCCACTGCCTGCCCTAACCAAAATCGGGACACCAGAAGAAAAAGACATTTGATCAAGCACCTTTTGGACCCCACTGAGGGATGCCCCCTTTTTTGGAAACAGGCACCTGGGCTGCCAGCACTCACAAGGATGGATGCCCAGGGACAGGCTTGTCCCCTCCCATGGCCACTCCACTGGTGACTGGAGAACACACAGACCTGCCCATCAACAGCATCTCCCTTCCCTTACCTGTTTTCTTCTTCCTGAGGTTCCTCCTGTATGGTGGGAAGGTGGTGAGCATCTGCCTCCAGCTCAGCCTTGTGAGTCCAGACTGTCACCTCTTCACTTATCTGGTCATCATCGACGTCTTTCAGGATGGGATGGGTTTCCTCTTGTTCCCCAGGGGCTACATGAACTGAAACAGGAATGGGGAAAGGGAGGTGATGAAGTGACAGAAGCACATTCTAAGAGGCCAGGTGTAGGGCCAGGGCAGATCCCAGGTTTCCTCTGCTTGATGGGGCAGTGCTGAAGCAGCTCTCAGCCTGCACAGAGCTGCCCCTGAGCTGTGCTGAGCAGATATCTTGGGCCCTTTTGCCAGAAGGAAGAACAAAATTCACTATTTTGCTCCAAGCCAAAACCCCATGAAGGCCTTGAGCAACCTGGTCTAGTGGAAAATGTCCCTGCCCACAGAAGAGGGCTTGGAACTGGTTTTGCTTTAAGGACTCTTCCAACCCAAACCATTCTGTGATTCTGTGAAGGCTATAATCCCCTGCACACAGATGAGTGCTGGCTTCCCAGCACACATAGCCAGCTCTACCAGCAGTGACCTGGCCCATCTCCAGGCCATGTTTTGTCTCTCCTTGCAATCTGGAAGAACCCAAAGCCTTTTCCCTTGTGAACCCCCAGTGAGTTGCTGTCCTAGCACAGCCCAAGGGCCCTGGGTCTGCAAGAGCCAACCCAGAGCCCACATCACAACACTTGAGCTCTGTGTTCACCCTGAGCACTCTCCCAGGCAAGGAACACCCCACAGCCCTTGTCACTTCCCAGCATCACTGGGGCAGAACCCAGGGCAGGTTACTGGGGGCTGTAGGGCAGCTGCAGAGTGAGGAGTGTGACCCATGCTGAGCCCTCTCCATGTCCCAGGGGTACCCATCCTACCACGTCAGGCTCACACCAGAGAAACAGGAGCAGGAAGCACATCCGCTTACTGTAAAACCAGTTTATTTTGAGGTCTGCCTGACAGCAAAACTTACATGTCCACAGCAAAGCCAATAGGAAACGTGCAAACTGAAGTACAGAAAGGCAGGAAACCCATGCAGAGTCATATCTGTGGCTCATTTACCCACCCCATGGTGTCCACAATGCCTTTAGCCCATTCCCTCTGGATCTCCATTAATTACAACACGGGACAGCAATCAGGGAAATGGCTTTTAAAGCACACCATGACTTTTGGATACATTATATGAAAATGAGGTAAATACTAAAACTGTGTCCTGGTACAAGCAAGATTCATTATAAACACAGGGGATGGATCTCAGGGTGGTCTCTTGGCTCACAACTCATTGTTACAGTTGCCTGCATGGTCCTAAAGAGATGCAACAGTGGGAGATCTTAACCTGGCCTGTCCGTACATCAGGGGGGTTATCCAAAATATGGAAAAAGGCTTTTTACCAAGGTCTGTAAGGAAGAGGCAACAGTTTTAAACTGACAGAGAGGACATTCATATTGGACATTAGGAAGGAATAGTGTACTGTGGTTGCCCCATCCCTGGAAGCGTTCAAGGCCAGGCTGGAGGAGGCCTGGAGATACCTCCTCTAATGGATGGTATCCCTGCTCAGGACAGGGAAGTTGGACCAAATAATCTTCAAAGGTCCCTCACAACCCAAACCAGTCTGCTGTTCCCAGGTCTGCACCTAAAACCTGGGGTGTAGGGCTCCCACCCCCCTGAGCCCAGTGTGCCTGCACTGGCCATGCCTGCCTGCAACCTCTGGGAGAAACCCCCTGGAATCCCCTCCCTGCTGGGACATTCCTGCTGCTGCAGTTCCTGCTCATCCATGGAGCTGTGAGCTTCAGGAGGGAGCAGCCATAGTTGGGGGTAAGGAGAGTTTGGGGTAAGTTCTTTTAGAAGAAGAGCCTGAGCAAATATGTTTAACCATTAACTCTTTCCTATTCACCTAGAGATCAACCTGATTTGCTCCTGCAAGTCAGAGCCCTTTCCAGTTGCTAGGAGGAAACACTCAGTCATGGAAGAAAAGCAACAAGGAGCTGACAAGAGCTTCAAGAGGTTTATAACATTACACCTCAGAGGCAGAAGTTGACTCCAAGAAGCCTGGAGATTTCAGCTGGGGGTCTTGGGGTGAATATGCAGATGTTCTGGGGGCATTGAGAGGGCCAGGAGTGCTGGGAGACTGCAGCAAGAGGTTTTCTGCCACCAAGGTGTCCTGAGTGATGCTTTTCTACCATCCTGTAAATTACAGCTCCCATCTCATAGACCTCATCCTGCAAAAGCAGTAGCTCTAATTCCCAGAGCAAAGAGGGAGCCAAGTGGGACAGCCCTGGGACTGGGTCCCTGTGCCAGCCTTGGGTCCCCACTGCCCCAGCTGGGAAGGACCTAGAGGACCATTTGCAGATTCCCCTTTGCTTTTCCTCCCCAGCTGTGCTTTCTCCTCAGGTTGGTCTCATTGGGGTGTGGGAAGGGCGGGTTTGCCACGGTCTTCGTTTTCCGTTTGTTTCAGAGGCCCTAAGCCCCTTTGCCCCCTGAAACAAAAGGAGAAGGAAAACATTAGAGTGCTGGCAGCTTGGTGCTAGGGAAAGGTCTCTTTCTTGACCCAATCATTCCCTTCCTTGGACAGGTGAAGTGACCTAGAGATGCCTCAAGTCACCAAAGCCAGCTGGGCACCAAGGCTGTGCTCACCCAGCACATGCAGCAGCATCCCTGCCTTTGCCTCTTTCTGAGGTCCATGGCAGCACACAGGCCTCCAGTTTGTACAAACACATGGAGAAATGCCTTCCCCCAGGATTTCCCTCTGTGAGGTTCTGCCAAGGGGCTGTTGGCCTGCAGGAACAACTTCCCACCATATCCCTGGGGGTGTGCATTTTCCATGTGCCTCAACAGGTCCCTGCTCCCATCAGAAGCTCCCACAGCCCAACCAGCCACTCCTTTCAAGGGACAGCACTTGCACAGGGGTGTGTAACCCTGCCCAGACCATCCACAGAGGCAGCTGTGGCTCTGCATTTTGTCCAGCATCCCCCAAAGTGGCTGCAGTGGGGAGCCAAGCCCCCCTGCCTGCAGAGCTGGTGCTTGATCCCCTCCACAGGCATGCAGCAGTGTGAACCCTGCAGTTTGCCCACAACCATGCAGATTCCATCCTAAGACATCTGATCCCAGCATTTTGTTTTCCTGGGGTACCTTCCCAGACACCTCGCACCAGACTTGGCAAACACCAAAGGAGGGAAAGAAAGCAGCAGGTTTGAATTCCCTTGTAATTCTTCAGTCAAATCCCTCCAGCTCCAGCACAGCTCAGGACAGACCTTGATATCAGCACTAACCTCAGGACCAGAGGATTGTGGAATGGTGCACTTGGAGACTCCCTCAGCTGGAGTTTTACCAAGCTCATGCCACAGCTCCACAACAGCTCCCTCTTCTCAAGTGTCAACAACCTCCCACGGCTTCCCTGGGGGATTCCAGGGGCTCCCAAGGTGGCACCCAGGGCAGACCAGGGATAAAAGGTGCCAGTGACCCCTCTTCCCAGTAACCCAAGCCAACAATGAGCTTGGCAGTCAAACCATCATGAAGAAATCGAGCCATCACTTACTTTGTTCCACAGGATTTGAGGTTGCTGTGGCCACTCCCTGGCAAGAGGAGAAGAAAACCATGAGACATTGCTCATTTTCAGTAACCCTTAATTTTTACCCTCAACACCTCATTTTCAGTAAAGGTGGCCCTTTTAGCCTAAATACCCCATTTTTGTGGCAAGTTGGATGGCTTAGCCATGGGCACAAGCATCCCCACACCCAATGGTACAGGGCAGGAGCACATAAGTGAGTTTGCCCAGGGGCCAGGGAAGGAAAGGAGAGCTGTGTAAACCTGCTGCTGCTTCTCATTAGAGCTGGGACCACACCTGCATGAGATGCCAGAGCCTGGACATCAGCCAGTGCTGCACAGAAAGGCAAGGAAACAGTAAAGAAAGCACAAGCTATGGGATCTCTTGCTGCTTAGAAGCCAAACACTGGCTTTCATCAGCTAAGCAGGTCATGGGGACTTGTTCTCTTGACAGAACTTGGTGACAGCCCAAACCACAGCAGGTCCCAGCACTGTTCTAGTGGCATCTGCATGGCAGGGATGTGGTGTTCCCGTGCTCTTTCCCCATCCATCAGACAGCATACCTGTGTGTCCTGCTTCTCCCTGGTCACCGGCTGCGGCATCACCTTCTCCAGCCCCTGCACAAACCAGCTGAACATCCTGGAGACAAGAAACCACAGTCAGAACTGGCAGCCAGAGCCTCTGCTCCCGCACCAGCCGTCCCTGTGGCCACCAGGGCCCGGCAGAAGGTGCCGCTGGGGTTACCTGGCACCATCCAAGGCCACGGGCTGAGGGCTGACCGCAGTCACCGGCTCCTTGGCTGCTGCTGCTGCCTTCTCTGCCGCTGGGGTGCTCTCTGAAGCGCTGGGTTTTGACTTCGCCTGGGTTTTAGTCCCTTTAGTGCCTGCTCAGGTTTATTCGAAAGAAGAAAGGGGATAAGCAATGGAGCAGTCGTGATTTGTTGGGAAGCGGAGCAAGCCAGGAAGGGTCAGTCCCTGCAGAGGCTTCGGGGGCTTCCCTGGCAGCCGGCCTGGGACGAGGAAATGGGCAGCTTGGGGACAGAAGCTGGGTAGGGGCTGTGCCGTGATGGCGGGACCTGTGTCCCCACCCTTGTGACCTGTGTCCCCACCCCCGTGACCTGTGTCCCCACCGCTCCCGGGGCAGTGGGAATCGAGGGCATGCGGACGAGGGCAGTGCCAGCCGGGCTCTCAGCGAGACGGGGATCGGGTCGCTCACCTTCCACCGCGCCTTCGCTCTTCTCCTTGGGCTCAGTCTGCAGAGGGACAGAGGGACTGATGGGCGTGGCAAAGCACTGCCTGCGGCCCCAGGCCACCCCAGGTGGACATGCCCCCACCGCAAGAGGACCCACACGCTCAGCCCCACACACCACCCGCTGTGGTTTCAGCCCCACTGCCGTGACAACACAGACACCAGCGCTACTGGCACCAGCAGGTCAGGTCCAAATGAAGGGTCCCCCCTGCATCAGGGTTGAGGAACCTGGGGACAGCACCTAGAGGTCTCCTTTTGCTCTGCTGAATTCCCCTGGGATTTTCCTCCCCAAGGTCCCAGCTGGGGTGTGCAGGGGCATGAATGCAGGGGGCTCGCCCCACACTCATCTCTACCCGGTAGCCGGCAGTCTTCCGGAGCTGGGCAGCGCTCACCTCCGGCTTTTTCATCCCCTCTGGCTGCGGCAAAATCCTCTCGAAGCCCTCTGACAGCCAGCTGAGCACCCGTTTTCCTGCCCTGCTGGGAGAGCGACACTCGGGGAGCTCATCCTGCCCCCTCCTGCCCTCCCGCACCCCTCAGCCCCGCTGGGCACCCACCACTGCTGCGGGGAGGTCTCCGTTTCGCCATCAGAGACGTCCTCCTCGGGATCGAAGGGAGTTATCTCTGCAAGGAGAGCACTGCTGTGGGCATGGGGAATCTGCACTGCTGGGAGTTTCAGGTTCCCCCATCAGCCAGCGCGAGGGGACAATAGAGCCGGCACCAGCAGTCGGGGAGGTGGGATGTGGGAGTCCCAGGATGCTGCAAACTACAAGCTCCCAGCTCTCCTTACCCAGACCATCGTCGTCCTCATCCCCAAGGACCTGGACTTCTGTCTGAAAAGCCAAACAGATTTTCTGAGGAGCCAAGAGCCCAAGGGAGGGTTCATCCCTCTGAGTGGAGAGGGAAACCTGCCCTTTCCCCAGGGATGGATGAAGGTAGAAACCCATGCAGGGCGGGTTTAGTGCTCCCAGTTAGCACTGGGAGAGTGATAAGATGGAAAAAAGAAGAAAAGGTAAAAAGAGGAGAAGCTCAAATACACCAAACCATTTCCCAGGCCTGTCTCCTACCTCGTCAGCAATGTCGACGCTTGTCTCGAAGCTCTTCCCGAGTGCCTGCAGCCCTGGGGCTGGGGCTGGCTGGGGAATCACCTTCTCCAGCCCATAGGAGAGCCAGGAAATCACACTACTCCCCACACTGCCAGGGAAGGGTGTGAGTCAAGTTGGGAATGCCATCCATGCCAGCTCCCAACAAAAAGCAAAATCCCAAGCAAATCGTGTTGCATGAAGGGTGCAGGAGCCATACCTGTCAAATACAGAACCTGAGTCCTCAGAGACCACAAAGGTCACTTTCTTTTCCTTTTCTTCAGTGGCAGCAGGGGAAAATAAGGCAAGCTCCTGTCACCACTCTGGCAGCCCCCAGGAGGCCAGGCAGGGGTGGAACAGGCAGGTATAGGAACACTGATGTGCAGCCAGAGCCCGTGTGGGCCTTACCCTCAGTGCGTGCCTGGGCAGCAGCATCTGTGGGGCCACCAGCCTTTCCTGTTGATGCCTTCAGGGCAAAAGGTGTCAAAGAATGAGGCACAGGAGACACTGTCCCTGTTCAAAAGTGGCTGCAAACCCCAGGGACTCCCCATCCTCCTGCTGATTCCCAGCAGCTCAGAGTACCAATGCATCCTGGCCCCCATCCCTCCTGGGGATGCTGTGGAGCATCCCTGGGTGCTGCAGTGCTGGGGGTGGATGCAGAGGCACCAGGCACCTCTCACCATGCCCATGGTGTCCCCATCACCCCCCAAGGTGGCTCCCTGCTGACCTTAGCTGGCTCCAGCTCCTGCACAGGGGTCTCCTCTGTCACATGGGGCACCGGGGGCTGGGGGACCACCCGGTCAATCCAGCCCATCATCCCGCTGGCTGCGGGCAGTGCCGAGGGGGCTCCAGCTGGCAAGAGCCCAGCAGCAGGGGTGCACAGTGCCCAGGGAGTGCCAGCTGCACCAGCTGTTCACGCTGTCTCCTGAGCTGCCCAAAAAGCTCCTGGGTGTCCTTCCGTTTCCACGTCCTGCGTGGGAAACAGGGCTCTGCAGCACAGCCAGAGCAAACCCGGCTCAACTCCTCATCCCTCACCACCATTGTGAGCTCTATTTTATTCTCGCCATCTCAGTTAAACTTGCTTTTCCTAAAGGTAGCTCCTCATTCAGATCTTTTATTTTCACAACCTGTCCTGACAAGGAACTGCAGATAGATGATAGAAGTTGTGATGGTCTGCTTAGGGTCCTCTGCTCTCCCCATCATTTTTCATTTGAGGGTAATTGAACAGTAATTTGAACAGATTTTTTTTAATAAGAAAGTTCATGTCCCAACACACATATCCCCTTTTTTCTGCCCCTACAAAACAACTCTGCTCTTCAAGGACATGAAAGAGTTGACAGTCTTATGCATCCTGATGCATTGCAGGCACCCAGCGGTGCCACCACCTGTTGTGGCAGTTCCTTTTGCCAGCCAGCAAAGGGCTTTAGTCTCATTTTTAAGAGCAAGAAAGGCACAGACCCACAGCCTCATTTGGAGCAGGGAGCACCGTGGCCTTTTCTTCCCCCCAGCAGCTGATCAAACCTCCACATTACCCAGCCCTCACGGCATCACTCCCCATGGACCGGCACAGCTCATCCTCCGACTCTGTTTTGGATCACCAAACCCCCCTGGGGTGTGCAGAGGTGGCCCTACAAAAATCCCAGCCATGTCCCTCACCTCCATCGCTGCCACTTACCCCTGCAGGCTCACCACTGCCTCCTTGGGAAGCCACCCCTGGCATGCGTGGGCTCCCCTGGCCACTGCAGCTCGCCACTGACCCCCCCAAACCCACCTCAATCCGCTCAGGGCTCTGCGGGGATTAGCCCTGTGCTGCCTGCAAATGGGATTACTGGCACTCAGCTGTCCTGAGTGCCCAGGCTTCCAGCAGCCAGCCTGGCTTTGGTGCAGGGTGCTGCAAAAAAAAACTCCACCAAACAACCCAAAATCAAGTAGGTTTGAGCACCCTCAAAATCTCCAGAGCCACCAAAGGTACCCCAGGCACTCACCGGCAGCGCTGTGGGGAAGTCAGCCGTCTCACCCATGCACAGGTGGGGGCAGGGATGTGCAGAGCAGCAGCAGTGCAGGAGCCGCTGAAACCCCGTGGGGTGACACAAGGTGATGTGCCCAGGGTGCTCCACCCACAGCTCTGCCCCTGCTCCAGAGCAATGAGAGCAAATCTGTGCTGGAGCTAAACCTCCCCTTGCTGAGCCTGCCAATTGCTGCTTGATCCGTTTACCTCCAGCCCTGCACGACTGCCAGCCTTTCCCACTGCCCCTAATCTTGGCCACAGAGACACCCTGGAATCCAGGTACCAGCACAGCTTCTCTGCTCCATGTCCAGCCTGTTTCTGTACGTCCAGAGCTCCCTGGAGCAGCACTGGACCTCCCTGACCTGGCTGCTCCCTCCCTGGCTCCATGGGTATCTCCATCCTGGTAGGCAACAAGTACCCCTCCTGCCTGGCCCCAGCACCTCTGTAGCAGGCTCCTCTCTTGCTATCACAGGATGGGGGATGACAAAACAAACCCTCAGGAAAAGCCTGAAGAGTTGTAGGTGGGGCTGGGATCCCCAGAGCACAACATGCAGCAGCTTCTGCCCCTGAACAGCTGCTCCTTTCTGGCAGGAAGAGACTCCTGCCTGCTCCTGCCCCCTGAAGCTCCCAGGGAGGAGTTTTGCCGTGGGGAGGGATCATTCCAATTCTAGCAAGGAGCAAAACCACTCAGCATGCTCTGCTTGTGTTTGCTTTTGGCCCCTGGGAGCCTGCTTGTATCCTGCATCTTCCCGTCACCAGGAAGACGAACCATCAATTCCACTTCAAAAAAGTTCAGGGGCAAGAAAGAAAACATAAAAAAAAATGAAGCACAGCCAGACAGAGCACAGACAGATGAGGAGGCAGTGCTTGGCACATGGCTCCAGAAATCTTACACACCCACAGGAAGGTATAAATAACTATAAATTTATTAGTAAAGCAAAACCATTTGACACTCACACAGAAGAGCAGGATGTGTTGTTACAATATATATACACACATACATGGAGTATCATCTTAGAAACACATGGAGAGCAGTGTTAAAGGCACTGCAAGCCACACAAACCTCAGCAACCTTGGCTGCGACTTCTGACAGCCCTGGGAACTCTACTGGAGTCATGACCACAGGTTAGGAGGCACCCAAAAATCTCACTGACCATGAAGTCCTTCAGATCCACGGCTTGGAGGCACTCAGAAACAAGCCCACAGTCCAGCTCCCACCTGTGGTCCTGCTCTCCCCACTGAGCATCCCAGACACGCTGCAAGAGCAGCATCTTCACATCCACAAAGTGTCAGAGGCAGCTGCCAGGAGATGCTGCGGAGGAAGCTGGGGAGAAGCTGGGTGCTCACTGGGCCTGGGGGGAGCTGCCAGCCCCAAAGCTCACTGGCCTGCCCTTGCTGAATCTCAGCATTTCACCTGCATGCACAGGAACCTTCCCACGGGTAAACTCACCACCCAATGGAGAAAGAGTCAAACTCTGAAGTACAGCAAGAGGGTTTTGCCTATTTTTTAATGGTCAGGCTTCAGCTGCAGCCTGGAATTGATGGTAAATACTCAAGGGAAATGTAGAAAGTGTTCTCCTCCCTCCTCTTTTCCCTGCAAGGGCAGGCTTGAGTGCCCAGAGATGGTCCCAAAACTCTGCCAGAGGATGCTTTCCCCTTTGTCTCCCAGTTCAGCACATGGGCCCCAAGACCAGAGCATGCACATCTTCCCACCCAGATTGCAAAGATGGCATCTGCTCACCAGAGAGCTGGCATGGCCACCTGAGCATCCCCATGGTCCCAGGGGTGTCCATGCCACAGCTAACTCAGCTCAGCTGCCTGCTTGATGCACACAGCTGCTCCACAGCACTCCCAGGGGATCTGACTGTGCTGTCTGAGCCCACCCCAGCCCCATGACATCTCCCCAGGAATGTCTGACAGTCCTTCACTGACTTCATCCCCAGCCTTGGAGATGGAAATGGCTGCTCCCACGCCAGTCCCCATTTCCTCCAGCTCTGTTCTGGCTCTTGGTGCTGGCTTGGATTCACCTGTTGGAGCATGGGCAGCATCTGGCCGAGCCAAGCTGCCAAGTCACAGGCCTTGCCCATGCCCAGTGAAATGGATGGCCTGCTCTGGGGAAGGACCAGAAACACCCACTGCCTTCCAGCAAGATTCAGGTCCTAAACACCTGATCTCACCATCAGTGGTTTGCTATGACCTGGATCCAGCCTCAGCCTGGGAAAGGAATTTGGGGCTGGGGGGAGCAGAGGGAGGTGGGAATGAAGGAAGAGACTTCCAGTCAGTATGGAGGAAGGAATAAAAAACAAACCTCTGCTTACAAATAAAGAACTCAACAAAGAGAAAAGAAGCTGAGAATGTCTTTTAAAAGTACAAGCTGTGGAAGGGAAGGGGCTGAGACAGCTAAAGGCATCCTGTAGGTAGGGCCAGGGGAAGTGAAGGTCAGTAAAACCCCAGGTCACAAACTACCTTTACCTGGACCCAGGAAGCCAGAGGAACAGCAGCCCTGGAGAGCAGGACTTATGTCCTGGACAACACCCACACAACCTCTGCCCAAGCTAACCCTCCTCTCTGCCTACTCAGCAGCATCCTATGCTCAGACTGCCTGCCAAGGAGAACCACCCTTTGGGAGGGACCACCCACTACCCAGCCCCACACAGCATCCTCAGCTGGGCTGGCAAAGGTCTTGGACTGGCTCGAGCACGAGCTGGCACACCAGCTCCAGCACAGCAACTCTTCTAGGTGCTGCAGGGCAGGGAGGAATGCAAGAGGCCAAGCAGAGGCAGGAGCCAGAAAGTTGCTTGAAATAAACACCAGAAGTGAAGTGCAACAGGTACAGAGTAGAGACCTGGCTTGCTCCCCAAAGGGCTTTGGCCCCAACTGCTCTTTGGTTTGGAAAGGAAACACCAGCAGTCAGCAGAGCCCTGCAGTGTGATGCCCCAGGGACATCAGCTCCCAGGCCAGCCCCTGCCTCCCCACCCAGCACAGCACTCCTGACACTGCAGTGCCTCCTGCTGCTTCCACCTCCCACCTCACTGGACACAACACGACCCAAAGGCACAGCAACAGAGGTGGACCTGCTTCCCCTACCCCTGCAGGCAACACTGCTGCTTCCAACGAGAAAATGCTCCTAGAAAAATATACCCAAAGTTCTCTGTGGCCACTCAGTGCTCATCCTGCACAGCTCCTCTACCCACAAGCTCCAGCTGCATGTTCTTCATGGGCTTCCACTAGATTTGGGCTGTTGCAGGGCAGCAAATGACACAAGAGACTGAGTCACCATGGACTCACAGCCAGTCCTAACAATGATGTCCTAATCCTGCACCATGATGTTTTTGAACCTGGAGGCACCTCTTCACCAGCTGATGGCCTGGACCTGGGCACAGCCCTGCCAAGCTCCCCACTGCATCCCCTCTCTCCCTGGCATGGGGTCCCATGCACACAGCCCTGATGAGTCTCTCTGCTCAGGGCACTGCCTGGCTATAGCTAGGCAGAGCTATAGCTCCTTACTGAGATATCCAGGCCTTTCCCAGCTGCTCAGCAGAAGAGAAACACCCCAAACAGTCCCTGTGTCCAGCTGTACCAAGGGGACAGGATCTGGCAGCTCCATGCCCCCTCACAGTGTGGAGCTGTGTCTGGGGCTCACCACCATTCCCCTCTGCTCCAAGCACCAGGAAGTCACCCAGGCAGCTCCCCTGGGCTCCTGGGAGGAGAACAGGGCACAGCCAGCTGATGATTTTTCCAAACCCTCCTCTAGCCAGCAGCTTCCCCAGAAAGAAACAACAAAAGCCCACGGTGGCTGCAGCTGACTCTGTCTCACACCCTCCTGCTAGCAAAGATGAGCCTCTCTGCAAGCTCTGAGCTGGGCACTGCTCCTGGCTGCCAGTGCTGTGCCCAAGTGCTCAGGCTGACCACTGAACCCCTGGCAGCTGTGCTGGGCAAGAGCAGAGGAACCAAGGCCCAAGGCAGGAACAGAGCAAGTTCAGGTGGGTGCCACAGTCCTCATCTGGTCCCATACTTGCAGCCTCCATCACCACCAAGCCCTTCTGTAGAGACAGGATTAGCCTTCCTTTGTTTGGACTCTCTTTTACTCCTACAGTAAAGCATACACTGAACTTACTACATATTAAACAGCAAAAACCAGCTACCTAGAACTAAAGAGCTCTTTAAAAATCCAAGTTACCACATCTCTTTTTTTTTTTTTAAAGATCCAGTATGACATCAAGTTAAACTATACAGTATTTTTAATGAATTTTAACAAACTGCTTTAAAAAAAGGTAAAACAAAAAAAGAGGAAAAAGAAACAGATGGAAAACTTGGTAGGAAGTTCTACATCTTTGAGGCAGCACAAAGTAAGATAACCATCATGGGTCCCTCTTTCTTGGGCAGCAGAGAGCACAGTCTGTTTTAATCTCCTTTAAGCTGCACATGAAGCAGACTCAGCCCCAGGGTCTACCCTGTCACTGCACTGTCCCAGCCCCTGAAAATGAACTCTGTTCTCCCTCACCATGCTGGAAATGGAACACTACAGCCTTTCTCCACCTTTCAGACAAGTGTCCCCCAACAGAGACACAAAGCCCAGTCCAACCCTCTGCAAGGTTCACCTGTGTACACTTGCCATGGACAACAGTCATTAACCTTGTCCTGATCACATGGGCACCTTACTGGCTGCTGCTGACTGCAACCTCACAGGGGCATCAGCCAACACCACAAAAGAGCTGAGGCTGGCAGGGACCTCTGAAGACCATCAGGTCCAACTCCTTGCTTGCACAGGGTCAGCTACAGCAGGCTGTCCAGGACCACATCCAGTCAGGGACTAAACATCTCCACAGATGGATATTTAACATCTTAATATCTCCAAAGACAGAGAGGGAAAGACTGGGGGACAGACAACCTAGTAGGCACATCTTCAACCTTCAAGGCATCTAACTGACATATAATGGATCTCTTGGACATGAGAAGCCAGCAAATTCCTGCAGAGGAAAACACCTGAGGCTGCATCGACCTTGCTAGGGGAGATTTATTTTTAAGTGATGTTTACAAGAAGTGTGCAAAACCTGAAAAATACAGACGAGGTAAAGAAAGGGCAAAGGGGTAAAACAGGACTTCTGCAAGAGGGGGAAAAAATAGACTTCTCCTTTACCCACTGCTAACTTTGCCCTCCCCAAGGAGCCAAGCCTGCAGTCCAAAAAGGATTCTCCTGGCTCGCTCTGGTTCCTCCAGCAAATCAGACACCAAGCCCCTGGCACGTGCCCTGGGTTACTGCTGGCCAAGGCAACACCTCTGCAGTTGTAGGTTATTGTAGTGCTCATCTCACCCGTTAGTGTTGGAGCTGTGACAGCCCTTTGCCTGACCCTGCTGGAGGTACCACTGTCAGCCCAAGGGGTGCTCAAGGGGCTGGAGGCAAAGCTCAGCAGGAGGGCTAGGTCTCTTGGGAACCAGCTCTTGAATGCCAGGCTTTTGGTTGGGAGCAGGGTATGAATGCTGTAACAGAATCATGGAATTGTTAGGGCTGGAAGGACCTTTGGAGGTCACCTAGTCCAACCCCCCTGCTAAGTTAGGGTCACCTAAAGCAGGTTACACAGAAATATGTCCAGGTGGGTTTTGAGTATCTCCAGAGAGGGAGAATCCATGACCTCCTCCCGGGCAGACCGTCCCAGTGCTCCTTGCCATGCTTTCTGGGAGCAGCACAGTGCTTCCTACAGCTCCCTGTGCAGCTGGCAGGGACAGGGGGCAGGCAGGCTCACTCAGAACCCTTGCAGAGTGTGACAGCCAGCGACTGCAAAAGCAGCAATGCCAAAGTGCTTTTTGGAGCTGTGAAGCCCCATGGCTTTTCCCTTTCAACACTCTAGAAGGAGGGAGAGCAGGGGAGGTTGGGGCACTCAATCAACAGTAATGATCTGAAATGGTGCCCTCAACTGAGCCTGGACCAAGTTAGGAGACCCCAGCAGCAGAAGCCTGCTATCTCCATACCAAGCAGCACACCCTGGGAGAAGGGAGGGCTGGCTCTGCCTTGCCCCTCAACCCTCTCCAGGAGGAGAGTCACCCAACCCCTCCCACCAACCCTGCCAGGCAGGGTAGGGTAAAAAGGCTGCACGCAAAGAGCTGGTGCCTGCGACAGACAGCTGAGCTCCCAGGACTGGAACTGCAGGTACAGCATGAACTACAGTCCAGGGAACACCAGGCACCTACAGACATAGTTTCCTCTCTCCACCTCCCTCCTTCCTTTCCACCCCTTTGAGATGTTCACGTCATCTGTTGCTACTTCCATACAGGTGGCACATCAACCGCTGAGGCCAGAGCAAAGTTCACCTGCCCACACACCGTACCCCCTTTCCCCCACACTCCCTGGAGGCTGCCAACGACCGAGGAGAGGGAAGGGAAGGCCGAGGCTCGGGAGCGTCCCACGCAAGCTTGAAAGCCACGGCGGGGCGGGAGGCTCACGGCAAGCAGGCGGCCACCTGGTAGGCACCCTCGGCCGTGTGCTGCACGCTGTGCTCCTGCAGCAGGCCCAAGTCCAGGAACCGTTCCCCGCACCACATGCACTTGTACTGCTGCTCCCGGGCGTGCACGCTGTGGTGCTTGTTGAGGTGCTCGCGCTGCTTGAAGGCCTTCTCGCAGGAGGAGCACTTGTAGGGCTTCTCGCCCGTGTGCACGCGCCGGTGGCGCTGCAGGTCCGAGGCGTACTTGAACCGCTTTTCACAGTCGGGGCACTTGAGGGGCTTCTCGCGGGCCGGGTCGCAGCGGTGCTGCACGAACTCCGAGGAGGAGAAGAAACGTCTCTCGCAGAGCGTGCACTTGAGCGGCTTCTCGGCGCAGTGGGCCAGCTGGTGCTTCTGCAGGGCCGAGGCCCGCTTGTAGGACTTGTTGCACACCGCGCACTTGAAGGGCCGCTCCGCGTTCTGCACGCACTTGTGCCGCAGCAGCTCCGAGGACTGGTTGAAGCCTTTCTGGCACACGTTGCACTTGAAGAGGTTCTCTATGCCGTGCACGTGCTGGTGGTACACCAAGTGCGAGGGCTGCACGAAGCCCTTCTCGCACAGGTTGCACTTGAAGCGCTCCTCGGCCTTGTGCGTGCGGCGGTGGCGCATGAGCGCGTACTGCTGCTTGAAGCTCATCTGGCACAGGTCGCACTTGAAGGGCCGCTCCTCGCTGTGCGTGCGCTCGTGCTGCCGCAGGTCCGACGGCCGCTTGAAGGCCTTCTGGCACTCCCCGCAGCGGAAGGGCCGCTCCCCGCTGGGCGTGCAGGGGTGCTGCAGCAGCTCCGAGGACTCCTTGAAGTGCAGCTCGCAGACGTTGCACTTGAAGAGGTGCTCCCCCGAGTGCGCGTACATGTGGCGCACCAGGTGGGAGCGGTGCTTGAAGGTCTTCTCGCACACCGTGCACTTGTAGGGCCGCTCCGAGCTGTGCGTCCGCTTGTGGTGCACCAGGTGGGAGGACTGGCTGAAGCTCTTGTCGCACAGCGTGCACTTGTACGGCTTCTCACCCGTGTGGATGCGCTCGTGCCGGGACAGCTCCGAGAGGTGCTTGAAGGTTTTCTGACAGATGGAGCAGCTGTAGGGCTTCTCCGAGGGGTCGAGAGGCTGCAGATGCTCTACCTCGGGAGGCTTGTAGGTCTTCTCGCAGATAGAGCACTTCATGGCGTTGCCGTTGTGGACGTTGTGGTGCTGCGCCAGCGAGGTCAGGAGGGAGAAGCCCATCTTGCAAACCCCGCACACGAAGGGCTTCTGCTCCACCTGGATACACTGGTGCTCGAGGAGGTCGGTGGCCTGGTGGAAGATCTTCAGGCACTGGGTACACTGGAAAGAGCGGTCATGGCCTGGCAAGCACTGGTGCTCATGCGGGTTGGAGAGGTGAGTGAGGTCATGGCCACACACGCCGCACTTGTGGGATGGCTCTCCAGCCTGGATGGGGGCGTGCTGGTGGTGCTGCAGTCCGGGGTCCGGCTGGAGCAGGATGCCGTACACGGCACAGCCCAAGGGGTTGTCGGCAGTGCTGGGAGGGATGGAGTGCTCTGGGAGGGCGGCTGCCCCAGCGTGGTGCTGCTGCGGTGGCGGCGGCTGCTGCGGTTGCTGCTGTTGCTGCTGCCAGCTTTCTGACATGCTTGGGAAAAAAAAATGGGATTTCAGCAGTGATAGCTTCAGCTTCCCGGTTGAAAGGGTTCAAGTAAAAGCAAAACCAAAAGATTCTGAGATCCTGATTCCCTGTAACTGATCCCCTGAAGCTGAGACCAGAAAATCCAGCCCACAGCCAGGATCCCGGGAGGAAAAGAAGTGAAGAGACTCCAGAGCCTCCTCCTTAGACCAGCACAAGTTCTTTATGGACTGATTTAGTCTGGCTTTTCCTTCTCTTGGACAAAAGAGCAGGAGGCACAGGCCTTGAAGACAAGAGGAGGCCCTTTTCTGTGCTGGCTGCGATGTGATCACACTTGGGAAGGGTGCAGGAAGCAACCCAGGGAGCAGCTCTCTCTGCAAGAAAGAACACAGCTCATGTCAGATCTTAGAAGAAATGTGGGCAATTCTCTATCAAGTTTCCCCATGGCTCTCTTTGAAAACTCTCCTGCATCCCTGCACAGCTACCAGGAAGCCAGTGTGCAACTGGAGCCCCACTTGCTGCAGTGCAAAGGGCCTGGGACAGGGAGTTCTCAGCCTGGAAAGGGCTGGGCTCTGCCCAGACACGGCCAGGCACACGTTTGGGTGTTGTGCTCTCACCAGAGGCAGCACAACTACCCAGGGCCTGCCCAGCTCAGCCTTGAGTGGGTCACTGGATCTCCAGCAGTGCTGTGGCACTGTCCCAGAACATTGGTCTCCCTGCACAGGCCTCAAACGCTGTGCAGTCAAGAAGCCACTGGGTTAGACTTTACAGGTGTCAATGCAGATCCTAACGTGATCCCACCCTAGCTGAAACAGCTCTGTGAAATGGTTCTGCTCCTCCTGCAGCTTGGATAGTGAGCCCATTACATTAAGGGATGTATGCAAAGCATTTCCCCCTCTCTGGGCAGTGCTTGTAGACTGGAAGAGACAGAGAGCTCAGGAGAAGATTTGCCCTCAGTGTTATCCTATCCTCAGACAGAACACAGAACCCACAGGAATCACTCTGTTAAGATAAAAGAAGAGTTAAAGCAGTGGCTCAGCTGAACCTCCTACCAAACTATGGAATAAAAGTACACTGAAGCCAAATAACCTATGCCAGAGCTATAGCCTGGTCTTGCTACAGAGCACCAACAGGCTTGTGCTCACTGAAAAGTTCCAGTCTTTCTAGAGATGTCCAACAAAACCTGGCACCAACATCAAGAAGAAAAAGACCCACCAGCGAGCAGCAGACAGCAGCAGTGTCAACATACTTCAAGAGAGAAGAAGGTGCAAGCCCTGGTGAGCAGCAGCCACCAACACTCCTGGGCCTTGAGCCCTCAGCCCCATAAGAGCACTTCCATGTCTGTGTCTAACTACCTGCCCCCAGGGTAAGGAAGTCTTTGGCCTACCATGAGACTATTGTTTGTGTCTAAAACTAAGCAATAAAGAGCACCACACAATCTCACTTAACAGCATCCCCACCTCCACCAGCATTCAATTGAGACTGGGTTGAGCCTCACAGCTCATGTAGTGCTGGACCCACCTCTGACTTCATTATTTTGTGCTCCAGCACAGTTTCGGCAGTTAAGCCTCCAAAGGCCCCATCACAGCCCTGCCGGCACGCAGGATGCCCTCCTTCTCCTACAGAGCTCACCTTGACGAAGCGAGGGCTGGCAGTGACGGTACCTGCACCCGGGCTCGGCGGGACACCAAACTTCAGCCCAGCCCGGGCGCCACTTTCCCCCGCACACACCGCGAACCGTGGCAGGATGAACCCACCGGCGACGCATCCCGGCTTAACGGGGAGGGAAGACTGTGCCCCTCGCAGGGAAGAGCGATACCAACCTTGGCTTACCGAGGGCTCTGCGCGGGGACCCGCGTCGGCGCCAGCTCCAGCCTAACTCATTCCTCCGTGGGAGGTGGGAAGCGACAACCATTTAGGGAGCGCGGTCGGGAGCGCAGAGGTACTTTCAAACTGGCGAGGCGGCCTGCTCGGCATGGCCCGGCCC
>JBBMKD010000025.1:14434529-14452383 GCA_037834095.1 Argya squamiceps
CGGGGTGTGGGGTGTGGGGAGGAAGCGCTTTGTGCCCGGCGGGGAAGGGGGTGAAAGGGCTTTTGATAAAGGCTCTGCTTCACCACCCCGCCGGGGCAAGGGGAGTGGGGGTAGGAAAAATTAATAGATTTAATGTTGTTAGAAATTAAAATGTTAAGCCATTTTTGAAAAAAAAAAAAAGTTAGGAAAAGAATCGGGATAGGAAAAGGATTAGAGAACCTGGAGAAGTAGCCTTGGAAAAGGAAAAAGACTTGGAAGAGGAATAAGATTTGGAAAAGGAAAAGGACTTGGAAGAGGAATAAGACTTGGAAAAGGAAAAAGAATTGGAAGGAATTTAGAAGAAAAGTTTTAAAGATTAAAAGGAAACTCCCCCCTAATTTGGA
Organism: Argya squamiceps; assembly: GCA_037834095.1. Lineage (NCBI taxonomy): Eukaryota > Metazoa > Chordata > Aves > Passeriformes > Leiothrichidae > Argya > Argya squamiceps. Next base: position 14,434,913 of record JBBMKD010000025.1, read on the forward strand.
AAATAAAAATGAAGAATAAGAGGAAAAAAGAAAGTTACAAAAGAGTAATAATAAAGATAAAAATAAAATGCAATTAAAGCAGACAAGAGGAGGCGGAGGCTGGGGCAGGAAGGAAGAGACCCGGCGCGCCCCTGCACGCTCCTGCCCCCCGCCCTGGGGCTGCAGCCCCGCAGGACAGAAGCCCCATTGTGGCTGCAGGCTGGGGTGGGGGTCCCAGGCTTCACATCCCTCAGCAGCTCCCAGGGGATGCCTCCGGAGGAGGTCGGGGACAGGCAGCCCGCAGGCAGCCTGGCCTCCTGCCAGCTGCCTTGTCCCTGGAGTCAGGGCATCCAGCAGCAGCCCCCCGAGATCACTGTGTCCCCCACCTTTCAGGGCACGGCAGGGACCCTGTGCCCTGCTGCCGCACCGCTGCCTGCTCGGGGGTGGCATTTGCCACTGGCAGCTGGCACTGACCCCCATGAAGGGACACAGGGCTGGGGTACAGTGAGGCAGGGGGATGGATCCTTCCCCACGGGGTGCTGGGGAGCTGCAGGCCCCACCGTGGGGCCGCTCCGTGCCGGGGCTGACGCGCGGCTCTCCCGGCGCAGGCATGGCTGCGGCTCTACGGGTACCTGCCGCAGCCCAGCCGCCGCATGTCCACCATGCGTTCGGCTCAGACCTTCTCCGCCGCGCTCGCCGAGATGCAGAAGTTCTACGGCATCACCGTCACCGGCGTCCTGGACGAGGAGACCAAGGCGTGAGTTTCTCCTTTGTCCCCTTGCTCGAGCAGATGGCAGCTCCGCTCTCGGGCTCTGTGGTTTTCTCTGACAGCCCCAGGGCTGTGCCGGCACCTGGAAAAGTGGGTCCCCCTCGGGAGCTGCATCTCCCCTTTTGGAAGCTGCACCTCTGCAGACAGGATATTGTTCCTGCTGTCTGTGGGTGCTGTAACCCCTCAGGGACCTTGGCTGGTGTGGGTTGAGCCCTGGCTTGGTGTCCTTCTGGCAGGTGGATGAAACGTCCCCGCTGTGGGGTCCCAGATCAGTTTGGAGCACGGATGAAGTCCAACATGCGTCGGAAGCGGTACGCGCTGACAGGGCGACGTTGGAGCCAGAACCACCTCACCTTCAGGTATACAACACTGCCAGGGATTCCCTCCCTGCAGCCCATGGAGAGCCCTGGATCCCCTCAGGGAACGAGTGCCGCTCTAGGCCTTCCCTAGTGAATTCTGTGTCCCCAGCATCCAGAACTACACGGAGAAGCTGGGTCGGTACCACTCGTACGAGGCTGTCCGACGAGCTTTCCGGGTGTGGGAGCAAGCCACGCCGCTGGTTTTCCGGGAGGTGGCCTACGAGGACATCCGGCAGAAGAGGAAGAAGGAGGCTGACATCATGGTGCTCTTTGCCTCTGGATTCCATGGAGACAGCTCTCCCTTTGATGGCCTTGGGGGATTTTTGGCTCATGCCTATTTTCCCGGCCCTGGCATGGGGGGGGACACGCATTTCGACTTGGATGAACCCTGGACACTGGAGAATGCAGATGTGTCTGGTGAGTTGAGGGCCAAGGAGATGGTAAAGGTGACCAGAGGAGCTTGGTGGCCTTCTGGGCTGGAGCGGGGGGCTTTGCTGGTGTGGACAGGAGTGGCAGGGAGAGCAGGTCCACCATGGGTGATGCAGGCTGATCCCACTGGAGCACCCCTGTTGCTGGGTGCTGGGTCCAGGGGTCCACCTCATGTGCCATATCCTCCACCCCCTCTTGCTGATGGTGCCTCTCCATGCAGGGAACAACCTTTTCCTGGTGGCCGTGCATGAGCTGGGGCACTCGCTGGGCTTGGAGCACTCCAGCAACCCCAGTGCTATCATGGCCCCCTTCTACCAGTGGATGGACACAGAGAACTTCCAGCTGCCTGAGGATGACCTCAAGGGCATCCAGCAGCTCTACGGTGAGAAGCTGATTGGGGGATCATCCCAAAGGTGGGATTCTGGGCATGTGTGTGGGGAAACTGAGGTACAGATGCTGCTGGTCTGCATCACCACATCCCTTCTCTCACCTGCCCAATCCAGGTACCGCAGATGGGCACCCTCAGCCCACCAAGCCTTTGCCCACCGTGACACCCCGGAGACCTGGCAGGCCAGACCAGAGACCCCCTAAACCTCCCCCTCCGGGGAAACCAGAGCGACCACCCAAACCTGGCAGCCCAGACCGACCTGACCAGTATGGCCCTGACATCTGCGATGGGGACTTTGACACGGTGGCGGTGCTGCGTGGGGAGATGTTCGTATTCAAGGTACCTGCCAGGACCCCGTCCTGCCCCTTCCTTGGGTGTGTGGGTGGGAGAATCTCTCAGCAAGGTGACTGTGTCCCTGTGTCCTCCCCATGCTCTGCCAACACCGTTTCTTTCCAGGGCCGGTGGTTCTGGAGGGTCCGGCACAACCGGGTGCTGGACAACTACCCCATGCCCATCGGACACTTCTGGCGGGGCCTCCCCGGGGACATCGATGCTGCCTATGAGAGGCATGACGGGAAGTTTGTCTTCTTTAAAGGTGAGCAGGGAAGCTGGGTGGGAGGGCTGAGGTAGAAACAGGACCCCAGTGCCCCCCGCAGAGCTGCTGAGAGCTGGTTGGCTTCATCCCATCCTGACCCACCTCCCCAGCTAGAGCTGCTGTGTGATCCCAAGGGGTTGGGATGGCCACAGGTATCTACCACTATCCCTCTCCATTTGTGCACCTGCCACAACAGCTGGACAGGACCTTCTCATCCCCCTTGTCAAACTCTTTCTCCTCTAGGTGACCGGTACTGGCTCTTCAGAGAAGCCAACCTGGAGCCTGGGTACCCACAGCCCCTGGTCACCTATGGGCAGGGCATCCCCTACGACAGCATTGACACAGCTGTCTGGTGGGAACCCACGGGACACACCTTCTTCTTCCGTGGGGACAGGTGAGTGTCTGTGGGGTTCTCCCTGCTCTGCTGCCTCCTGGCCCCTATCAGGGGGATGGTGTTGGGCAGTGGGGACCCCTGTGCTCCTCACTGCTCCCTGCCTCCCTCTCCCCAGATACTGGCGCTTTAACGAGGACACACGCTCGGTGGACCCTGGGTACCCAAAGCCCATCTCTGTCTGGGTGGGCATCCCTCCCTCGCCCAAGGGAGCCTTCCTCAGCCCAGATGCCTGTAAGTAGAGGAGGAGAAGGGTGGGTGGTGGTGGGGGTCTTGGGGATGAGATTATCCCTCTAATAGCCTGGCTGCATATGGGATGGACTTGGGAGAGTGTCTGGGAGTCAGCAGTGAAACCCTTTCTGAAGGGTTTCACCAGTCCTGGAGCAAAACCTGCTCTCTAGGGCATGTGCAGGGGTGCCCAGGTTCTGCAGTGTCCTGTGCCCACTGACTTATCTCTTGTCTTCATCTTCTCTCTGCCAGCCTCCACCTACTTCTACAGAGGCACTAAGTACTGGAAGTTTGACAATGAGCGTCTCAAGACAGAGCCAGGCTATCCCAAATCCATCCTACGGGACTTCATGGGCTGTCACACGGAGCTGGTCCCAGACCCCAATCCCCGCTGGCCCGATGTGGACCGACCCCCCTTCAACCCTGATGGGGACGGGGGGACTGAAGGTGAGGAGGAAGAGGAGGAAGAGGAAGATGAGGATTACAACGAGGGAGATGGCCAGCCAGGCAGGGACGTGGACGTGGTGGTGCAGATTGATGAGTACACACGCACCATGAGCGTGGTCATGGTGCTGGTGCTGCTGGTGCTGCTGCTCTGCATCCTGGGCCTCATCTATGTCATCGTGCAGATGCAGAGGAAGGGCGCACCCCGAATGCTCATGTACTGCAAGCGCTCCTTGCAGGAGTGGGTCTGACCCTGGCTCCTTCCCAAAACCGCCCCCGCCACCATGGTGCTAAGATGGACCTGACACCCCCTCCCCTTGACCCTCACCACGGCCTCGGCCCCTCTATCCCATTGTTGCTTGATGGCTCCAGCCTCAGAAAAGGGGGGATGCCCAACCCCCCCAGCCCCTCCAGAGCAGCCGGGCTGGGACCGGGGATGGTCATGGGGGGGCTGGAGGGCATCCAGGCCCTGCCTGCTCCCTAGTGCCTGTGCGTCCCCCTAGCCACCCCTCAGGCTGCCACCCATCACGTGCCTGCATCTGCCATGGGTCCCTGCAGGGTCCTTTCCTCCTGTGTGAGCCCGCTGCAGCTTGGGTGGTGAGTGGGCTGGGGGCTGCTCACAAGTGCTGCGGGCTGGCAGGTCTCAGCCTCTGGCACCTGCAGTGGTGGGGAGGGGAGGGCTGAGCTCATGGCTGAACCATTCAATTCCTGTTGAACCACGGGGGATACAGGGATGTGGTGCCTAAAGACAGTGTGAGTTGGGAGATGCCACCTCTGCAGCCCTGCTGGGGCTCAGCTCAGTCCGGGCCCTGCTGCTGCCACCGTGGGACGAAGCCCTGGGGCAGGTGGCCCTGTGGGCGGGGCAGTGGGCACGGCCGCCTTGTATGTCCATTAAACGGGTCGGGTGTGTGGAGAGCTGTGGTGCCATTGTCCTTCCTGCTGCGGGGCTGCCCTGGGAGGGATTGGGCAAATTTCATGATAACGGGGCTTGTCTGGGGGCTTGCCCTGCATGGCACCCCCAGGGGACAGAGTGCCATGCTCGGGGATGCAGGGAAGGGGCCAGCATGGCCACTGATGTCCCTGCAACAGTCTCTGCCCTGGGGCTGCCACTTTAGGGGGGTCAGCTAAAGCAGCCCCCCCACCCCCACCAGTGGACAGAGCGGCCTTTCAGCAGCTCCCATGGCAGTGACAAGGGCCTGGCTGGGAACACAGGGTGCCTTGTTCTCCCCCAGCCAGCACTGCTCTTCAGCCCTGGGCAGCCGCCTCCCTTCCCCGTGCAGGGGCCGGCAGCAGCTGGGGGACCCTCCTGGAGCCACTTCACAGGGTGCTTCAGCTCCCTGTCCCCACACGGCCCTGTGGAGTTTCCTGGGGGGAAGGGGTGGCCATATCCTGTCTCACCACTGCTGTCTCGGCAGAGGAAGGCAAGAGGAGTCACGACTGCTGCAGACATCAGGGAAATAATCATGGGAGTGGGAAAGATTAGACTTCAGGAGTAGGAAACTGGCTTTATCTGGGGAAAAATGTTGCTCAGCCATTAATGGGAAGAAAAACCAAACTACAGAGGCGGTGAGGGAGGTAGTGGTGTCCCTGCCACTGCTGGTGATGTGATGATCACAGGGGTGGCAGCCAGAGCCAGGTTTGCTCTGCAGCTGCAGCCTTGGGGTGGGCAGCAGAGGCCTGGCACAGTTGCTGCATTGGTGGGGAGGTTGGTTGGGCTGTGCTGGGCAAGGGGCTTGTGTGAACCTGGCCCATCCCTGTGGGGATGACCCTGTGGAATTGGGGAGCATCCCCCTGGGGGAATTGACTTCAGTCAGCATCCTTGCTTCCTTCAGCCTCCTCTGCAGCAGGACCAGGGCCAGCACTGTGCCAGCACCTGTGCCCTGCCTCTCCCCTGGGCACCTCTGTCTTGGTGCACCCCTGGCCTACTCCCCTTGCCCTGGTGCTCCAGCTGCTCCTTTGCCCTCATCCCCTCCTGCCACCCCTGGCTGGTGGGTGGGAGGATTCCCCCACTTCATGGATGAGGATGTGAAGCCTTTGTGCTTCCCCCATCCTTCCCCCTCCCCAGGGCCCAGAGCTGCTGGCTCAGTTCCCGACTGCTACAACCCCTTCCCAGCACTGAATTACCCTGAGCTGCCCAGCCACTCGTCAGACACTAATTACTGTAAAAGGGAAGGACTGATGCTGGCTCTCGCCCTGCTTTCCTGGTGCTGGGGGTGAACCCTGTGGCCTGAGTCACCCATCATCCCCTGCCCTAGCCTCCATCCCTGCCCACACTGGGCAGCGAGCTCCAGCCATGAGCCGATTCCCTGGAAAACGCGTTTGGCTCAGACTCAGCACATCACTGCAGCCAAGCGAGAAGTCAAAATCAGGAACAGAAAACCCCTGAGGAATTGGGGGGAGTGGGTGGAAAAAGGTCTCCAAGTGGCTCAGAGCTGTTGTATTCCATCAGCCAGGCCTTGCTGGGTCACATTCCTTGGCTTTTAACTTCTTTCAGTTTGGTTTTGACCATTTTGCTCAGATTTGTGCTTGTGTGGGTCTCCCCAGTGCTGGGGGAGGACCCACAGCTCTGCTGAGCCAGGAGCCCTGCCATGGGGCAGCCTGACACTCCAGCCTGTCCTGAACTGGGGCCAGACAGGCCAAAATCCATGAACCTGGCCATAAGGCGAGGCAGGAGGAAAGCACGGCTGGGATTCACTCTCCCACCCCCGCAGAGAGTGCTCCAGAGCCCAGCGCAGATGCATTTCCCACGGCAGATGCATTTCCCACACTGGCTGCAGTTCCCGTGGCAGATGCATTTCTGACAACAGATGTATTTCCCACGGCAGCAGTGTTTCCCTTCTCTCCTGGGGGTACAGAGGGCTCAACGGGGGCCAGGGCTGGGACCCCAAAGCCTGCTACCTTCAAGACGCCGGGCTTACAGGGAGAGCCAGAGCTGGACAAGGATGCCCAGGGCCAGCTCATGGTATCCCTTCCATGGCAGGGGAGGGGCCTCCTTGCTGATTCAGGGTGGGACAGGAGCTGGGAACAATTCCTCAGCGGGAATTAGGGATGCTGGGAGCAAAGGGCCGGGCCGCCACACTTGGTGCGCTGGGACACCACTTCCCACCCCCTCCCGCTTTTCCCCGGATGCTGCAGCAGAGTTGGTGCCAGGAGCCCAGGGCCATCTGGAAACGCTCATGGACAGCAGTAAGGGACCCGCTGGAGACAAAGCCCAGCATTTCAGCAGCGCCCAGGCTCTGCCAGAGGCTCCTGCACTGCCCTGCACGCCCACAGTGGGGTCAGCTCACCTCTGGCCACCCGTGGGTGTGAGAGCCCAGGAGGGGCAGGCAGGCACCTGCTCTAAGGGGCAGGGCTGTTGGGAGCAGGGGGAGTGCACGTCCCGCTGAGCCTGCCCCACCAGGATCCACTCCTGCCAGGCAGCTCCCTGCTGCCCAAAAATAGGTTGGAGAAGCCTGATCTGGAAAAGACCCTGGGAGCTCAGCGTCCTCCAGGCCCTGCTGTGCTGGGGTGTGCCTGACAGGGTGACCAGGGCTGGCAGGGGCTCTCTGCCTAATTAGCACCATCTCAGGAGAATCCTGCTCTTGCTCTGCAAGCCGGGGCACCATCCCGTGTCCAGCACTGAGGAAAGGACCCGGAAAACACAGAGGAAGCCGGGCTCAGTGCAGAGGAAGAACTGGGGCTGGGATAGAGCCAGCAGCTACCGGCCAGCTCAAGGTCGGAGGAAACAATGCTGGGGATGGAGGGAAGGGCCGCGGGGCCCTGGGAGGGGCTGAACCTACTGCGTGTGCTCGCTGCAGGCAGGGCGGAGGCTCCGGGTGCTGCCCGGGGAGGGGTCGGTGCAGGCACAGCCCCGCTGTGGGTGGGATGCACCCACCAACCGCACTGAGCTCGGCACGTGTGTGTGTGTGTGGCTCATACCCCTCTCCTCCCCTCACACCCCCCGGGCAGCCCCTAGCCTGCTCCCAGGGGTGCTGGGACCCCTCATCTCACATTTCTGGGGCTGCAGGGGTAACACATGAAGTGATGGTGAAGCAGATGGGCTGCAGGTCTGCTTCAGCACATCTTGGCATCCATCTTCTCACCTCTAATGGTTCTGAGGCTTTCCCCACTGCATCCCAGGTTAGCTCTCAGGGTGCACAACTGCTCCCTTATCCAAACAAATCGTGTTTGGCTGGTCTCATGTTGCAGCCTGCCAGGGGAAGCTCTCACCCCTCTCCTGCAGGCGCCAGCAGGGCAGGAACATCAGCTCTCTCTGCATGCAAAGTGGCCAAAGTCCCCAGTACCGTCACTTGGTTTTCCTGGGCTGTGGCCAGTGGTAAAACTCAAAATAAATATTTCCCTTGCTTCCAGCACTCCCTGCCCCACATTAGACAACAGCTGCAAAGGATTAACGTCGCCCTGGAGGTGTAATCCCTCTATAAAGATGACAACATTTGGCCCAAGACATTCAGGAGATGCAGAATGGACAAGAAGCAGAGTTTGGCCCAGATTTTTTTGATTCCTGTTTATCCCTCTGTGATCACAGCTCTGTGCTTCTTTGTCAGGACCCACTTGATAGGAAGGTCACAAAGTGCAAGGGGACAAACACAGGCAGGGACAGAAGCTTGTACCAGTCCTGCCACTCTGCTGAGCTGGACATTCACACAGGATTCTTCTGCCCCAGCAGCAAACAGAGAAAGCTTTCCAGGAAAACCCCATTGCCTGCTTGCCCTGCCAGCAGCTGCCACCTGCCCAGGCAGAGCCACTGGAGCCTTGGGATGTCCCAGCCTTGGCTTGCACCAGTGACTGCCAGCTGCTCCAGCCCAAGCCTGCTGCAGTTGTTGCCAGGAGCTGCAGCCTGTGCACTCACCGTGTTTCAGAACCCAAGCTTTCAAAGGAATGCTTTGCCTTTCATGTAGAAAGCAGCTCCCAGCACTGAGGTCCTGATCAAAGTGTCCAAGTGCAGAACCTTGCCCCAGCCAATAGAAGGCAAAGGTGAAAAGCTGGTGCAGAGCAGGAAAACTGATCATTGGGTGGGCCCTGCTCTGCCCCGGGTTGAAACCAGGGCTCCCCACAAAGATTCTTTTCTCTCCCACTAGACATGATCTGTAACAAGAACTTATGTAGGAAGGAAGGAGCAGGCCACCCACAGAAAGGTGAACAACGAGACATTTAAGATCTTTTCTCCACAGGCTGCCTGCACTGAACCAGGACTCCCCTCTGCCCACCCCTCATACCCAGCTGGGGCTGCCCCGGGAGCAGGCAGGCAGCAGCCATCCATGACTCCCATCTCTGCCCCCACCTCCTTCCTGCATTCCTCCACTCTTTCCATGTCAGGGGGATGTTGCATCCCAGCCATGTCAAAAGCCATAACCAAAGGAGTAAGAGGCTGGGTGCTCTACCACAGCAGTTTTGCTTGTGCACATTTAGGAAAGGGCTGCTGACAGGATGCCTCTGACATTCTGGCCCATCTACCAGCAGCATCCTCTTCTCCCACAGGGAGAGCACCCAACTTCACCCACCTTCAGCAAGATGGTTAAAGTTTTGATGGGAGAGAGGGATTATAAGAGAAAGATTTTGGAAGAACACTGTGTAAATCACCAAGCATCTGGCCCTAAAGGAAAGAGCCACTATCTGATGATGCTCCACTTTGTGCAACAAGTAAACAGGAAGATTCAGTATTTTGTTTCGTATTTAAAAATACACAGAAGGTCCATATGGATGTAAGGGTTTGTGGCTGGGAGTTTATTCCAGCAAATCCGCTGGCACAGCTCCTGGAGGTCGGGCAGGAATTGGCAGCAGGGCCCATCTGATCTCTGCAGAGGCAGCCAGCTCGGGGCCCAGGGGAGCCCAGCTCCTCTTGATGCATTAGGGCCAGTCAGTCACTCAGGGTGAGCTCAACTCCTCAAGGACAAGGGGAAACTCCAGCACAGGCCCCGGCAGGACAGGGAAAGGCAGCAGCAGCTCCTGCTGTGCCAAAAACACATGGTGTTGGGCAAGGGCTTGCGGGAAAGGATGCACATTTAACCTGCTGGGGTCTGGTGGATGCACTCAGCAGCTCCCCCAGCTCTGGCAAGCTTTGCAAACATGGAGGAAGCCTTGGCTTGGACTTCATTAAACCCAACCCTTGGCACATGATCCAATGTGATTCCACTGAACAGACTGAGTCCACCCAAGCCTCGACATAGACAATGCAAAATGTGGATGGTGCTTTCTCATGTGGGCCTCTTTGGCTGGGCTCCTTAGAGCAACCAAACTGTTCAGCTGCTAGAATTGCAAAAGTCTTCTCCAGAAAGCCTTCTGCAGGTGCAATCTAGCCCCACATGGCAGCACCTCCAGCTCAAAGCCCAGCAGCTCTAAAGGTGCAGGTGAGGCAGCTCTGTTACAGGTGCCTGGAGATCTTTGCCACAGAGGTGCAGAGAGAGGGTGCACAGACAGGCCAAAACTTTAAAGCAGGTGGGATTTCAGTGGCCAGGATTAAACCCAGAATCTAAGGCAGATGTCCCCCAGCAGGCTCTTCTCCTCCTGGGAGAGAGCAGCTTTGTTCTTCAGAGCAATAACAGAAGTGAAGTCTTCCCCATTCACTGCACAGCCCAGGGAAGGATCAGTCCCAGCCTTTGGTACCTGGCCTGCAGAGTATTGATGTGGGGCTTGGCCTTGGGCAGGAAAGGCATCATCCACACCCAGACACACCCCATTACTGATGGAGTCTCTGGCCTCCCCTTCACAAGCCTTTCTACAAGAAAGGCAGATTGGTTTGAGGCAGGGAAGGGAAGCTCAGCACAGGAAAAGACTTCCGCTCCTGTTATGCTGCTTTGCTAAACCTCCCCTTTGATCCCTGGGGAAAGGGACAATTTGGCAGCTGGAAGGCTATTGTGTGCCTCCTTGTGCTGCTAAAGGCTTGGTTCAGAGCTGGAGTGAGTTGGTAACTGCACAGCCAACAAAACTGTGCCCTAACAGGCAGGTAAGCCTAATTTGTCACCGCTGGGGAAAATGGCTTCAAGGAAAGAGGGAATGAAAAACCCATTTTTATGAACAGCATGAGTTTTTGTCATAGTACTACAAACTTCATGGATTGGAGACAGTTTCTGTCTTCTCTGTGGAAACCTCACTAATTTTCCTCTCACCAGACTGCTGCTGTTTGCATTTGTGCTATCCCTTAAACAGTGAGGGTGCTGATCAAAGTCAATTTCAGAGGCAAATCCTCGCATCTGGGCTCTCAAAGAAATTCTCTGGCACTTTCTGAAGCACTAAAATGTGCAAGCTAAGGATCCATCAAAGGAGGAAGAAGACAGAAGCAGATTTACAGAGCCAAATGTTTAATAACTTTTCAAGAACAAGTATTACATCCATATTTAGAGCATATATAAGAGACAAAACAAGGAAATAAAAAATAAAATTGCTAACTTCAAGAGGATACACTTAACTCCACAATTCCTGCTGAATCCCTTCTTTGGAGACACAGCAGCCACTTTGAGCAAGACAAGACTGGGTACCAGGCCACCTGCACAGTTTAGGCTCAGCACTTTAGGAACAGCCAGGAAAACTCTGACTCTGTACAATTTGCACGCCAACATCTCTTCCCAACGTGGTGTTATTGCTGGACAGAGCAGGGAGAAGAAAGGAGACACTTACAAGACTTGGCAGCACAAGACAACAGTACTGGGAGGGCTCCAAGCACTCCCCAGACACCTTTATGAGGCTGCTACAGTCCAGAAGACAGTGACAGGTTTCCCAGAGGTGTTACCTACAGTTAACACTGCCTTCTACCTCCCACTATGATCAGCCCCCAGCATTCTCCCTCAGCAGCTTGAAACTTTGCCCAGGAATCTTCTTTGCTAAAAGAAGTGTCTGCACTGGGACAGGCTGGCCCTGACAAAGAAGGTGCTTCCTCACAAGCCTCAAAATTGCTGCATGTTGCTCAAGATCTCTCAATATGCCAGCATGTTCACTCCTCTCCCATCACTGCAGGAGCAGAGCTTGGCATCTCCTCCTGAGGGCAGCCATGGTGTCTCCTTCCCCCCTCATGGCCCCACCGTCTGCACTGGGCGGGGAAAAGATCAGAGGGGACTCACTTTGGGCTAGAGGAACACAAACAGCATCTCTCCTGGAAGACAAATGTGGAGCTGCAGCTGCTCTGAAGAGCAAAGTTGCTGAGCTGAGTCATGGATGAAAGCTCTGGAGAGATGCCGGGAGGCTGCAACTGCCCAGAGTCCTTCAACACAACCAGGGAGGACACGGGGAGCAGCTGAACAGCCCACCCTGCTCCTAGATGGGAATGACAATTTCCATGTGTTTTGGCAGGAAAGCTACACAACAAGGCACCCCAGACAGACTTGCTCACCCTGGCAACAGAGAGGATGCTCCCTGGCTGGTGGCCAAAGCTGGCAAGAGCTCTGCTGCCAGAAGAAACTCCGGGTTGCAAAGGCAGCAGGAGGAGGCAGAGGAATGGTAGTCTGGCTCACTGTTCTCCCACCCACCTTCCCACATCTAGCTCACCTTGGCCTTGTTCTGGACAGGCAGATACAGCTTGAACTCAGCCGGGAGCTCATCCTCTGAGTACAGCCGGTCAGAGAAATACACCCGTCGGATACGACAGTTGGCGTGGATCTGAGAGTCAAAACAAAGAGTCAGTCCATTTTTCACATCCAGCTTTGGTGTCATGCTGCAACATGGATTCTTTGGCTCAGCAGCTGGAAATCTACCTCACTGTCTTGCTTTTTTGAATCTGACAGGGCATCAGAGAAATGGAGGTCTGTGCCCTCTGCTTTGCATTAGATGCTCTCTCCAGGGATGAACACTTGCTCAGAAGATATGGCCAAGCTCTGGCATCTCTGCCAACTGAGATCTGTCTTAGTTGCTAACGAGGATTCTCTGCTGTGAACCGACCTCTGCTTTGCTGGTATCAGCATTTGCCAGAACACCCACAGCCTCAGCCTGCTGCATTTTTAACACACCCACTTCAGGGCCTTCCTGAGGTCAGGAATGAGCCTGTCCAGTCTGTGCTGCCTCCATTATCAGCTGGCAGCAAAGGGGTTGCTCTGGTCCCCCTCATGAGTATGTGAGAAGGCAGACAAGTCTCAGCTTACTGCCTGCACCTCAGGGCAATCCTGCAAGGAACTGCAGCACTCCCCTCTTACTAAGGAACAGGCACGCTCCACACACAGACATTCTTCAAAATAACACATACCACTGGACACTGTGAACATGACTCCCCAGCATATGGAACAAGTTCCATGTCCTCTGCAGGAACAAACACTGCATCAGCTCTGTTACAAGGGACTCAGTGAAAGCAGGGTCACTCCACTACCACTAGGAAACAAGCCTGACCAGGGGTATGAATGGTCTGTACACCATGGGTCTTTCCCATCCAGGCTCCCATTCAGCCAATCTGGACAGTAAGGCAACACAAACATAATTCTCAGCAGAGCTCCACCTTCATGGCCTGCCATAGGGAACTGCAACTCTCACCCAAACCAACAGCCAGCCAGAGAAACAAGAGGGAAATGGGCTCCTTCATCCCAGTCTAGTCAAGTAAAGCGAGGCCTCAGTCAGGCCTTTGCTCCCGTTGCACAGTGCTCTGCAAAGAGCAGGGCTGGCAAGGGAACCAGGCAGGGCTGAAGCCGGATTCCCACCCTGCTGTCCCAGCCAGCAGGAACATCCCCAGCCGTTGGTGGTTTCCCAGGCAGGTCACGGCTGCTCTCACCTGCACTCGCAGGGTCTCGATGTAGTTGGTGCCGTAGGCGCGGCGCGTGAAGTCGGACAGGTTGAACTGGATCTGGTTCCAGCCGTCGTCCAGCCGCATGGGCATGGTGCAGATGAAGGGCTTCACACGGGTCGTGCTCTGGTAGTTGCTGGCCCGGAAACGCCGACGGACGTTCTTATCATCCAGCACCTGGGCAGGGAAGGCAGGCTGCTCACCCAGGGGCCAGGCCCCCCGCTCCCCAGGACAGCGCTACCCGTCTCCAAGAGGCCTCTCTACTCCCACCCTCCGTTCCACAGCAGAAATCATTTTAACACAGGAAACAGACCCGTTTTCAGGAGCTGCAACAACGTGTTTGTGAGCTGACTGATGCCCCCATACCAGAAGACCTGACACACCACATGGCCAAGAAAGCAAAACTGTTTTGGGGATCACTCACTGCCTGGGACAAGTTCCAACACAAGACTGCAGGCTCTCTGGCGCCTTCCTCAGTGGTCCCTGGAGGGGCCTCCCCACTGCACACTCCTCACCTGCACTTCAAAAGTGAAGTATTTTTTCAGGTTCTTGATGATCATCACTAGGAAAGGTAGTTTGATGCCCAGGGTCTTCTTTGGGTCAGCAGGGCACGTGATGTACGTGGTACTGAGAGGTGAGAGAAAAACACTTTAGGATCTCACACAGCACAAAGTGCACAGCCCGAGGTAACCCAAGGCTCTCCCTTGGCCCAATGCAGCCTTGGAAGACAGGCAGAAATGGATAACTGTGATCATAAGATCTCAGCAACAACCAGGGCTTCCTGTAATAGGAGGAAGAGTTTCAGAGGTAGCTGCAGGCAGAAAAAGATAAAAGGCAAAAAGAATGCATCTCGAATTGCACTTTTCTCACCCAGGGCATGAAACACCTTCCTGGACAGCTTCACCTCCCCAATTTCAAGGCCATGTCAGTGCTGTTTCTTAACACAACCTCCTCCTACCCTTGACTGAAGAGGTAGAGCCCTCCAGATCATGGCAGAGGCCCTGTGTGCTCTATATGGCTGGGAAAACAGAGGTCGTGAGCTCTAAGAGTACACGTCACGCCTGGCAAGTTCTGTATCAACACTTCTTGGAGGAAGAGAAGCACTGTCTCAGTCTGTCTGCAGGAGAGGAGTCTCCACTGCCCTTATAAGGAGTGCCCTGCTCTGAGTCACCCCTGGAGAAGCCTTGGAGACTCTGAGCCCGCTGGTGGAGCTGGCGTCTGTCTCCCGGGGTGATGGAGACGAGGTTGCTAAGAGAAGCTCCATAAGCAACACCCCTCATAAATCTCCCTTTGATCTCTCTGCTGTAGGGAGAGCAGCTGTCACGTGAGAAGAACAGGCCCATGACAATAGAAGAGACAGCAGACAGCTTGCTTTTTCAGTAACTGGCAGTGCTGACTGAGGCTGGGTATTAAATACCATTTTTCTTCCCTGCAAGTGATGGAAAAATAATGGGATTTTATTTTTTATCCCTTAACCCCACTGAGGATGAGAGTGAGAGCTCTACAGGCACATCCAGGGAAAGGCGCACTGCCACAGAGGAGTATCAGTGGAATGACCCAGATTCTTCAATTTATTGACAAAGACATTGCCATCACATTGCTGCAGTCTGAAGATGATGTCTGCTGGGTACTGACATCTTTCACTCCACTTCAAGGCAGAGTCCTGTTCCCCCAGAAGAGCAGAAGAGGCTTCTCCTACCTGACATTTGTTCCTTCAATCTCCAGCACCAGTGACTGAATGTCATTGTCCGTGATTCGCTTGATGTGGCCATTGCGCACCTGGAGCAAAAGTGGGGCAGACAGTACAGATGTGACTTGAGAGGGGAAAAAGAAGCACATGCAGCTCCATTAAGAGAAGGAATAAGACCCCAGGAGGACCCATCTACATTCACTTGGCTCCTACTCTCCTGGACCTCGCTGTTTCCAAGGCTTTGATCACTGCCCCAGAGTGCCAGCAAGAGTTTATGGCCCAGCATGTTGCACGTACACCGAGTGCAAGACTTCCATCTATCAAAATACGCTGCGGTGAACACAAGGGACTCAAGCCTCACGTCAGAGGCCCAAATAAACAAACATTAAAGAGTCAAACTTGAGTGCAATGAGGGGTAAAAACAAGGACAAGCAATACAGAGGAGCCACCAGCCAGTCACCAGTCAACAAGGGCACTTGGTCTGTGCTGCTGGGCATGGCTGGCTGCCTCTGGGGAAGGGCTGGACATTCACACACGCAGACACACTCCTGACCACTCACACACACACAGACACACTCCTGCACACTCACACACAGACACACAGACATACTCCTGACCACTCACACAGACACACTCCTGCACACTCACACACACAGACACAGTCCTGACCACTCACACACACACACAGACACACTCCTGACCACTCACACAGACAGACACACTCCTGACCACTCACACAGACACAGACACACTCCTGACCACTCACACACACACACAGACACACTCCTGACCACTCACACACAGCCATACTCCTGACCACTCACACAGACACACTCCTGACCACTCACACACACACACTCTCTCTCTCCACCAGCACAAGCACTGCACATCCTACTAAGGCCAAAAAATAGATGGGTCCTCCCCATGTTACAAAGCTTGAGATATTCCCTAAGATCTGAAAAAAGGTAGAAATCACAGCCTGCTGGTTCTTTTTGCAAAGATATGAAAGTCTACATTAGGACAGCTGTGAATCCAGTAACCCCAGGCATGCACCTAGGACATGGCAGAATGTTACTGTTTCCAGTTCTCACCAAAATGACAGGAGCATGTCATGCACTGCTGAAGAGAGCAGGGCAATCCTCACAACAAACACACCCAAGCTGGCCATGCTTCATGCAAGAGAGACTATTTCAACTGAAAGGACCACTGCTGACATTCACCCTGCAAACACAGCTCCTGCTGGCCACTCACGGGCCACACAATCATAACAGTATCACCCTGCACAGGACAATTCATGTAGGAAGGTGCCTCCAGAGGTCTCCAGTCCAACCTCCACCTCTAAGCAGGGTCAGCCCAGCCTGCTTATAGCTTATCCAGTCTGGCAGCACACTACATCCCTTTGTCTAAGAGTCTTTAATGCATCCTGTCCTTGCACCATCCAAATAAGCTGCTGATCCTTTTTTAAAGTCACCAAAACACAGACACACACACACACATGGGCAGTGTGAAGCATCCCAGTTCTTCATAGAGCTACATGGGTACCCCACTGATGGGAAACAGGATGGGTCTGTGCTTCCTGTCCCCCATCTCACAACTTGTAAATGCTCACACAAGCCCACTCAGGTCAAACATCACTGCTGTCTGAACTGCCTTGAGGGCTCTCCTTCCTGCTGAAACTACAAAAAATTTATCTAAGGCTCATGTACAAACAACCAAATACAGGTTGTGGCCTTGGTCTCAGAGGCTGTAACAAGTATTCTGCAGAATCGCTAAACCATGGATGGTTTGTGACAGGCGGGAAGCAGCACAGCTCAACCTCTCTAAACATCCTGAGGAGGGCTCCTTGATGCAGGATAGCCCGGAGACGGCACGGGGCCCTGAGCAGAACAGCTCTACAAACTGACAGGAGGGAAAAGCAAAGTGATGAGACATTCACAACTTCTCCTACACCCTACAGGCCGCCACACAGCTCACTTTTGCAAGCCTTTGGCAAGCCTATTTGAAAGGTGGGTCACGCACCAGAGGAGACCCCACCTCAGAAATGTGGCCACGGGGCCTTGGGCGCCCCGCTGCCTACGGCCAGTGCCCCACACGTCTGCAGCTTTCCCACAGGGCTGCAGCTTCTGACGGCGGGCGGGCTCTTCGGCCCAGCAAAGGCAGAAAATACCCATAATAACACATTCCCGTCAGAAACACCCCGAGGAGCCCGGTACACTGGCCCCGGGGGCGTCCCGGTAACCAGTACCCGAGAGATGCCGGTATCCCGGGGGTCCCGGTAACACGGCCGCTGTAGCTCCGGCCCCGGCCGGAGAGCGGCCCCACGGGTGTCCCGAGAGCGGCCCCACGGGTGCCCGGAGAGCGGCCCCACGGGCGCCCGGAGAGCGGCCCCACCGGTGTCCCGAGAGCGGCCCCACCGGTGTCCCGAGAGCGGCACCAAGGGCGCCCGGAGAGCGGCCCCACCGGTGTCCCGAAAGCGGCCCAAAGGGTGTACTGAGAGCGGTC
>JBBMKD010000025.1:14452605-14482815 GCA_037834095.1 Argya squamiceps
AGCCCAGCCCGCTCTAAACCGTGCCCGGTCCCCAGTGGTTGGTATCGCGTTCCCTGAACGCCTGGGCTGGAGGCAGGGACGCCTCTAAAACATCTCAGTTCTCCCCCGGCAATTCACGACCCTCAGTCCGAAGGGGACGCCGTGATTTGCTTTTCCCAAGGATGCTTTTTGCCCGTGGAGTGTTTCTCAGCCTGGGCTCTGCTCGTTGCCCCCGTGCTGGCTTTACAAGACTGGAGCATTCGAATGGTGTTTGCTCCGCTTCGTTGCTTCCTTTAGCTCCACTCATTCCTGGGTGCCCTAGGAACCTCCTGTGTCTTCTTGCTGCTCTGATCCAGGCAGGGATAGCATACAGAACCCTGGCAATATTGGGGGTTTGATGTATGGCTTTGTGGGTGTGACAATGTCTTTGAGTAGAGACAAGGCCTTGGCACAGCTAAGAGGCTTAACAGGAACAGCTTGGGCTAGAAATTACATTTCTAAACTGACATACATTCCTTCCAGCTGTAGTAACACCTGTTTACATCATCTATTTTCAATGTACAGACACCAAACAGCATAAAAATTACCATTCTGCACCAGCTTTATGGTTCCTCAGGTTAACTCCAGGCCTCTGTAGCTAACTAATGCCCCATCTAAATCCTAACAATGTTGTCTGCTAGGCGTGCTTGTCTCTCCCATCAGCTACAAATGCTCCCTCACAGCACCTGGGTTAGCAGCACTTTCTCTTTCCTTCACAATTCCTTGCACAAACAAGTAGAGCACACAAAAAGCAAGGCATTAGTTAGAAATGATCAGCTATATTTAGTCAGTGGGTTAGAGTACACTTTATATGGCATGATGAAATAACTTGTTCCCTTAATCAGATGGTAGGAGACAACTGGGACAAATATCCAGCTGCCATTCCTGAACAGCCGGCTCATTCACACGCTCTCCACTTACCACCTTAATGTCATCTTTTGCTGCACACAGAAATAGGTTGTGGTTTCAAATTGTCCCTATTTCTCAACTAATTTTAACAAAATGTAGTACCCATTGCTCCTCTTCCTTCCCTGGGTATGTGTGGGCTAGAGGAGAGGCCAGAGACAGAGCTCTGTTAATATCACTTGATATTAATAATCGAGGCTGGCATTTGGGAAGAGGTGCCTGAGAGATGTATTTCAGAGACTCACAGACTGATGTTATCCACCTGGAAGATTGGTAGGAAGATGTTGGCATATTACCTCACCTCTGCTTCCAATTCCCAGGGTGCACAGGGATTGAATTTGGGGGAGCAGATGGAGGAAAAGGCCCATCCTAAGAAAATAATCTGGTCCAAGCAGTGAGCAGAGAGTGCCTGCTCCAGAAATAACTGCCCAGTAAAGCATTTCCTTCCCTTCAGAATTCTCAGCAATCTGATGCCTTCAGAGGAATGAGATTTTCAGGAAGCTTCTGAAATGTTGCTCCTGTGAAGTGTCACATTGCTGGGTGCAATTACCAGACCAAAATGTAGCAGGTCTCTCCAGTGTCACCAAGTCTGTGCTTGCCTTGGAGCACATGGCCCAGGTTCATGGCCTGGGAAATCCTAACCCAGGCCATTGCCCTCTTGACTGAGGCTGCAGAGCAGATGTCCAGGGCTGGGCCAGCTCCAAGGACAGCGCTTGGCCCAAGAAAAGCAGCACCAGATTCAGTCAGTTCCCTTGTGAGCAAAAAGCCTTCACTACAAGGCAAAACCAAGAACAAAGTAATGACTACTGCAAGGAGTGTGAGATTCTGGGATTTGTCCAGATGACTCCAGCTGACTCTTCCAGCCTGGATTTTCCTACAGGAGCAGCACTGGATGAAAGGGAGCTGTAATGGGAAAACCAAAAAGACAATTGGGCAGGAGATCCATAACCACCACATGCAAGGGGAGGCAAGGCCCAAAAATAGCTTTGGGTGCTGAAGGAAGCTGAAGGCTTTGGACCTCACACTGGCTGAACCCTGAGCAGTGCAGAAGAAAGACAAGGAAGCTGGGCTGATGCTGAGCAAGGGATCAGAAGAGAACAAGGGTGTAAACATCAGTGGGTGCAGAAGGAGGCAGTACCAGCATGTAATGGAGCAAGTTGGCAGAGAAAATCAAGGAAGGAGGACACACTGCCTTGGAGGGACACCTGTGCAACAGATGGAGCAAGGGGCCAGAGTGACCAAAACCTTTTTGACTTCAGATGAACTGAAGACAAAGAAGGATGGGCAAAGAAGAGTTTATTTCTGACAAACAACAGTTAAGAGTCACTGAGAGCACTCTCTGGAGAAAAGCTGTGGACTTGGAGAGGATATGGCAGCAGGTGGCAATGGGAAACATGATCCAACAGCATCAGGAGATGGATTGATCCAAGCAGCAACTTGGATGTGCCACTGTGCTGCAGGGACCTCAGCTCAGCATATGCTCACAGTGCTGCTTCTGCCCAGTGTGGGCCTCAGGTGGGCTCTGCCATGGGCTCTTCCCTGTCTCACCACTGGCCAGAGCTGCACCAGAAACAGTCTTGATGAATGTAGATGCCAGAGATCAGCACAGTCCTGGATACAACAGTGCTGCCACTAAACTGCTCCTTTGCAATGGACCCTGCCTTACAGCACCAGTAGGTTACACTTACCTGATGCCCATGTCTATTATCTGGGCCCACAGGAAATCTCCATGTGTGACACACCAGGACAGTGTGTTCCCACACCTGTACCCATTGCAGGCCTTGTGCAAGGACTCACTCCTGCAATTCCACTTTGGCCAGTGCTCAGGGCTGGGTGAGAGCAGTGCTGAGTGGTTCTGTGCTGGCAGGAGCCCACAGCTGAGCTCCCCTCCCTGGGAACCAGCAACAGGTCTCTCTTTCCCAGGCAAGAGTCTTGTCTCAGGGGTACCCTTTCCCCTGGGCAGCTTCAGTGTAAGGGAAAACTGTATAGGGAAAAACATATGGGCAGTGAAAGAATGGGACAACACAAGAGAAATGACCATGTACATAGAGAGTCCAGCTGAGGGCTTTTAGACAGAATTTCAAGTGGTGCATTATTACCTAAGCCCAGACCCCAGCTTGGCCAACAACCACTATTGCAGCCAGACTCTCCTGAGCACTGCCAGTGAAGAACCACATCTGAGAGGAATTCCTGCAATGCAGTGGCCCTTGGGCAGGACCTCCTGGCTCACAGCTTTGCAGTCATGGTGCTGCTGTGGAGGAGGAGAGCCTGAGCCCAAGAAGGAGGAAGAGATGGGAGCTCCAGTGCTTCAGAGACAGTGCCATGCCCAAGCCCCCTGGAGGCTGGAAAACGCAGGTATCAGCATTAGCACTCAGGCCACCACCCAGGCAGGCACCTTCAGAAGAGTGTGGGGGCCTAAGGAGGGAAAGGAGAAATACCTCCAAAGGTGGCAAGTGGCTCCTTTGCATCTGTCCACACTGATTTTGTATGATTTTCTCCTGCTCTCCTCGCCCAGCCTGTTCTAGCTGAGCACAGGAAACAGCTCACTCTAGCAGCACTCGCCAGCTCCCTCCCCACTGAATACTCCTCCTTGCATGCTTCTTTTAAAACTTTTATTCAACAATATAGAATTCTTTTAATTATAGTATAGAACTGTCCATCACGATACTATATCCCCTGCAACCCCCATGTCCTGGAAGAGACAGGCACGAGCTGGCTAACCATGGTCCATCAGAGGTTGGGGGGGAACAGCCGGAACAGAGGAAGGAACGACTAACCAACAACTGCTTTGCACACCCTTCACATTTCCACGCTTTCTGGGTCGGGAAGAGCTCAACAAGGAAACAGAGGCAGAAGAACCTTTAACACTCGGAGGGAAGGGCTGCGGTCATGGCCAGGCGAGCGCCGTCCAGCCAGGGGTGTGCCCCGCTCCGAGCCCTGCCCGCGCCGCGCAGTCCGCCCGCCGTCGCTCTACCGCGCCGATGGGACGTTTGATTTGGTTCTCATTCTGCTTATGGAAAATTGGGAGCAACAGCATCGGACCTGAGGAGAGACGGGAGGAGGAAGTGAGCGTCGCGGGGCACCGCCGGCTCAACACGGAGCTCCTCCAGCGCCGTGATGAGGCCCTGGCTGGGCACGCTGCCCCCTGTCTGCCAGCCCACCCCCAGCCAGGCACAGGCTCTCCCTCCGTGGGCCTCGGGGTGAGGGGACAGCAGGGGAACCTCAGCCTGCTTTGGAAGGGGCGAGAAAGGAAGGCAGGCCTGAGCAAGGCAAGAGAGAGATGCAGTGCAGCAAAGCAGAAGTGTCACGGACAGCCAGACACAAGTTCGGCCTAAAAACCTACTGTTTTGAGTTTCCCTCCACTACCACAAACACCTCCCATAATTCCACTGAAAGCTCCCATCACACCCAGCACACTTGCAACAGACAAGCTGGCAAAGCTGCTCACTGCATCCATTTCCCACTGCATCCCTCAGTGGCTGCTGGGGCTCAGTTTTAAGCCTTTCCTCTTACAAGGCACTCAGCCAAACCCATGCTCTACCTCTGCTAGAAAGCCGGAGCCAGGCCAGTTTATAGGCCAGGAACATGCACTAGGACTCCAATAACTTTCTCCAGAAGAAAGCAGCTGAAGATACATGTTCCCCAGTCCTCTTAACTAGGGACAAAGCACTCTTCCCCAGCTCCTGGCTATCCCTGCAGCCAGGAGAATGGTTTGCTAAGGTCAGGAGAGAAGGATTTCCTGCTCTGAGTGCTGGAAGAGCCACTGCCACTGGCTGCAGAGACAAACTGCTGCAAGCTGCATCAAACATCCCCACTGCCCTGGGATCAGGAGACTCCACACCCTCCTCACACCTAGACTAGTCTTGCTTAGCTGCTGTTTCCCTCCAAGATGAATCTGTCACTGCTCATCCTACCCTACAGCTGAGTAGGGATATGGGGAGATAACGGGCAGGTTGTTCCAGCCTCTCCGCTTACTGCAACCAGGGAAAGCCATTTCAGTCTCTGGAAAAGCAATTCTGTTCCTCTGCTTGAGAGTACCAGGAAAGAATTCCTGACTCAGGTGTACAGAACAGATATTTCCCCAAGTGCCACTTTGAAATTTTCACCATCAGGTTCAGACACTATCAAGTGTTTATATGCAGCACACTCATACACTGTGGTCATCAGTGTTCACCTATCAAAGTTCCCCCACTCAACCCATTTTTCTTCTCCCCGCCTCTTCTGTCTTGCCCCTCCAGAAGCTGGGAATGCCAACACACAAGAGCTGGAAAACAGACAAGCTTCTCCCATAGCAACCTGGACAGGCCATGAGAAACATCCACTTCTCAACAGAGCAATTCAATAGATATTTAAACTCCATATTAAAACCCCAAACCAATCCTGCTGGTACTGGCACAGCATAAGAGCACAAGAGACTCCCTTGCCCCTCAGTCCAGGCAGCCAGGACGGTCCCCATGTCCCCAAATGCAAGGAAACAGCTAGTCCCTACTCAGCACATCTTTAGACAAAGCCATCCACCCAGGCTGAAAGCAGATGAGCATGGGGGTATAGGTGGAGAACCCCGATTTCCAGCTGTGCATTGGTGACCTGGTCTGACCCACCAGGTAAAGGCAGAGTGCCCATGTGAGGCCAGTGGAGCACCAGAGCTGAGCCCCACACTGTGCCCAAACCCTCGCATCTCCTCTGCGGCCCCGTGGCAGCGCAGACAATCTGCCACAGAGAAACTCTCAGGGCTGACAGCAGGAGAACTGCAACCAAAGACTGAGTGAGAGATCCCAAAAACCCACAGACAAGAGGGGCTGGAAGAGCCAACCTGCCCTCCTGGAGGAGACAAGGCCTCCAGCTCTCAGGCCTTCTGGCTATCCCATAGATTGGAGACGGCAGACGTTCAGACGTATAGATATTTATTGGTTTCAGTGAATTATACAAATGGATTGACCTGCTGTCGATGCCAATAGAACTTTATTGGAATATGGAATGTAAACAGATGTTTCAAATAGAAACATTGCAACCTTATAAAAAATTAACTATTTCAACAATGCCGCAGAAGGAAATTCTGTGTTTAGGTGCTGGTGGGAAAACACTATCTCCAGCGTCTAGGTTTGAGTGTCACCAGAACCACTTGATGAAGTTACACACAGAACAAGTAGAGGAGGCAACTGTGAATTGTGGGGCTATAAAGCCATCGAGGGATCTGATGAAAGAACCCATAAGACGAACCCCCCACCCCCCAACAGGATCGGCACCCCAGAATTCAACAAATGGCTGACTTTGTTAAAACACTGCGTGGGATCCCAAGGCCTGGATCAGTAGCTGCACAGCCCCTGCCCTGACGCCGCTGTCTGTCGATCCTCCCCCCTCCCTGTGCTCTCCTCCCCGGCCTCCTCTCCACTCCTCCATCCTGCGGTGCTGGATTGAACCGCTCCAGAGCTGTGCTCTGGCACAAGTCTGCGTCTGGCACGAATTCTCATGGGAGCCACGTCATGAGGTACGTGGTTGCACACCTATCACAAGAAATCTTGCAACACTGACTTTCCTGAGCTCGGTGGGAAAGTCTGGATAGTCCCTCCCCTCTCCTGCCACAAGAGCAGCCCTCACATTCACAAGTTTCCAAAGCAGGTCTATTGAGTTTCTTCTCAGAGCGAGCCTTTGTCAAACACACTGGAGGGGGGATCTCCTCTCCCCAGCAACTCGGATCAGTGCCTTTGTTTTAATGCTCCAAACCAATCCCGAGATGCTGCTGGGTTTGTGGGTTGTTTTTTTGTCGAACTCCCCCTCCCTCCCCCCCAACCACCCCGGCATTCACAATTGAAACTGGAATTCAAGGGCCAAATTCAAGCCCAGAGTGAGCAGTAAAGACTTGGACCTCAAAACGGAGTTGCACCTGCTGACCCCCAGCCTGAATTTGGTTCATTCAGAGTCTACAAGTCAGAAAGGCAAGTTCAGAAAGAGGCATGCTAAGGGCTGATGGTGGAACGACCAATTTGTCCCCACCAGCGTGGTGGGGAAGGCTGGACTGAGAAGGAAGAGAAGGATCCAGAGATGTGAACCAGAATCAGTTGTGTGGAGCCCTGGGGATATCACTACATATTTAGCTCTTGCAAGACCATTTGCCCAGGGCTTTGGTACCACAGGGTTAGAGTTACATTAACCACAACCACCAGAGAGGAACTGAGGTTTAAGACCCCCCCCCAAGGTTAGATTTCTGCCGAGTATAAAGGGGAGGGGAAGGAGGGGGGGGTCCTTGGTTCTTTTCCCTTCACTGTGTGACCGAAGGTTTTGCTTTTATTTGTAAACATCTTGAATTACCCGTCGTTTTCCAGTCCTCATCGTGCTGTTGTCATGCCACTGGAGAGCACAGCATTTTCTGAGCTGGGCTGGGACTGCTCCTTCACCACTGGATCTGCAGGAGACAGACCAGGCAGGAAAAGGAAACAGTATTTAATAAAGAGGAAGCTCCACCCAGGCAAATCCTTCCAGAAAAACTGCCCTCAAAACCCAAAGAGCTGCTGAAACTTTTGCGGAGTGGGGAGCCAAAATTTGCCCCTGCGACTCCATCCCTGCTGGCCCCAGCTACTCCACAGACTCACAGAAATAGGGGTGATCCATGGCCTCCTTGGCAGTCAGCCTCTGTTGATGGTCATATCGCAGCAGCTTGTCCAGGAGGTCAAGGACTTCAGGACTGACCAGGTGTCTGTTCTCACTGTGGATGAAGTTCTCCCAGCGCTTCCGGGAATGCCTGCAAAGGGTCCAGCTGTCACTGCACTACCCTACCCCCATGTTCCATGGCAATCACCTGCCACCAGCCACTTCTGAGCATAGCTGGCTGTGATAAACAGCCCACAGCTCTTTCTTACACAAACTACTGCCCAGCAAGCACCTGCCAAAGGTGGAAAATCCCCTTGTTTATGTACACAATTGTATGCATCTCCTGTGCCGGGAAAGGCACAACATTGCACATTCCCTTCTGTTTACAGGAACTAGACAACAGCATGTGGCAGGCAGGGTGACACCCTTGGGACCAGAACTGCTCTGGCTTGCCAGCCATCCTCACAGAAGCTGTCCTCACTATTCCATCCATTCCACTTGTCCTTTTCAGAAATCTCAACTGTAAGACTCTGAGCCACTCAGCCCACACTTAACTGCAGTGTCTACACCCTCCAATTCAAGGATGTGAAGAAGCAGGAGAGAGAAGAAATAGGGGATGGCTCATGAATCATGGGAGAAACAAAAGGAAAGAGCCTGCATTTCAGTGACTTCCTGAGATGACATGAGCAGCTAGATGTGAAGCCTGCAAGCAGCATTGTTATCCAGATCGAGCAGGCCTTTGCTGAGAGTGCCTCAAGGGCACATACATCAGTTTATCTCCCTCTCTGTGCTTACAAGGAAAAAAAGGCAGCATTTCACTGCTCCACTTACTGGCCCAGGATGTCGTTGAAGTGCGGGTCCAGTTCTATGTGGTACTTCTTGAGATACCCATACAGCTCATCTGTGCCCAGGACCTTTGCGATGCGAACCAGCTGGAACAAAAGGCACGTTCAGAGAGCAGAAGGGCAGCCCACCACTCGTTTGCAGAGGCAGAGCTGCCCAAATCTAAGAGCTCTCCTTCTGGAAACATCCCAGACAGAAGGGAGTTTCTCCCTTGAAACTTGCTTTTGCAACATGTGCAGAAAACAAATTTCCTACACGTGGCAGCAAAATCATAGATGGCTTAACCAAATATGCAGCAGCATCCTCCCGGCCTGGTAGTCCCATCCCCAGAGTCTCCCCACTACACACACAGAGATGAACTCGGGACAGACTTTTCACAAAGTAAGCCAGGTAGCAATGTCTTTACTTGGTCATAATTGTCCTGGCCGTGGAAGAAGGGCTCCTTTCGGAAGATCATGCTTGCCAGCATACAGCCTAAACTCCACATGTCTAAGCTGTAGTCATACATCTGAGGGAGAAAAGGAGAAGCTGTCAGAAGAGGCACACTCACCACAGCCTGGTTCCCCACCAGCACAGGCAGCCTCAGCCTTTGCACTTCACAGCCAGCCTCTCTCCAACCCAGGCAATGCCCTGACAGGCAAAACCAGACAACCCAAAGGTGGCTAAAGTGCAGCCACAAGTGTTATCACTGGATAGCAAGGAGGAGACAGACTCTTACTTGGTAGTCCACAAGGAGCTCTGGTCCTTTGAAGTACCTGGAGGCCACACGGACATTGTATTCCTGAGCTGGATGGTAGAACTCGGCCAGACCCCAGTCTATGAGCCGCAGCTGAACATGCAACAGAGACACACAGTCATCAGCCAGGTGAAGCCACACTGGCCACGCCTCAATCCCTTGATGCAAGTGTGGAGCCCAGGGTGGAGGGAGGCCCTCTGTGGACAGCAGATGCCCTCAGCAGTTCTCTGATCAGGTTTTTCCCTTTCCCCTAACATCAGCTGGTGGGGCAAAGCCCAGCTTAGAGAGCTCCACTGCCTTCTGAGTCCAGGCACACTGTTACTGCTGGGCAGCTGGCTCCTTACCAGCACCACCAGGTCCTTGTGTACCAGGGAACAGGGAAAAGTCTTATCCCACTCTTTAGAAGGGCTGGGCTGAAGGCAGTGTTGATTTTACCTGGGGACTGAGAGCAGAAAATGGGGCAGAAGGGGCTCAGCACATCCTGCAAGGCAGACCCATCTCCACAGCTGCAGCTCCAACCTGCTTACTAGGGAAGGACTCCAGTAAGAGATTCCCTTCTTTATACACCTTGCCTTGCCTGTACAGCCACTGCAGATTGACAGAGAGGGACCTGTGGACCAGCAACAAGCTCCTTGACACAAATTGCAGGTCCCTGGGGCAGGCACACACAGCACTCAATGGGATACAAGTACCACGATGGGGTGGGGTAGGCCCTCGTGCTGCCCATTTCCTGAGGTGCTCCCTGTGGGATTTTGACCATCTCCTGGTGCTGGCACAGGTGGAGGGGAGCCAGTAAAGAAAGGTTAGAGGGGTATGTGCAGCTGCCAGGGGTATGGGTACAGAGGCAGCAGAGTTTCAAGTTTCCCTGGAAAACCCCTGCTTGTAAGCCCTGGTGTCACAGTACCTTTTTCTGTTGGTGGTCTATCATGACGTTGTGGGGTTTGACATCCCTGTGCATGATTCCCATGCTGTGACAGTAATCCAGGGCCTGGCAGACACACACAATTAGACATGGCTGTAACCACGGGCACAGCATCACCAATGTAACAGACAGTCCTCAGCCAGAAGCCAGAGTTCACAAGAAGTGCCATAACCCTGGCACATGAAATGAGCAGTTTCAGCTCTTATGCTGCACATGATAGAGTGACAAGCAGGCAACAAGACTGTATGGACCTTGTGCCCTACTGCAGACACAGGTCCTGGAACTATGTTCCCTGCACAGCTGTTGAAAAACACAATGCAGAGAGGTGTCCCATCTGGTGACAAGCCCTGTGCTCCAACCTGGGTAGCCCTGTGCTTCCTAGGTCAGGCTCTCTTCCCTAGAAAGGGAATGATTCCTACATGCATGCAGTTTTATGGCCTTCCAGTGGTGCTTTCCACTTGGGTCCCAAAACACACTCAAGCTAGAAAGTCACCTCTGCCCTGCTGATTTAAGTCAAACTGCACTTAAAAAAGGGAAGTGATAGCACACGAGGGAGAGCAAAGCTGCTTCAAGCTTCTAGGCAGGAGCACATATAAGCTCCATGACCTTGCACCACTTGCCCCCCAACGCAGCTGTTCCCTTGAGCAAGGGGTGAGAATGTTGTTTTCTCATCTCCAAGGGGAGGGAGATCCATCCATCAACATCTATCAGATGCTATGACATCTCCAGCAGCATGGAAAGAGGGTACAGCCTGTAGTCATTCAATATCCAAGACATCAGTGCCAGGGAAGCAACGGTGTCCTTGGGCCTGTGCCACAGTGGGAAGCAAGGAGGCAACAGCTTCCATCCCAGCAAGGCCTCAGAGAACAGCCCTGCAGTGACACGTGGCCTCACAGCAAACATCCAGTGCTCCTGGATCTCCAGCCCAGGAGGTCTGTAACAGGTCACACAAACTGCTTTCAGGGATGAAGCTCTTCTAGTGTCTTGTGTTGCCAAGGCTCAAGGATCATCTAAACTTCATCACCCCTCCCATCCCAATCCCAGGCTGCCTCAGGCTCACTCCCAACATCCAGCAGGAAGGTCCTTCCCTTGCAGACAGGTGGGCAAGTGTGGGGGTGCAGAGAAGAAAGCCTCCTTTGAGGCCACTGGATCTGTTTTCAGGAAGTCTCTTTCAGTCATCATGTCCTGAAGCACAAAGGGCTTTCCTAGCCTGTCCCACTCATTTCCAGAAGCATGGGAGCTGCAAAGTGCCAGCCCAGAAGTGCCAAGGGCCTGCTCCAGCAGGTCAGCACAGAACAGCCCTGGGATCAGTCAAACCTGTCAGCTCTCCTTTGTGCCCTGCTGCCTCCCCTGTCCTGCAGCTGGAGACCCCCAAGAGCCAGTGCAGCACATCCCACAGATCTGGATGAGCCATGGCTCCTTGAGGGAATTTCCATGGGGAAGTGCAAGCTAGGCTAGTTAAGGGGAGGTATTTAGGGCACTTCTCACCTTTCATCAGAGGGGCAAGGAAAGCTTTGGCTGGGAGGTGTCAAAGGAAGAAGATGTTACCTGTAACAACTGGCATAACTAGTGGGCAGAATTCCCCTTCTGGGGCTGCATTTGAATACAGCAGCAGAGGAAAGCCTGGAGCTGCCAATCCCTCTCTTCCACTGTCCCAAGCATCATAGTTCCCCAGCCCTGCCTCAAGGGCCTTGTCCTGGCTCTGGCTGTTTTTCTGGGAGTTGATTTTCCTCACAGCAGCAGCACAATGGTGCAAGAGACACTGGAAACCAAGCAAAGCTCTACCTGGTGACACAGTCACAAACACTTCAGACCTCAGAGAATCACAGACTCTTTGGAGGTGACCAAAGGCCCCAAGCTTGGCTGCAATACCTCACAGCAACAAGCCAGGTAACCTGATCTCTTTCCAAACCTTCCCAGGTTATGAGACTTGCATTCTGCAGTGAACACAAGAGAAATAATCTCTTAGCAACAGTGCCCCATGAGCCCCACTACTGCCACTCTCTTTCCTGGTCTCCCCATCCAGACCGTCACGTGCAATGCCACTCACCTTAAGCAGCTCATACATATAAAACCGAATATCAAAGTCTGTCAGGATCTGGTACAGTTGCTGAAACAGATATGGGGAGGGAGGAAAAAAAAAAGAGAGAAAAAATAAATACTCCAGATTTGGATTAGTTTAATTTCATGCACCCCACCTGCCTCCCAATCATTGACTCCATTCCAGATTC
Organism: Argya squamiceps; assembly: GCA_037834095.1. NCBI lineage: Eukaryota > Metazoa > Chordata > Aves > Passeriformes > Leiothrichidae > Argya > Argya squamiceps. Next base: position 14,464,850 of record JBBMKD010000025.1, read on the forward strand.
CCTATGAATGCTACCATTCCTGAGGGCTCTCCTGGTCTCAGACCTGCCAGGAAATCTAGAAAGGATGCAAGAGCTCCTGTGAAATGCTACTGACATCATTCAGACTTGTCACAGGAGATGGGCAGGCAAGGGGGACAGAGCAAAAGCTCTGGAAGAGGCACAGCCAATTGTGACTTTCTTTCTGTTGTCAAGTCATTGTGATGACTTTGTATGTCAGCACTGACAACAGCACTCAGAGCAGGCAGGCTGGGAACACATGGGAAGGTGTCCAAGTGCTCAGGGTGTGACAGGGAGAGGAAAACATCAATCTGAAGGAGCATGGGAAGCACAAAGAGGAGAGCCAGCCTTAGAGCCACAGAGGCTCTCCTCTATCCCAGAGTAAAGGCTAATGCAACTGAAGAGCACAGGAGTGCTTGTGGAACCAAGGAGAGCACAACTCGAGTTGTGGGGAAGTGTTCACTGCCACCACTCTCCTCTGTCCTTCTGAGGCTGCTCATGTGGAAGTGACAGAGCTCCAGGGGACACTTTCAACCTGCCCTGTGCCACCAGCACCATCACAGAAAACTCATCATCCTGCTGCTCCCACACCACAGCTGGCCCCAAATCTGCCTTCTGTTCTGTATCTGTCACAGGCTCCAGAATCAGCCCAGCCTTGCTGAGCTGCTCTCTCTTGCAGGGAAAGCAAGGCAAAATGCCAGGCAGGGCAAGGAAGGACACTCACAGGGCAGCAGTGGGACCAGACCTCTCTGCCCTTTCTTACAAACAAGGATCATCTCATAGCTCAGACAAATCACCAATTGCATCAGCACTGGAGCCCGCTGTCCATCACAGGCACCACTTGGCAGCTTCACCAAGAATCCCAGAGCAAGGGATTGAAATTCACATTCCGAAAAAGCAGCTCTGGCCCTGGATCCCCTCCAGGCCCATGCTGAGATCCTCAGGTTCCTGCCTTACTGAGGGCTATCTCCACACAGCCCCCACCCAGCCCCAAAATCAGAAATCATTTGACAACATACAAGTGTCACTTACACACACAGAGCTCTAACAGCCTGCAGGATTTGTATTCTCGTGAGCTGGGATGATCCTAATGCTTCGGAGCAACCCAGTGAAGCAGACAAGTGAGCAGGGAGCAAAAAAGACATAGCTACAAGCTACAGAGCCACAGCAGGGATGGATTTCCTGACTTGTGCACAACTGATGCAGGACACAGGGCCTGCAGAGGACAGCTGAGTCCTTCCAGAAGTCTGTTTAAATGGCTTCCTAGGTTACAAACACTGTGAGAAATGTGTAAAACATGTCTTCCTGGCACTCACTACCCTGTTCAACTTCACCTGGCAACATCAAGGCACCTGGGGAAGGAGGAGGGCAGGGAAGGCAGTGGCATTACAAGACTACATTTCATTTTCCCTATTCCCTGGCTCTCTGCCTCTTGCTGCCTATAAGTGGGAAGGGGATAGAAGGGAGGTCACCAATGTCCTTCTTCTCAGACCTGCAATGCTGTTGCTTCTCTGGCTCATGGCCTTTGGCACTGGGCCATGACAAGCCCAAACACTGTTGGGCAAACAGCATTCAACACATTTCCCTAGAAGAGCTGCCTGTGAAACCCAGCCCCTCTGAACTCTGTCAGTGCCAAGGCCCAGCTCTGCTCACCACAGGGAACAGTCCCTGCAGGAGCCTGCTCAGCCCTGCAGGCAGCCAGTGAACACAGACAGCTTTGAAGGAAGAGCCAAGGTTTCCACTGCAAGTGGGTCCTGCACAGCAGCTGCTTCAAGCAGGCTTTGACAGTGGGCTCCAAATCCCCTCTGCCCAGCCTAGCAGGGCAGGACAGACACCTCCTCTGCAGACATGCCCCATGCTCTGTTCCTACAGCTGTCTCTGTGGAGTAAATTATCAGAAACATCACTGTGGGGATCACTCAGACCCAGCTCAAACATCTGCTCAGCACTCAGAATCCCACGAGGCCCAGAGACCTGGGCTGCTCTCCTTTCTCCATAGAGAGCACTAGGAAAGGCCAAACCCACCCACAGGCAACCACTACCCCTCTCTCCAGCTTTGGGTGATATTTTGGCACACATCACATAACCAATCATAAACAAATGCTGTTAGTGCCTGAGGAGGCACAGACACGCCTCCCCCACCATGGGGCTGACAGGAGTTAAGTGCTCACTCCTCTCCCTTGAGTGAGCAACACAGCTGGCTACGTGCAGGAAGCAGCATCTGCAGAGCAACAGGGTGGCTGTGAGGAGAGAAACTGCTTTGGGGTGCAGGGCAGCAGCAATAACAGGAAAAAAAAAAAAAAAAAGGAAAACAGTTCCCAAAGCATCCAGTCTTGGCAGCCACACAAGGGAGGAGAATCTTTTATACTTCTGCATTGCTTATGCAGGGCAACAAACTTTTTTTTAAACAAACCTTGGATGTACAAGGATAAAACCCATGCACATATTTCCCTCACAGCAACTGGCTTGAAAATTCACAAAAGTGCAGGTAAGTGGAAGACTTGACTCAAAAGCCCACTGTACCCACAAGTCCAGCAGGCTGAACATCCTGAAGCAACCTTCCATTGCTCACCTTTCTTCCCCATCTCCAGCTCCAAACTTTCTAGAGCAAACCCAGCCCAGAACTGCTCCTTCTGACCTGTCTCTGTGCCCTTCTTTCCTAAGGGATTTGCCTCTTTGGAGCAATGAAAGGCACAGTACCAGGTACACTTGCAAAACACACGACAGCTGACAGTGGCTGAAGTGCTGGCGTCTCATTTCTAGTTTGAAACCAATTAGCAAAAGACATTTAATTTCACTGATGGTTCCTCAGTTGCATGTGGCTCTGCAGTGCAGCTTTCATTTAAGGCAAATTACTGTGGGGAGCCTGAATGCTCTCAGATGACAAGTAATGCAGCAGCTCTGAAGAGAAACACTAACCCTGTACATAAGCTGCTGCCCTCACACAGCAGAACACATCCCAGTCTGGCTCCAGCTCATCCTCCCGGCAGGTACAGTGCTGTCATTTCCAGAAGGGACCCAGACAGGTAATTTAAGAAAATGTAATCAGCTCTGGGAAGGCATCATCTAAGTCTCCTGTTTATACCATCATTTAAGAATAGTGAAATAAAAGCTTGTGCTTCTGGTCTGGGATCATCCACAGTCACAGGTTAGACCCACAGAGCTGCAGCTTCTGCCCAGGCACAGAGAGCTGAGGAACCCCAGCAGCCACTTCCATGGCTGCACTGACAGGAACAGTGTTCTGCCATGTGAACAGGCAAAGGGGTCAAAGTATTAGCATCAAAGCAAAAATAATAATGCTGGAGGAAAGGAACTTCCAGAAAGGAGAAAACTGAGCAGACATCCAAGCTTGTGAGCAACTACTGCAACAGGACAGAGAAAAATGAAATCCTGTGAAGTGGTCAGCAACCACCTGCTGCCTACAAAACATGTCACCAGGAGCTAAGGCCCCACAGGAGGAAGGTCAGCCAGGGCTGCCAACACTGCAGCAGCATTTCCTCTCCAGGGCTGCCAGCAGGCTGGCAGTCACAGCCCTCAGCCACACAAGCTGCCCTGGGCACCCCTCACACACCCTGATGGTCATTTGCCAGTGAGATGCTGGTTCTCATCAGTGCTGCTGAATCCAGATGTTAACACAGAGATGGGCACATCAGCAGCAGCCACAACCAAACACAGAGAAGAGGTCCCCATCACCTGCATTAGCTCATGTGGCACTTCACTCCAGCAGAACTTGGCTGCCCAGGGAGATGAGGACTGTGGAGCAGAGGGGACAATCTCCAGCTGTTTCATGTGTAGAGGCAGAGAGCAAGCTGAGACCTCCAACACAAGTGGTCTCATATACTCTGTAGTCTGTGTTTGGCACTTCAGAGCAAGGGAAGAGACATCTTGGGAGTTTCTATAGAGAAGACACCCACAGGCACCCTCAGCAGAAGCAGCTCTATAATCTGCAATTATTTGCAGCCCCAAGAACCTACTCAAACAGGCAGACAGCTCATGGGAGTGGAGCATCAAACAACCCACACACCCCATACACAGCTAGGGAAATTCAGGTTACAAATAAGCTCTGAACACAAGAAGCCACACTGCATGCCCTGGGGACACACTTGCATTCCCAAGACAAGTTATTCCTGCCTTGTACCAATCAGCATCAAAAGCATCAATACTTTCTGTCTTGGACTTGTACAGCTGTGAATCTGGACTTCCCCAAGGAGCCAGGCTTTCTCCCAGGAGCTTAGAAAAGTCTGCTGCAAGCTCATGTAGTTATTTCTAATGCAGCAGCCAGAGCTGAGCACTGTCACTTGTGCAGTGGCCACTGCAGTGCTCCTCAGTGGCTGCAGCCTGGCTCTCCACGTGGCCAGGATAGCCCAAGGACCATGGACTTGGAGCATTTTTCAGTGAGGAGTCCCTGCTGGCCACCAGCCTCCAGGTACTGCTGAACACTCCACAGACACATCAGTTGCTGGGGGAACTTCTTCCTCTAAGGAAGACAGAGTGGTGTAATCACATTTGGACTTGGACACACACAAAGCAATCCTTAGCAATGTGTTCCACTGCCTGAGCAATGCAGCCTATCTCAAGCTATGTATTAAAAATAAAAATCAATGAAATAATTAGAAAAAGTCTCTAAATACAAAGTTAAAAACTTCTAGGACCAGCCTTACAAGGAGGCTGTGGGTCACAGGAGAAGCACAGGGGCACACTCCCAACACACAAGGCACTGGCACAGCCCAGCTGATGTCAAACAAAGCCCAGACAAATCAAACCTGCTTTAATTAGCCCTGAAAGGTCACCACAGAGCACTCCTCTCATGGCTGTTTATTTGATGGAGGCAACACTCCTCTCCCTGCCCAGAGCTGTCAGGGCAGATGCTGCTGCAAGTTGCTGTTAGTGTGGCTCCTGCAGTGTATCTCCCCATGAGATTAAACAGCACTCAGACCTCCACTGCAGCATGGCTGCAGCTCTGGCTACACACACACATCCCACCCAGCAGCATCCAGCTCACCAGGCCCACCCCAGAGGGACAGAAACTACCCCTGTGTGCTGCCCCTCAGCAGGCAGGGCTGCAGGAGCTGCTCTGTGAGCCAGCTGCCTCCTTTAAAACCAACACCAGCACAAGATTCTTTGGGATGTTTGGCATGTCTGCTTCCTACAAAACCTGTACCTACATAATGATCCAGGACAGAGAGGAAGAAAAAAACACCATCCCGTAGCATGGAATGAAAGAGATCCCTGAATGGTGCAGGAGGGATGACTGCTGGCTTTCTAATGGCAACTGCTCAATTAATTCTCCACCACTGACTTAGGGTAAAGGCTCACATGGGGGAAGCAAAGATACCATTAAAATAGGTGTGGCTGCTAATTACAGATCCCTTTTGTCTAGAAGCATTTTGGAAGCAAAGGCAGTTGTAGCTGCATTCAGACAGAAGGACCCTCACTTTGGGAACAGTAATATCCCTTGGAGCCCCCAGACATCAAAAGAACCAAGGAATATGCTGCAGCCTCAGACAAGAAAAAAAAAAAAGCCCTTAAGATGTATTCAAGAATGTTCAATCCCCCAGTACCAGGCCCACTGGCAGTGGGAGATGAGCTCCCCAGCCTCTGGCACCCCAGAGTCTCCAGGTGTGAAGGATTCCAGAATAAATCAGTGTCACCAGCTCCACCAACTGCACTGCTGTAAACAGAGCACTGCAGCTCAGGGATTAACTTCAGCTGAATATATAGCACAGCAGTGATTACTAAATTGAGAGGGGAGTAAGAATATCCAACCTGTTGACCTTACTCCTCAGAGTTGGGAGTTCAGCACAGAAACCTTTTATGCCTTTTCATCTGGAGCCCATTAACAGGTTTCTGATTTACATGGAGAAAGGAAAGTGAAGCTGACAATTGTGAAAACTCTATAAATTCCCCCCACAGCTCTTGAGGATTATCTGAAAATCACAGCACTTTACAGAAATGGGAAGCCTCCCTCACCCACACTCAGGCAAACTCACCTTAAAATCTGTGTTATTGATGTACTCAAACACCAGAGCAGGGGTCTTTGACTGCAAGAGAGAGAAAGTCATGGTTTAAAATATGCTCTTGACCTTTCTTTGGCTCCAAGAGACCTGAGAAAGCCTTTGCTTCCTGCACAGCCCTCACTAGGGAGAGCAAGGTAGGAGCAGGACATGGAAAGTTCAGCCCTGCATACACCCCACACACAGAGCACCAATTTGGCATTTTGGCCAGCACTGCTCCCCCCATGCCTTGGAACAGAGAGAGCACCAGGAGCTAAGACCTCCCAGCCTTCCTCCCAGGAGGAAGGCCAGCCTGGACTGCCAACACTGCAGCAGCATTTCCTCTCCAGGGCTGCCAGCAGGCTGGCAGTGACAGCCCTCAGCCAGCTGCCAGTCAGAGAAAACTCCCCAGGAATGGGGTAATTGTGGCAGTGCAGATCATGACATGACCACTGATCACTGCCTAGGACAGCAACCAGAAGGATTAAAGTGCTTAATATCCAGCTGCCCTGGCTGGTACTTAGGTTCCAGATGCCAGACAGAGGCTAGAAGGCTACAGGCGCTACTTTCTCACAGAAAATTTATAGGACTTCAAAACTTTCCCCCATCGTAGGACACAGAAGGGATGTTGAAGAGTCTGGGGAACAAGGAAAGGAAGAGGAACTCATCCAAACCAGCCCATGCTCTCAGCTGGTGGGAAGGCAGTCCCAGCACACCCCCCCACCACAGGCACCTACCACTGGATCCTTGACAGTGTCAATCAGATTGATGATGTTGGTGCCACCACGGAGATTCTCCAGAATCTTAACCTCGCGTTTTATCTTCTTTTTCTTCACTGGCTTAAATAGACAAAAGAAATTAGAAGTGAGAGTCCTTTCAGAAGTTAACACTGATTCCTGCCACTGATTTTGACTGAACACATCACATCCCCCTTGTCTCTCTGCTCCCACCCTCACATGGGAACATTTCTAGCACCGAAGAGGAGACAGACACCTTGCATGAACTAGGATTTCCCTCTCATCCATGAAACCTTCCCACGCATCAGGGGGACAATCAAACCACTCCAGACAAACATAACTGTGACTCCAGTAACTGTGCTTAAAAGCACCTTGGACTGCTATGTGGTAACCTCAGCATACTGAATTATGTTGTGCACTCAGAGGCACAGGACAAGCATGGTGGACCTACCTCTGCTTTTGTTTACCAGCACTAACCAGTCTTTCACTTTTCAACCTGTTTCCCAACGAGTACTTTAATCCCATGTAAGGACAACCTGAGAGTCTCCAACACCAAGATTACTTGTAAGCTCAGACACTGCTGTGCCTCACTTGCAACCATCTCAAATGCACAGAGCCAACTGCACTGCATGTCACTGCATCCATAACCATGACTATTTTTAAAGCCTAAAGACATTTTAAACAGTTTTGACTCCTCCTCTAATCTGCTCAGTCTCAGGAGCCCTCTTTGCAAAAGTAAGCTTTTCTCTGGACATCACCCTGTGAAGAGTGACAAAGAACAGCTGCTCCCAAGGCAGAGGCTCAGAGCTTGGGCTGGCTTTTACACTCTGCTGATCCAGTGGTTCACTTCAATGCAAATGATCGTTTCTGTAACTCATCCACTCCCAGGACAACCCTAGCTCTGTGCCTGCTGGAAAGGAAAGGCAGTTTAGAGCAGATAAGAGGTGAGACTTTTTTAATGAGCCTTGGCTATTGACCAGTGTGGGCAGCACCAGCTGCAAGTCACCAAGTCTAGCAGTCCTTCATTCCATAGCTGGAACATCCCCTCCTGCCCCACCAGCACCACTAAAAAGAACTGCAGAGACATCTTGCAGGGACTGGTAAAGCCCCACCTCTGAGGCTGCTGATGAAAACCCTCCTCTCTAGACTTTTAACTTTCTAAACCAGTCATCATCTGGCACTGAGTCTGCTGCGTGTGGAGGGGTATGATGAGGAATGGCAAAGGTATGAGGCACCTTCCCAAAGTAACACACATTAGCAGATGTCTGTGTGAAGGAAAGGAGCCACAGGAGCTCAACAGCTCATGCTCACCATCTCACCTCTGCCACAGCCTCCCACTCCTATAATGGCCACAGAGTGCTGATGGAACAACTCATACTCCCCCTTACAGGCAAATCCAAAGCAATCCCTGTTTTCAGACCCCTGGCAGAAATGCATGGGCAGACAGGAGAAGGAACAGAAGGTTTTATATAGTGGGAAAATATGGCGTTTATGTAAGTGATAAAATATGCTGTCTTTCCAGGCTCTTCAGGTGGCTGAAGTCTTCAGATCCAAATCCTGCTCTTCTCCTCTTGCAAGTTAAAAGGCATGAGCTAGACTTTAAAGCCAAAAGATGAGAATCTCAGCCTGAAGCTAAGTGCCAAAAATAACACCAATGCCAGCACAGGGAGCGTCAGCACCTCATAAAGCCACTGTAGGAAATGGCAGCGAGGCCAGGGCAGCTGTCAGAGCTGGAGCCATGCAGGCAGGCCTTGCTGGGGAGTGGGCCACCAACAGCCCCAGGGCAGCTCCCACACAATGCTGGAGCTCCTGGGAGCTTGGACAGGAAGGGACAATCAGCCAGAGCAGGGGCATGTAAAGCAGCAGGAGTGAGGGCTGCATTTGGGAACCTGAGAGGAGGATGCTTCATTAGCAACTAATTTAATTTATGTCAGCATGGAGAGGGACACCGCCCTTGTGTCACCACATGCACAGATCTTACCAGAAGGCCAAGATGGAATTACAGGATGTAATTTGGTTACTCTGCTTGTCCGGTGAGGCAGATGCACACACAAGCTGTTTTCCAGGGAACTTCAGAGGGGAATTGAGGCACTGACATCCTGAAGGTGCTCCCTGAATGGCCTGGCTATGACAGACATGCCTTACAGCCTCTCTGCTGCAACACCTGCACCTGACTGACAGGGAGCTGAAACAGTCCCTGAACACAGCCAAGAGGAGCCAGTACCTGCTTTGAAACACCTTTTCCTTTGTACTGTAGTTTATTTCAGGGGTCTTTTGCATCAGCTAGGTAGGGGAGGATATCCCTCTATCCCTCCAAGGTTTCCTTTTCTCCTTTCATAGCAACCACTGCTCCCACTGGGGCAGAAGTTGTCTTCCAGTCACTTCCACATGTTTCTTTCACCTTTTGTAGGATGGGAAAATGATGCTCTATGTTATCTCCATCAGAAACCTATCCTTACCCACCACACACTAAACACCAGAGCAGACAAAATCAGTGACTTTTAGAAAAAAGGAGGGAAGAAAGTTGGTCTTTTTTTAATGAAATACCTGCAGATAATCACCACCAGCAGCATCTCTGACATCACCAAGGGAAGACACTTGGGTGAACACTGTCTTAGCAAGAGGGAGAGCTAAAAGCCACTCGCTGTTTGCACTTTTTCCTGCTAAGCTGCAGGACTGCAGAGCTCTGGCCAGGCTGGCCACACCATCCCCACATCAACTGTGAGCTAGGATGAGGGCCCCACAAGCCTCCAGAGAGGGCTGGGGTTGGGAAGCCCTGGCAGTGCAGGGCTGTGAGCAGCACATCCTCAGACACTCTCCCCACACACAGCCAGTGATCAGTGGGGCTTTCCACCACTAGGTCAACAAGGATGATGCAAAAGAAAAGCTGAACTCATTTTAGAGGAAAAGCTATGGCCTAGGGGTGTCCCTAGAGAGAGCAATGTGGGGGAAGAGTTTCCCCATTTCAGTGGTGACTGCTGGCCTACACCACACCCTGCACAGCTTTCACAGCCTCACACCACCTCCCACCCACACGTCCCACCCCCGTGCTCCAGCCACAGCTGCAAACACCGTGAGTTATCCAAGGGCACATCACTGGGGCTCCATTTTTGCCCAGTAACTGACTCCAAGACCAAGCTCTTGCATCTGGCAAGTCAAGCACCCAGCACTGCACTGGGGATAACAGTTCAAAGCAGAGAAACTCTGCTGACTTCCCTCCTGTCCCAGAGACCAGCCCTGCTGAAAGCCCAGGCCAGCAGCAGCCACACACCAGGATTAAGTCTGGGTTGCTACAACTGTCTCTCAGAGTCACCCGATCTGCCTCTCCAAGGATGTTGACTCCAAACACACATGGATTAAATGTGAACTGAAGCTACTATGGCCTCCAACCATCTGCCTCTCCCAGCAGGGATAGCTTCTAAAACACCAGCCCTTGCAACCAGAGTATTTTTAACAACACTCATTTAAGGCTATTTTATCAAACCAGGCTATGAACAGCAGCATTTCAGGTTGTGCTTCCTACACAGGCCAGTCCTCCTGCACTGGGAGGGGGATTTCCAGCAGAGGAAAGGAGCAGGCACCTCGACAAAATTAACTGCTCCTGAGTTTGATCTGCCTGTGTTTGCAAGGCAATGTTTTACACAGGTACAGCCTCCAACTCCATCTGTTCCCACGCCAGAGGCATTTCAAAGCTTTCCTCATGATGGGATTCTCCAGTGACCAGTATGGGTCAAAGCTTTTCCCTCTGAAAGGGGCTCCAACACGGTCCCTCTGCTCTGTGCAAACACCTACTTCCATGAAATCTGTACAAACTTGACAGCTCGGACACTTCTGTGGCATTTGGTTGAAATTGGCCAACCAGTGCAAAAACTACTGGGGGGAGGAGGGGGAGAAAGGCTGACAGACAGCAGGATTGCATAAGACTCGTTTCCATAGGAAACCAGGCTAAAAGACATGTCTCAGTTTAACCGTGTCTACACTGGGAGGGGTTTAATTACTTCAACTGCATCAGTACCCTTAGAACAACATCACTGTCTAGCACAAGCCAGTTTTCCAGTTTCCCAGAAAATTGCTTCCTTCCTCAGGCAAACTGGAAGTGAGGTGGTTGTAGATTGTGGAGACAAAACACACAGCTCACAGCTGTCCACTACACTGAGTGCCCAGAGCAAAGGGACGAGATGACCTCCAGCCACAGGAGGATGGTCTCTGCTGGACCCAGCAGCTCTATCCCAGCTCTGTTCCCAGCCACCTCTCCTTTGGTGGCTGCAGGTTTCCCACCCTACCAGCCAAATGGATAAGGATGCTCCAGTTCACTTGCAAGTCGGGCAGCAGAGGCAGTGACAGTGGCCAGAGCTATCCCAACTCTCTTTGCCGGAAGACTGGGGAGCATCATGCAAAGCTATCCCTCTGCAGAGGTGAAAAATGTCACATAAGCTTTGTAGTCAGGTAGATCCAGAAGAAAACACCTCTTTGTGACCAAGAGAACAGATCCTGGGTCATTTTCCACAGGATCATGTAAACTTGTAAGCAGGGAAGGAGTCCAGCTGCAGCAAACACCAGCTGGGAGAATTAACATTGTTTGCTAAAATAAACCTTTAAATAAAGACTGCAACCATCACTTCCTGTCTTGAATGAATAAATGGCTGCCTGCTTAAACATCTTTTTTGCTTGGTTTCTAAAGCAATGGCAGTATACTTTTCTGTCAGATGCTCCAGTTCCAGCCTTCCCCAGCAATGTGGGGACCCATTGCTTGAATTCAGGCAAAGAGAGAAATTAGATTTGCTACCCAAAGTTCTGTATGCATTTTCACACTGTGAGAGAAAAGCAGTGACCAGGAAGGCATGTGGAATACGAGTTAAGTCCAAAGCATAAAAATCATTTTACATTAGCCCAGAGCAGGCAGCCTGGCAGCACACACACACGCTGCCAGCTTAGGAGCACATGTGTTGCTCTGAAGGAATCCCAGAAGGTGCTGGGTTTTGCCCAGCAGGTGATCTGAAACAAAACTGGGGTTAGCACAGCAGGAAAGAAGGTTTAGCAGTCAAAAGATACAAATCCATGAGAAACTAATGTATTCCATCACCCCATAAAAAATTAAAAAATCAATTCTTTGCTCACCAAGCCTGAATAGCCCAGAAATACGACAGTGGTTCCAGTGAACAAGCAGCAAGATCTGAATACACAACACTCAGGACCAGCAAAAGGCTTGAGCAGCATCCCTATCACAGGCTTTAAACATTTAAAAGCTGGCACTAGAAGCTCATTTGTCTCTAGCAAGTATTATCAAAAGGATGACAATAATCGGCCTATAAAGCCCAATGCCAATTGCTCAATAAGAAAATTGGCTTCAGAGCAGCTCTGCTTATTTTGCCAGACATCAGCTGGGAAACCAAATAATCGTATTCCAAAGAGCTACAAAATCAAGGAGCCCACTTACATTAACATTCTGTTGGTTGTTTGCATTTTACTGCTTCCATTGTGGGAATTCAAACTTTTGCAAGCTGCTCTTGATTTTTAGAAAAGAGGAGGGAGAAAACATACCTTGGAACTACAAAAGTACTATTGCTTTTTTAGTTAAATAAAATATACTTAAGTTTAGTAGAATATCCCAGCATGCGTTCTGAAGGCAGTTTCATTCTTTCCTTCAGAATCCTTTTCATCCCAACATGGCACACCCCAAAACAGCCCCCCTGGGGCTTCAGAACTGCCCATGATACATCAAGAATTCTGCAGTCAGCTAAAAGGGAGACACGTGAGGACCAAGCCCTGATCCCCACCACCACCATTCCATGGGATGGAATCATTCCTTCAGGCCCCTGCAAACAGACACGGTGCTGTATCTCACCCTCCTCCACGTGGGAGCTGCAGCTGTGCAGCTCACCAGCTCCTTGGTGTCACACCACCACCAGAGTCACCAGCTGCACCTCCAGGCCTCTGTGAGACACCCAGGACTGTCCCAGTCAGTCTCAACTCACACGAAGCTGGACTCCAGCAGCCAGCCCTGCCAAGCTCTTTGTGGGCACCTGGTGTTTCAAAGAGAAGAGCTGTGTACCCATCTCTCTTGCAAAAGGGCTCATTTCAAGACTGCCAGAGGAGGAAGTGGGCCAGGGGGAGTGGATTCAGTGCATGCAAAGGCAGGAGGAGCATGAGACAGAGTTACCAGGAGCAGGCATTGAACACTTTGGGGGAAGGTCACCGAGGCAGTCAAAAGCTCCAGCCTGAGGGACCAACAGCATCCAATCCTATTTCCCTGTGCAATCCCTCCTGCACATCAGCATGAGAGTCATTTCAGCCCCCCTCTAGAACAAGCTCATGTATGTGGGCTCTAAAGCTTGTAGAGACAGAAGAAAACTTACCAGAGCCACCATCCCAACTTGGTTCTCCAGTTACTAGAGTGATAATTGCAGTTCAACACTGGCAGGACCTTCCAGGAGTGCCTGGTATGAGCAGCAGTTCTGGAGGGTTCATGCAGCCCAAATGGGAGAACAGGGGAAAAACAAAGCCAAACAAACAAGAATGCACTTGTGAAACCATGCACATAGTTGAAATTTCCAGTGCATGGACTCAGCACAGAGGGACAAAAGCCACCAAAGGAGAAAAAGGCCATCTCATCACTGCTGCAGGACCTCCACCTCACTGGTCCTTGCACCTGCATTCTTGCCCTACCCCCACCCATGTTGTGCAGAGTAACCACACGAGGAGACAAAACAGCCTCTTTCTGATGGGTTTAATGCTTTGCAGGCAAGTAGAGCATACGTGGACACAAAGGTGCATCAGGAAAGCAGGGTGACTCCTGATTCCTGTAGAGACCTGCCAACACAGATGCTGTAATCTCCACCCCCAGTGCACACTGGGATGGAGGCAGTACAGGAGACTGGGAGGTGACGGACACAGGGGTAAGGCCAGCACTAACTGCAGGTAACTCACTGTAACAGCATCATTCTCACTACAAGGTATCACCTGTAGCAGTTACAAGCAATGTGGAAAGTCAGCCTTTGGTTTTTAGAGTGGCAACTTGCAACACTGTTCACATCCTGCAGGAACAGTGTTACCCCAGAACTGAGGATTCGCTTTAAAGGCATGCTGGGAGCCATTTTGGAGCTGCATTATCAGGAAAACAAAATGAGGGGTTCACCAAAGAGACAGCACAGACTGACCTCAGTGGTCCACCAAAAACCCCTATGTGGTAAGACATGGAAGAGCAGAGCTGTGCTTTAGATACCTGCACTGGATGGAGACAACACACAACTCACTGGGAACAAGGATGTCTTAAACCTCCTTTGTACATGCTGAGGAATGCCAGGCCCCATCCTGGGAGTCAAACCTTAGCATCAGATTTAAGCAAGACATGAAAGCAGGCACAGAACACTTTCACACACTCCCCCTCCCTGCTGAGGGCTGCCCCAAGGCAGGCAGGAAGCAGGGCCACAGCTGTCCCCAGGCCAGCCAGATCAAAAAGCCCACAGGAACCTCCAACACCAGCCAGGGACTTGGGAGCACAGCTCTGGCTGAATCCATGTCCTGCTAACCTGAGGGGTAGGAAGGTCAGCACAGGGCAGAGTCCCCACACTCCAGACCCTTCTCACTCTTTGCTCCATTGAAAAGGGAGGGAGTTGTCCTCTGCCTCACTGCTCAAGATAAAAGCTTCTGGAGAATGCTGGGCAGGGGATGTGTGTGTGGCAATCCAGGCTGCTGCCCCACTGCTTTGTGCACACCATCCTACACAGTGGATCCTGATGTCCTGCTGCAGTGGAGTGAGAAGCAACCTGTTTGCTTCCTTTGCCTTTTTTAAAAAAAAAGCTGCAGAATTTTCCCAGGAAAAGTGACATTAAGAGCATCATATTTGTGAGACAATTAATCCAGGAAATGGTAATGCCACAGTCATTTGCATGATCTTATTCTCTTCCTTTGCTGATACACATTATCACCACAACTAGCAACATCCCATTTTCCTGCAGGATTAGGCCTGGTCCTGCACTTGGGGTAGCAGAACTGAAAGGAAATGCTGGGTACTGGCCAGGGAAACAGGACACCTTGCCTTATGCAAGCCCAAAAGGCCGAGGGCACTGTGGTACCAACCAGAGCCCTCAACTCCCTGGCCTTGTCCAAAGCTAAAGTCTTCACTTACAAACAAACCAGGAGAGTGGCTCCCAGAGGAAGAGCAGTTATCTCCCTCATGTAGCACTAAACCAGGACCTATGCTCTAGTCTCAGCTTTGTTGAGGCTAAGGGACTTGCCCAAAGTCACACAGGAAATCTCTGTGGCTCAGTTCTGCATCAAAGGGTGATAAAATTTCCTGACCTCTGTGGAGGATGGTACAAAATGTTCAGGTGGTACAACACCAAAGCAGGGGAAGTACTTGCTATGTGCTAGCTTGAGCTCAGTGGGGACAAGCTGCTTCAAAGAGCAAAGGCTAGGAAGACACACCAGTGACTTCCCATGAAACTGAGATATTAAAACAGTGACTCTTGCTAAACTCACTCCCAACACCTAACATAAACTGTACTCTCAAGAAATGTTAAAGAGAAAGGAGCAACTGTGCCAAAAAGCTAAACAGCATCCATTGCCCAACCACAGTACTTCCCTTTGACCCATCCTTGCACGACACAAAAACCTGAAGACTTTTGGTTGCATTTCTCATCTCACAGAATTGAATTTTTTCCCCAGTTAGGAGGAAGAGATACCCAGCCCCTTGGCTAAGGCTCCACTGTAGATAGATGCAATTATATTTGCAATGAAGTTTTGAGTCTAGTTACAGGAAACCAGAGGCACTTTCCACAGATCAGAGTGATGTTATTGCCACACTTCACAGGTTTTCATAATGTACACAACGTGGTGCTCTGAAACTCCCTTTTCACTGACCCACTTTCCACTGAGGAGAAAGTTCATCTTTATTTATCTGGACCTTCTGCTTTTCCTTGCTCACTCACAGGAATGTTGTCTGCATGTTAATGCAAGTGGGGAGAGCCAGGGCAACCAGTGGCAACACCATCCGCTTCAAATCTGGGACAATCCAGTCTCCTGCTCGCAGGGCATTGAGGGCACACATCCAGGCCCCCAGGAGAAGGAGCACCCAGCTGCCCCCAGATGACTCTTGCCAGCTGACTCACTGTCCAAGGCTGACAGGCTCCCTAGATGTGACAGGGGTCAGCTGCCACAGGGAGAGCAGCATGGCTCCAGGGGAGACTCTGTGGGCTGGGAAGAGGCAAGGAGCAGGGTCTGTGATGACTTTCCCTGCAGCTTCCTCTCAGCCTCGTGGTGCCTTTCTATGTGGGACAAGACCTAGGATCTCAATAAACTACAGCAGTCCTGAAGAGGCCATCAAGGGCTCCAGAGCAGCAAGCACAAGTGCACAGTTTCCCCAGGCCAGCCACAAGGCATCTTGCTGTAAAATCCAGCTCTGTACTTGCCACTTGTGACTACTGTCTCACAGCAGAAACTCCTGCCTGCATCTGCATTAAAAGAGGCAAAACCCCAAACCACAAAAAGCATCCAAAGCAGGGGGAGGGCCAAAGAGCATACCACAGGAACCTGGCTTGGCAAGGACACGTGAACCTCACCACTCTGCCCTGACGTCAGGCTCAGCCACACAGGCTTTCCCAAACAGCTCACCTGGCCACCTCCTCGACCACAGCCAAAGCTGGGCTTTGTCTGCCTCCTCCCACAGGCAGATGGAAGATCACACCTTTCCCAGGAGTGCTGGCTGGACAAACCATGACAAGTTCCTTGGGAAGCTAAGGCAGATCCCAAGGAGACTTGTGAGAGACAGTGAGAGAGTGGGAATGACAGCAGAGACAACCAGACGTGCTATCTGAGTGGATCTAGTGAATGCCTTAAGGCTACAGCCCTGCAGAGATGCATGTCCTGGAAAGCTGCTCTTCTCAGTGGCTGCAGGGGCACATTAAGCTCAGACCCCCCTGCACACTGTGGATGAATGTGTGCACAAATTCTTAGAACACCCATGGTCAAACACTGGCTCCCACGTGCTCTTGGGGAACAAGTGACAAGTGTTGCTGGTCCAACAAGTGACAGCCACAAGTGTCAGACAAGCCAGAACCAAACACACTGCAACTCCAACCTTTCACCTCTGTCTTAACTCCCCTGCCTGCCCAGAGATCACCAGCACAGAGTGCTGCTAGGACAGTCAGGACAGCTCACTGTGAGCTGTTGCTTCAGTGTCAAACACGGTAAGACATGCCCTGCAGTGCATAACCCGTGCACAGCCAGCCCAAACTACAACCTCCCACTGCTGCACAAAGGTCCCCACAGCCCAACCCCATCAGGATCAACACACCAGCACACAGGCCACCAACACTGCCCAACCTTGGTAGGTCTTCTTGAGCCCCCTCAAGTTTCCATAGCCTTTATAGTCTGACTGTGATGAAGTTCTTTTCCACACCAGATCCTTTAAAGGACTGAATATAAAATATAGGTGTTTTTTCAACAGCCAAGCATCCCACAGCCTGGCTCTGAAAAGGCCACATGCCAGCTATCTAGAGGTTATCAGAAGGATTCCCCCCTCCAGGCTTCACATTCCTGTTGAAATGGCAGTCCCTGGGCTGTTTTAGACAGGCATTGCCAGATAGGATTTGCCAAACACAGGCAGAACACGCAACGCTGTTCAAATGTCAGGACTCAGCTCTCCCCCACCAGAGGAACTCTCAGCCCTGAGCTGCGCTGGACAAGGAGGGGTGGAGACCTCAAAACATCGCTACAGCACGTAAAACACCAAATCCATTTCCAAACACACCGTCCCAATATCCTTAACGAGAAAACAGGAGTTTTGGGGTGAAGAAAGAGATCCAACAGTTCTCTGGCCCCGCCAACCCAGCTCCTCTCTCTCTTGCTCCCATCCGCCACAAGCCTCTACATCATCAACGGGATACTCACCTTGAGGATCTTCACGACGACCCTCTCGTTGTTGGTGATGTTGATGGCCTCAAAGACCTCGCTGTACTTCCCTCGGCCGAGCTTTCGAACCAGCTGGTAGTCGTCCTGATTGCTGCGGGCACCAAGGGGAGAGAGGCGGTGGTGGGGGAAGAGTGGATAACTAACGGGGCAGCAGGCCGGGGGTGGGGGGGTCCTCTCCCAGCCTCTCCCCCTCCGCAGCCCCCCGGGGACACCCCAGCACGGCAGCGAGCGGGGGATCAGGAAACCCTCCCCACGGGCTGATGCCCTCCCGCGGTAGGGAGTGCGGGTCCCCGCACTGCGCGTTACCCCCAGCTCGGGACGTGCGACTC
>JBBMKD010000025.1:14483158-14499989 GCA_037834095.1 Argya squamiceps
GCGGGCTGGGAGAAGGGGATGGGGCGCGCCCCCCGGCGGCGCGGAGGACCGGCCCCATGGCTGCTCTCGCCATCGCGCCCGCCCCTCAGGCGCAGGGTCCCGCCACGCCAACATCCCCGTCGCCTGTCACCTGTCCCGTGTCACCGCCTCGCCACACTCTGACACCCCCTCTGCAGCCGTGTCGCCCGCCCAGTCTCCTCCTGCCCGCACCATCGCAGCCGGTCACACGCCCGCCACACCCTGACACCCTCGCCACCCCCTCACGCCGTTGCAGACGCTGTCACCTCTGCCACCCTCACGACCCCACCTCAGCCTGGTCACACGCCTGTTTCACTGTCAGCCCATCGCCACCTCCAGTCATGCTCCCTCGTTATTCCTGTCACCCCATCACCTCTTTCCAGCCCCAAGGTGGGACCCGGGGTGAATAAAAGGCTCCATGTTCCTCTGGAGGAACTCACAGAGCCATGGCTGGCTGAGGTGAGGCACCTCTGGAGGTCATCTGGCCCAAGTCCTGCTCCAGCAGGGTCACCCAGGGCTGGCTGTCCAGGGTCGTGTCCAGAAGACTGCTGGACACCTCTAAGGATGGAGTCTCCACAACCTCCCCGGCTGCTGTGCCAGTGCTTGGTCATACTCACAATGAAAAAGTGTTCCCTGAAGTTCAGAGGGAGCCTCCTGTCTTCCAGCGTGTGTGCCCATGGCCTCTGGTCCTGGCACTGGGCACCACTGGGAAGAGCCTGGCTCCCTCTGCTTTGCACCCTCTCTCCAGTCCCTCATTCACCTTCGTGTCCCTTCACTGGCCTCTCCCCATTATGTCTCTATCCCCCTGGCACTGAGAAGCCAAGCAGTGGACACAAGGCACATGGGGTGACCACCATGGCTGAGCACAAGGGAAGCATCTTCTCTCTTCACCTCCTGGCAACGTTTTGACTAAAGCAAAGCAGGACACCCTTAGTCTTCTCTGTAGCTTATGTTCATTTTGGTGCCCGCCAAAACCCCGACATTCTTTTCAGAAAAGCTACTTCCCAACAGAACTGGATGTAGTTTTGACCCCTGGGATGGCCTCCAGCTAGAGTTTGTGCTGCTAATCACCACTTTCTGGGCCAGTTTTCAACCCACCTCACCTCGCTGAGTCCCAGGGGAGCTGCCAACCCCAGCTGTTCCTCAAGCCCATGTGGGCTGGGTGCAGCCAGACCTCAGCACCAACCACCAGCCTGAGGTGACAGAGCTTGAGACATGGGTTGCTTAGTTGTCCTCTGGGGCTGCTCATGGCTGCCCTCAAAACATCAGCTTAGGTTCAGCGGTAAATCACCCTTTTGAGTCCAAAGTATCCCTGGAAAGATAAGCATGTGGATTGAACCAGACACTGCAGAACCCAGTGAGCTTTCCATGTGCCTGAGACTGAATGATGAAAAAACCCAAGAGGACTTTATAATTTCATACTTTGAGTCCTGACTGAATGCAGTCCAGGCAAGACTTTCACAGGATCTTTAGAAAACAAGGAGGAAGTGCTCATGATGCTTGCTCTTCTGGGCACTCAGCCCTGGAGAGAAAAGGCAGACATGACACCCACTCCTGCTAAACCTGTCTTAACAAAGCAAGAGGAAGATCAGCTGTCCTTCAGGAAGGCTGCCCCATTCAGAGCCCAGCTGACTGGCCCTTGCTACCAGGACTGCAGACTGAAGATGAACATCGTCTCCTAGGCCCTGGAGGAGATGTACAAATGCATAAGCAAAGCAGTCAGGCCCTGCATAAACTGGAGTTCGTGGCAGATATGCAAAGGTGAATGCCTGAGTCACTGGTTAAAGTGGCGCCATGACTCCAGGATCTGCAGGTGGCTGTTTTTCAGGCTGAGGTGGCTGGAGCTGCCCTGCTACACAGCTGAGATGTTCATATCTCATGGCAAATTCTGCATGGGACCCCACAAATTTGCCATAGCAAAATCCTGTATTAAAAGGGAATATGCCTTCCACAGGGTGCTACTATTTGGGCAGAGATGCTCAAGCATAGAGTTGGCAATTTTTTTTCTGATGGATAATTTTCCTGCTAGAGTACACTGGGTTGTCAGCATTTTCATCACTGGTGACGTCTTCCTTGATGCTTTCCAGTGGGACACAGGCAGGCTATTGAACTGGCTGGCCAGCCTGATTCGTGGCAGGAAAGCTGGCCAGTGTGCTGCCAGCTCCTCCATCTGGCACCTGGCTGCCTGCTGCCTTCTAATGCTGCCTGGCACTGCCCACAGCAAAAAGCCCTGTTTGCAGTTACAGGAAGTTTGCCAAGCTTTACCTACTTTCACTGAAATGCTAGAGAGATGATGATGATGATGATGATGATGATGATGATGATGATTATTATTATTATTATTATTATTTTATCCAGCCATAAAAGCTCAACTGTTTCGCAGAGCAAAGTCAGGAAAAATATTTGTTCAGCCATTAAAACATCACCTTCTCTGAAGAAAAGATCTCTGGAGTCTCATGTTTAGCAAGGGACAAATCTTCTTGCAGAGATGTTCTGGGTCTCCTGCTGACCTTTGAAAAGCTTTGTGTGGCTGGACAGAGCTAATAAACTTAAAAATCTGCATCCCACATTCCTGAATCTGCAAAACCTCTTGGCTGTCCAGTGATTCCATTCTTGCTCTGCATCCCATCATGGCTCTGCTGGGCCACTCAGCTGCCTCTCCCCATCTTACTGAAGCATGGCCTGTCTCAGGTTGAAGCACCACAGCCACGGGCTGGTGCAGATATCTGGTGTTGGAGTTATCTTTGCAGCCTTAATACTCCAACATATACAAGCACTGCTTTGAAGACAGCTTTTAATTCATGTCCTCGTGTTCAGCTTTTTCATGGGATCCCCATCCCACCTTGCATGCAAAGAGGAACTCCAGGCCCCATGTATGCTCACTCAATTTCTGGTATCGAGTTCTGTACGTGATAAAGATCCCGTAATGAAGGATGTTCATCCCTGCACTCAACAAGGCCAGGAAGCGAGGTTTCTCCCATGAATTGGATATGGTTATGACTCAAGATGCGTTTTGAAGATGAGTTTTGACATGTTCTAGTGAGAAATAGGACTGGCTTTGCCAGGGCATTGATTTTTCTCATGTACATATCATTAGATTGACTTGTATCCTTCATCCCAAAAAAGCTGTGGCAGAGCATCACTAATGACATCATCAACTTTTGGGGGAGACAATCATGTTTAAACAGACCTGCCACCCACTGCCATTGGCTCTGAGCATCCAGCATGGAGAACTCTGAGCACATTGCTGTGCCATGGTCTTGATCCAGCAACAGGGAGACTTAGAGATGATTCTCCACACCCTCACAAAGCTCCTAAAACTAGGCATGCCTGTGGGGACAGGTGCCTTCAGGGCTCGTGCTACTGTTCCCCCAGGGTCACAGCCAGATTGTGACAAAGCAGAGTCTGTAAGAGGAAGATTGCAGTGTCATGGACACCCCACCATGGTGCAGATGCAGCTCAGATGTGAGCAGGGGGTCAGTGTCTTCCTGCACCCCCCTGGAGTCTTTGCTACCCAGCTGTTGGACTGAGTCCTGTCTGGCACAGCTGGTGATGAGAAGCCCAAAGGCAGCACCTAATCAGGAGCTTCTGGGAGCTGGCACTGCAGGAGTGGGAGTGATGTGCCCTGCAGGAGACGTTTGGGAGGGCTGTGCTTTGCCATCACCCCCCCGTCACTGCAGCCAGTCCTCCACAGATGTGTTTGTACTGCATCTGATCAGTTTCCAGTTCTGGATATGTACCTCCACCAGAGAAGTTCACCTTGGAGACCAGGTGCTGGTGGAACCATGCCCAGCCCATGTCCTTGACCCACAGGCCATGGGTTCCTCCAGCTTTGCAGCTCTCCGAGGAAGTCAGCACTGCCAAAGAAGCATGACCCCCATGGCAGCTCTCACAGCATGGGATTCCTTTCTGAGACCAGCACAAACCTCTTCCTTTGTCCAAAGGGCTGGCTGCCTCCTTGCCAGTGCTGCTGGGAGACAGGCACTTCTCACAAGGAGCTGTAGCCTCCCAGCAGCCTGGCCGTAACCTTGGAAATAATGAGTTTTCGGCTCTGTGGAGAACCAAGCCAGCCTGACTCTGCATGGAGACAAAGCCTGAAGCCTGCTGCCAGTTCTGCCCACAGCAAGATGAACACGGCTCTTCTGTGAGCTCACACAAAGCCTCCCTTGTGCAGGAAGGGATCCAGCCAAACAAATGATCTCCTTGGCTGCGTGTCTCCTGGTGCTCCATCATTTTTACTATTTGCTGGATTGTTCCCACAACCAAGGAGAATTTAACAAGTAAAAGCATCTGATAAAAATCTATCAACCACAGTAAAGCACCAACCCAGCCAAACCAGTCTGTACAGCACAGCCCTCAGAGCCTTCAGGACACGTCCATTTAATTTACCACCCAGAAAAACAAATGCTGTGTGGTACTTGCAATTTCACCAGTGTGGAGTCTTTGAGTACAGCTCGTGTTACCAAAACACAGTGAGATGTTTGAAGGCTGCTTCCTTCCCCAAGCCTGGTTCCCTGTTGTGCAAAGACAAGTTCTTATGTCATTTCCTTGGCATTTTGTGCTTCTCCTCTTGTGTTTCCGGCCCATGCTGCTGCCTTGCTGCTGACCTTAGCACTGAGGTTCCGACTCTGGGTGACAGCCCTCCTGGCCAGGTGCCTGGCAGGAATGATGCACCTTGTCTTCACTGAGGAACTCTGCAAGAAAACAGCTTTTGGCCACTGGTGCCTTCAAGTCTCACAGTGTTACTCACAGATGGTTCAAATCTTGCCTTGGAGACAAATCTCAAGGCAAGTTTTCACTCCAAGACAAAATTTGAACCACCTGTGAGTAATCCTGGATGACTTCCAGTGCTGTGATGGTGTTGGTTCTGTGCTGGAGGCAGCAGCTGGAACAGAGACTGCCATGGCAAAGGCATGCACAGCCTGGATGGGTCAGGTACCAGCAGGATGAGGGCACCAGCGTGTTTGTCTTGGTTGAGTTCCTTTCAGCAGATGCTGGACAAACCCATGTACCACCCAGAGGCATTGGTGTTTGCCATCCTCAGTGAAGGTTCTGGGACTGTGTGGCCAGCAGGGAGTGACTCCAGGCAGGCAGAGCAATTGGAGGTCTGCTGTACAGCTCACTTAGCCAGCTCCTGGAATACACCTCTGGATGGGAACCTTGATTTTTTATCAAAGCACACATGGAGGATCTCCAGGGTGCTGCCTGCAGCAGCTGTGGCAGGGTGCTGTTTCCTGGTGTGACCCACGGTGCTCCAATGCATGGCCTGTGGCAGCTCAGTGCAGTCATTTGTCTGGAGTTTGCATGGAGTGTCCTGGTCATGGAGAGGGCACCAAGAGACATTTTGTGAAGTGACTCAATACCTTTTGCTGGACACTGGAATCAGTGGACCATTAAAATTCCTTTTAGTCCAGACCCGCATGAAATCCCTCCTTCTCAATAAGAAGAGGATATCAAATCAAAAGAGAGAAGGTGTTTAGAAAGCCAAGGCAGAAGAGGATGTGACTGAGGAGGCCTTTGTCCACTGTCATAGCAATGATACAAAGAGCTTATCCAGGACAAGCACATCTTCACTGAGGACAGACAACAACCTGAAATTCTTCATTTTTCTCTCTGTAGCCAGATGGAAGTTTTACAGCGTCTGTATGCTCTCCCATATTAAGGAGAAGAGTATTTCAAACCTGGGGTTGTATTGCTACCTTTTGTGTAGAAAAGAAGGCAGAAAGTAGAGGTAAATTCGATTCTGGGCAGGACAAACAGTCTCCAAGCTGAGTCTTTCTAGCAGTGGGTGATGCAGCAGTCCTGGAAGTAGAGCAGCACAGTTAGAGGGGTCCCAGGACCAGGCTGATCCTACACGTTGCTCTAGCAGCCGTGAATAAACCATTTCCATAGGCAGGACAGTAGGATCTGTCAGGAAAAGCAAACAGTGGTTACAAGCAGAAGTCTGGTCAGTTGGTAAAACCATTCTCTGAGGGATGTGCATGCCCTTAACTGGAGGACAGATCCATACTGAATTAGCTTTTCTATTATAAGGATGATGGCTCAATTTGTTTCTACAGGGTGCCCTTGCCAAAGGGCTTTGTGTCTGTGTAGTTCATAATAAAACAATTAAAAACCCCATTAATGCTAAAATCTTACCAGGCTAGCACAGAAAGGGTCTTTCCCTTCCCACAGAGCCAAGGGCTGCCAGACTTACAGGTCTCATGGGAATGGAAAGAATATGGAATTATTTTTAAAGGCTGGAAGAGGCTACATGGGAAGGATTACAGTGGGTCACAGGTTTTGCACTCAGAAATCATTGCTGTTTGACAGATGGTTACAGTGAGGAAATCTGTGTGATCATGTCTTGTGTTGGCTCTGTACAATAGCAGGTGAGGTATAGCTGAGGAAGCATGAAGGATCCAATATTAGTGGGAATTCATTGACTTAGTTTTGAAGGAAAACTTAAGTTAAAATTAATCTGAAAAAGGGAAAGAAAGCTTTGAGATTCACAGCTTCTGCCAGGCCACCAGTCTATGGCACTGTTCCCACTAAGTGGAGCAAAACTGAGCTGGCCAGCCAGGACAGCTGTCCCAAGTAAAAAATTTCCAGCTTTGTCCATCTGTTTTTCTGATGGTCCCATCATTTTAGTCTAAGCAGCGAGAATCAGGAATATATAAAGAGAAGTCTCCTTTACACTCCATTCCTGCCTTGGCCTGGGGCACCACTGACTTCCCCAGACTTCGCCAGAGCAATATCTGGAAATCACAAAGCAATGTTCTTGGTATAAGTGACAGTATAATCTGTGCTACAAATTCTTCTGTCACAGAAGCAGGAGATGCCGTGCAGACCAATGGCTCATCCAGTTTCTGCCTTTATTCTTGCCTACATCCAGCTATCCCAACTTGTCACTGTGGGGATATGAAAGTTCCCTACATTTTTTTGTGTGACCTATCCCTAATCCCTGTGGAACTTGGCTGTTCGAACACCTGCAAAGCTGTAGGATGCCCAAAGACATGAGTGACTGATGGAGCACCCAATGGTTGATGAAATGGTTTCCACAGCAGAACGGGTCAGACTTAATGGTCTGTGACAGAAAGCTGGTCAGGGGCCAAATGCAGGGGACAGACACTTTCATGCACATCTCTGCCTGTTGGGTACTGGATCCTTTGCAGTGGGAGGCAGAGCCTGGCACACCCACATTTGCTAAATTGCCAAAGTGCCACTTTCCTCCAGGCACACTTACTTTTAACTGATTCTTTTTCCCAGCCATTGTGTCTTAGGTCCTGAGAAACTAAAAAATTTCTTCGAAGGGCAGCTAAAGGTCTCACCTTTAACCATTGAAACTTCTAGCTTAATCCAAAATTTACTCTGAACCCAAGTTAGCAGATTGTCAGCATAGGTGGAAGATCAGGAACAGCAAACAATGAAGCTACTAAGGTACTGGGGACTTGGCCACTCAGCAGTGCCGGTACAAACATGCTGAAGTGTAATCTCATCAGTCTGTGAAGTTCGAGTGTTATTCTGCAATGTGATTCCTCTCACTAAAACTCATACCAGTATTTAAAACCATTTGCTAGCTCATTCCCACCTCCAAACCTTACTCCTTTGGTCTAGATGTGGCTGCAGCTCAAGGCAAGTTTGGGATCTCCAGGCAACTGAAGCAAAGCACACAGTCTGAGCTGCTGCACATAAAACTGGGATTTCCATGCATGAGAGGTGGTGGCTGTGACCAGGATGGCTGTTCCTGTGACCTGCTTTGCAGGAACACAGGGAGAAGGAATTCAGCCAGCTGGGGCTGCCACTTGCCATAACCATGGTGCGGGAAGGGCTTGTAGATGTGTTTGTTTACAGAGCACAGAAAAACGGGCAAAATTTTGATAGACACTCTTAGTCACCAATACCAGGATTAATCACACACAGCAGGATAATGTGGTTTGTATGAGTCAGCCCCAAAATGCCAAGGAGCTGCTGGAGGAGCTACTCCAGGTGCACACACACCTGAGTGAGGGGAGCATCTCACGCAACAGCAAAAGCTTCTGCTGGAAACGTGGCTGGTTTCCAAGACCTCGGCATTGAGTGATGGATCTTGGTAGGAGGCTGCCCTGAGCTGCTGAAACGAAGTCTAAACCTTCACACACTGCCCAGCCCCCTGTGCTTTGATACAGGATCTGTTTTAACCCCTCCTTGGCATCTTTTAGTGTGCACCCATCAGAAATCTAGTGACATAGTAGGAGGAGAACTTAAAAAATGAACTTCTTAAGTTGCGCTCTCTGTGTTAAGGAATACATCTAGCCCAGGTAGCTCAGTTTGCAAACTGCAGATTGAGATGCAGATTGAACTCCGGGTAGGGGCCCGAGATAAGAGGCTGTGAATTGCCACCTTTTGGGATAACAAAGGGCGTGAGGACAGGTGATGCCAGCCAGGTGAATGGACGTTGAGGGACACATCTGGAGCCAGGATTTGCCAGGCTTTTGGAGATGAGGAGGGGTGACACCAGCGAGGTGGATGTACACAGAGACGGGGACTCAGGAGGAAGGGCAAGAATTGCATGTCGGGAGAGCGTGAGGTTATAAAAGCTCAGGGGTTCCTTTGTTGCAGGTACTCCTTAGAGGAATAAGTGGCTTTATGGAACCAGACATAAAACTCTGAGATGGGCTAAACTGGGAAGGAAACCTGGTCTGGCTGCCTGTGTAGGGAGTCCAGCAGGACACCCTTCAGCCCACTGGATCCACCCGCTGAGAAGGGGCTTCTGTGCCAGCAGTGGAAGTCTGGTGCTGGGTGTGTGACTTCCAGAGAGTCTCGTGAATGGGCAGACTGGGAAGTGTTCTTAACACTGAGAGCACTGAAACCATGCAGCTTGCATCTGCTTTTCGTGAGTGTTCAGTACTTATTGGATGCCATGAACAGAGCTGAGGACCTTTATTTGTCTTCTGGCTTATTGGGAGCTTGACTTCATGAACTACTTTTTTAAACCAAGCAAAAGCTCTTATCACCAAGAGATTGACACAAGGGTGCGCCACAAAATGCTTGTGACTTTGTAGGGGCTGAGTCACCATCACAGATGCTGCAAGTCCTGACCTCTTCACTGAAAAGTCTCGGTATTTACATTGTTGCCTTTTCAACACCCTTCAAGCAGTAAAACCGCACCAATCCTGACTTGTGAACCTGTTCCCTGGCTGGCACTGGGTGACAGGTGACCGAGTCTCTCTCCTGGAGGCTTTTTGGGCTAAAATACATCACCATTTTTTACTTTGCTGAATCTGCATGTGGCGATGAGCAGACTCCCAAGGGTACTGATGGAAAAAGACATATTCTGGCTCTTTATCAGTGTAAAAAAGATCCAGTTTCCAGATGAAGTACTAAGCAGTCGTTTGATTTCTGCTCCCTTCCTAGGCAGCTCCTGGAGATGCTCACAGTCTGGGCTTCCTGGACCTTCCCAAGATTTTGAGGTGAAGGAGCAGAGATGTTGATGTAAGATATATTTCCTGATGGGGAATGCTAACTTTGGCCCTCAGTTTCCTGCAGTTGGGCTCCCCTGTTTGATCCCTCCTTAGAGAAGGGCTGGGTTTTTGATTACTGGGGCTACAGTGCTATTTCTGAAGATCTTGTTGCCAACAGTATGAACCACGTGCTTACAGGAACTTTGACACTTTTAAATTAACATATTTCATTTTTATCAGCACCCTGCTGTTGCTTTGAGATTATGCTAAAACGTAGACTGCTTCTTAATTACTTCAAATGCCAAGGTTTAATTACAATGCCTCTGAGTTAAATTTCAAGCCAGCCTAACTTTCAGAGCCATGTAGGAGACAGGAACACACACCCATAGGAAGTTCATCCTTCAGAAAAGATGAAGATGGTTAATGTTACTGTTTTCCCAGCACCAGTATTTTCTCTTTTGAACACAGAACGTGTTGACTGGAGCATTCAGTGCCTGTCTAACCATCTCTGGGCTGCAGTATTCTATCTGGACCACAGCTGCAGGAGTGAGTCTGCATTTCTGCAAGAGGAAGAGTTAAACCAGGCTTCCTTACACAGCTCCAGAAAAAAACACACCCATCCTGTTGGATGGGCATCCTTCCCCATGGGCAAGGTAAAGGTGCATTAAAAAACAAATTATATGTGAGCTGGTTTTTACAGCTCAGCTGAAATCCTCCTGTGAGTAGCTGGATTCCTGGCCACCCTTGAATCCAGGAATGCAGGCAATACTAGCTGTTTTCTGTGAGCCATGCTACATTTCAATAGCAGAATCCCATTTTATTTTCCAGATGTAGAGTTTAGAGACCATGACCTCGAACACAACAGCTGCAGAGTTTGTGTGGTAAATCAACTAACTTAAGGATGATAAGTATTTTTGCCCTTGACAGACAAGAAGGTGTAGTTCCAAAAGCATGTCTGAAGTCATGGCCACTGAGAGAAAGCCTCCAAAAACATCAGCTTTAGATTTTGGCAAAATCAGGTGCTGGAAAATATTCTGGAAATTATCTGCCAGCAGTAGGTGTTTCCCAGGAGGAGAAAAGGAAACACCTCTCCACAGCCTTCACACCTGGCTGATGCACACCTGAGCGGTGATGCACATCCAGTGCTGCTGCTGTGGAGCTGAAGGTGTCTGAGCCTGTAATTCAAACAGCTTCACTGCCAGCTTCCCTTTTAAAGCTGTGGCAATCAGGGAGAACTGGAATGGTTGGTCAGTCAGACAAACATCTGCTGGATGAGAGGTACCAGCACTCGTTGCCTTGTCTCTGACTCTGCCAGAATAGTGAAGTTTCATCTTCTTTTCAATGCTTTCAGCAGTGAGCGAGGATGAAGCATCCGAAGAAGGCATCTTCTGATTACACTCTGGGGACTGTAATCTTGCAGTTCTCTTAGGTGCCGTGTCTGTGTCAGAAACTTACAATTAATTTATACTGTCTTAAAAATTAACAGTCAAGATTTAAAAGACTGTGGAATGTTTTCGTATTGCAGTATTTACTGATTTTCTCAGAGTCCAAGGTCTGAAGGCACATTTCATCAGGGGGAAAAAAATTTAGTACTTTTTTAAAACTTGAAAATCGTTAAGAATTAGACAACATCATAATAATAATGTTAAAAAATAAATCTCAGACCTGCTGAAAAATACCCAAAACCTTTGATTTCTAGGACAGCTTCATGACTTTTAGGGGACCATAGCAGTATTTTCTAAAATATATTGTCGTCAAAGCTGTGATTTAGCTCATAAAAATCTTTGTTGCTTAGGGATAATAACACATCCTGGGGTTAATGGATTCTGTAACCTCCTGAATTTGGGTTATTTCTGAGAAGCAGGCACTGGCAGCTGGCTGGAGAGCACTTTATTAGCCAGCATCCCCAGAGAGCAGACACTACGACACTTGATATCTCTTTGGCTTAGAGGATATGGCAAGGACACAAAGCTCCTCACAGCACCTTGGAAAATGAGAGAACAGCAATGACACAGCCGAAAATGTGCTGTGCATCCCACTGGCCAGAGCTGCCTTGGAACAGGGATTCTGCCATCCCTGCCTACCCTGTCCCACTGCCACCACAGCTGGGGAACGGGGCTGGTCTGACCTGCACCCTGCCCTGATGTTGCAAGTGTAAATAATTTCTAGTTTTAATATAAAATAATACTATAATATCTACATTAAGTATTAACAAATTTGAATTCATTTTACACATTTTAAAAATCTACTGATGTTTGAAAACAAAGTCATATTCTTGACTAATATGACACTACTTGAGAGATTATAAACGACTTTTTAAATATCAGATAAATAAATTACATAAATTCTCTCTCTCCCTCTCTATCAGATCAAACCCCATTCCTTTAAGGCATTGCAGATCCTGTTTCCCTTCTTGGTAAATACATGTTGCTGTTCTCTTTGGAAACCCACATTTGAACTTCTGGGCATTCAACATTTAACTTTTTAATATTTTTTTCAAGAGAATAATTAGTGATATATATATTAAATAGATATCTAATGAAAACGTAAATACATAATGCATATCTATACATATACAGGTAATTAGTATTAACAGGTATTAGAGGGTTTTACTGGCTAAAGTATGTAAGTATAATGAATTCATCTACACCTAAGGAAGATAAAAAGTCTTCATTTGAAAATGAAATATTTCAAAATCAAACAGACAAAATTAATTTCTGATAAAACCTCGTCTCACATCTTGAAAAAAAATTCTATTGATCAGAAGTGTTCTGTCTCAATGGGAAGTACAGCAACTTCTGAAAGCCTTCAGCTCTAGTCAAGGAATCTGTAGTTGGACATACACATTTTTGTTTAGCTGCTGACTCCTTGTCATCTGTTAGTGATATCAAGATGTCCTCCACAATATCAATGACAATCCTAAATGTGAGATACACCAAGGCTTTGAGGGTTTTTTTGTTTTGTTTTTTTGTGGAAGTCTTATCTTACTTTTGTCAAACCTGTATTACACACAGAACCAAACTTGTTAAATTCTGTCATGCCAGAGATCTGTCAAATTAGACCTGTGCCAGTGTTCTAGTTTGAAAACTGATTTACAGTTCTTAACAAACCCAAATCATGTTGTCTGACAGTCTGATTTCAAATGAAGCAGCAGCACATTTTTTGCAAGAGGTGAAAAACACCTTACCTGAAAGACATTGGTTTCAGTAGAATTGCCAATCTCCAAATCACAGTAACTCTGCAATCAAAGCAGGAGAGAAAGTGCCAATAAAAAAAATGAGCCAGACGAAATGATGTGTCATTTACAGGAGAAACAGGCAATAAAAATCATATTTCCCTCTTGGTTCAATTCCATTCCTTCAGCACAGTTTGAATATAATCTAATATAAATGTACCCTTTCCACAGCAACTGTTCTTACAGAGAGATATACCTCATCTTGCTTTCAAGTATCCATTTGCAGGTCAAGCACCACGTGAAGCTTTGAGATATGGCATTAAAAAGACAACAAATAAAAATGTTTCAGATATAAATAAGTTCACACACCAAAGGAGGGCAAGGTACTAAGGATATACTGCAAAGCTATATGGGTCTATGCTGTGGAATGAGATAATTTTGGAATAGAGAGTATGAAAAACAGTGCTTAAGGAAACAAGACTGAGACAGCTTTGGTCTGTGCTCATATTCCTCAGCCTCCTTCTCCAGGGATGGATGAAGGGGATGCCCTGTGGTGATGGCAAACGTGTGCAATTGGTTATTTTAAGAAGAAAAACCTTCATTAAGAGACCAAGGTGTCACCAAACACATCTACTTAGAACTTTTTTTTCACAAATTCTTGTTTATGAAACACAATGGTACTTCCAGTGGTGTTGCCAACCTGAGCAGCCTGCACACTGCAGCTGTAACCTGTTAATTATCATGAACTGCACCAGTGTTACTCTCCAAGCATGAGGGCTCTTACACAAGACTACAGATACTACTTATAGCTCAGTATTGTGATAAAAGCAGGGGAATATGAGAAATAGTATAAACCCTGTTTTATGAACAGTTTCACAGAAACAGAAAATGGAGGTGTTGGGCCTTTCAAGGAATTCACAGTCATTCCCCTGACACACCTCTGGATTGGACAGGAATTGCCTGGGCAATTTTGGGAATCTTCTTTTGAGAGCCTGCCCATGCTCAGACAGTGACCTGAGCTTGTACACAGACCTCCTTCTGCTTGGGAGTCGTGGAGCCAGGGAAGAGTGGCAATGAATCACACAATAATTTGGAGGTCACTGGGCTGGGCATCCTACCCAAAGCAGGGCAAATGGAAGGTATTGCCAGCCTGAGCCAAGAGGTGACTTGAGCCTGAGCTCAGCTTTGTGTAATGCAGGATTAGCTGGAACTGGTGCACGGCTGGGGCAGGTGTGGCATTGTCTGCACCTCACTGTGTTGATATCCCTGTTATCTCCTATGGGTTTCACTGAAAGGTTTCACAATTTTCTGCTCCCAGGCTAAACAGGGAAAGATCATGGCTTTGGCACCGAAAGAAAAAAAAGCTGAGGGACAAAAAGACAATTCTAACACAAGGTGCCTGTTCTAAGGTGCAAGAGTCTAATGCCATGAATGCCATGCTAAGCTACTAATGTGGAAAACTACTTTAGCAGCCGTTCATCCTGGAACAAACAAACAAACAAAGTAAAAGATGCAATTAAAAGATAAAACTCCAAGGCACTGCAAGGAAGCAAACAAGGAGAGATACTGAAAACTTGGCATGATTAGAAGAGTGATAAACACCAGTTAGTTTTTCCAGCAGAAACATGGGCTCAGGAAAATCTTTCAAACAAGAGGGAAGTGACACTGAAATCAGACTGCAACACTTGGAAGGGTGTTGCACTTTGTGGGGCCAGGAAGGGTCCCATGATGAATGTCTTCTGCAGAGTAAAGGAAGACACTGAGCTACAGCTAAGGAAAAATCTGGTAAATTGCAGACAAAAAATATCCACCATACTCTCATTGTAAGGCTGATAGTTCAAGAAAGCAACAAATGGAAAAAGCTGCTCCTCTCAGCCCTCAGAAAAGAGAGTTTTAGACATCTTTTCTATCACAACTTACTCCAGAGTGTGCTGAGGCTTTGTGTTGGGGCAAGGAAAATAACACACCAGGGGTGCAAGGCCAAGATGCACTTTGCACTGTTGAGGTAAATATGTGCTCGGGTAGATGCTGTAAGAGAAACGCTGATGTCAAACAAGGTCCTCTCATGTCTTGTGTGATACCCTGAGTGACTCATGTCTTGTGTGACATCCTGAGGGACTACAGGACACAGCAGCCAGCAGCCCCTCGCTCAGCTGTCCTACGTGGAAGGTCTGGAGTTTTGTTGGCATTATCATTCCCTGGATGTGCACAGCCTGAAAGGGAGGCAGCAGCAAAGGGAGTCAGATGAATCCAAGCTGGGAAAACATAGGTATAATGAGGATCTCAGCTTTGAATCCTGTCTGCACATTAGTGCACAAAACCACAAATCAATCCTCATGTCTTGACAGCAGTAGGACCAGGTGGAGGGCAAAAACACACAAGCCACCCTGGCAGCTGCCTGCCCAAGATTAACAAGGCTTGTTAATTGAAAATCTACAGCTGTCCACATCAAACTTTCAGTGCTAGTTATTTGTGTCTTCA
Organism: Argya squamiceps; assembly: GCA_037834095.1. Classification (NCBI taxonomy): domain Eukaryota; kingdom Metazoa; phylum Chordata; class Aves; order Passeriformes; family Leiothrichidae; genus Argya; species Argya squamiceps. Next base: position 14,498,255 of record JBBMKD010000025.1, read on the forward strand.
CATCTGGGTGTAAATGCTGGGAGAGTCAGGACAAGCGTGCAAGGGCTTTATCCAGGCCTCCCTGGATAAATTAGTCCTCCCTGTGTTTTGTGTTGCTTATGCAGGGAAGCTGCCACATTAAAAGTGGACATTCTATCCCTGGAAGTGTTCAAGGCCAGGTTGGATGGGGCTCTAAGCAACGTGGTCTACAGGAAGGTGTCCCTGTCCCTAGCAGGCCAATGGAACTAAAACATCTTTAAGGTCCCTTCCAAAAAAAACATTCCAAGATTCTACAAGTCTCTGAAGTCAGTGTCTGGCAGCCCTACAGACCATGCAGTCTGAATACCATCCTAGAAGCTTTCAAAGCTAGTCCCTGAGCAGAATCCTAGCTATTAATACTCTTCCTCAAATATCACGGAATTTAACAACCTGAAGGGTGTGCAAAGAGCACTGTGCAACAGGCGGAGACAACAGAGCTGTGCTCAGTCCCTGCACACTTTAAATAGAATGGAAAAGGTTCAGATACAGAAAAGAGCACTGAATGAATCACAAGACAGAAATCCCACTAAAGTCAACATGAATGTTGCAGCCCATTAATTTCAGCAGGAGGTTCAGGGATTAAATTGGTTGTTGAGTCTGGGCCCAAGTCCACTTAAAATAATACAAATTATTTAGAGGGCAATAACTTGCTCTAAAGGTCACCAGGGCTCTGAGGTGCAGCAGCAAAAGACCCCCTGCTCCTCCTGAGCAGCAGCTTTGCTCATAAATTCCCATGTATGGTTGCAGACTGAGTGGGTCAGGGCCAGTGGATGGGGAACTGGGGAGATGGTTTGCCTGGGAATATCACGTGACTCAAATGGGCAGAATGAAACCAGGGGAGAAAAAACCAGTCATGGTTCCCTCAGATATGGGATGGCTCTTCCTGCACAAGTGTTTGGAAAAGGGATGTGGCTGCTAAACAGTGCTGGGATTTTCACTCCAGCTCTAGAAAAGTCTGTTTCTTGTTCTCAGCCCAGGCTCTGTGTTCCTCTCTTCCTGGCTGTGTCACCACAAGTCACTGCATGAAGCTGGCTGTGAAAGCAGAGCATGTGCTCCAGCCAGCACAGGCTGCCATTGCCCAGCTCACACACAGCCATTCACAGCCTCCTTCCTTAGGATCAACGGGATGCATGAAATGCTGCTAAATCAGATACCACACTTCGATCCCCAAACCACCAAAGTGTTACACTGCCAGGAGAAAACAGCCCAAAAATAAGCCAGGAAAGAGCTGAAAATGAAATACTCTCCAGGTAGCGGATTAAGTTCCAGGCAGGGTTTAAAAAAATACTGCAAAATACTCTTCTCCAAAAAAGCCTTTTTACTGCAAAGTACAGATATTTCTTCAAGCCTCATAAAAACTCATAAAAGAGCCTACACAAAATAATGATTTTCACAAGAGACCCTACACAGATACTTAATGAAATTTACTGGTTTTGATATTGGTATTTTCTGCGAAGGTGTTTCAGTGACACCACCATGAAGGGCAATGAATGGAATTTGACAGCATTTAGAAGGGAACAGAATTCAAGTGCTTGCATTCTCTGACCTCCTTTGTTCTACAGTGCAAGGTGAACTCTGTAACAAACTCATTAGAGAAGCTGTTCAACAAAAACCTTGCAGATTGACCTTACTGCTAATTTCAGATGTATTCTGTAAGAAAGAAACACTCAATTTCCAGAAAAAAACAAATAAAACAGATTAGAACATCATCTCTAGC
>JBBMKD010000025.1:14500089-14517884 GCA_037834095.1 Argya squamiceps
CAGATGTATTCTGTAAGAAAGAAACACTCAATTTCCAGAAAAAAACAAATAAAACAGATTAGAACATCATCTCTAGCAATGACATGAAGTAGAGTATGCTTAAGAAAATAAACTGGCTCTATTTGCTTACATCTATTAACTTTACTGATTCATGTATGTTTGGTAAAATGCACTGAAAGAAAAAACAGAGAGGAATTAAGGTACACACAGTTTTGATTGGAAGGCCCTGCAAACTGACTCATTATTTTGTGTCTGCTCTGGTGAGAAAACACAGCTGCAGACCCTGGTGTATGTAAATCCATACAGACTGACAAAGTCCATGCTGGCACTGACCAAGAGAGGATGAGGATGGCTGTAAAGCCATCACCACTGAAGCCCTGCTGTGCAGGCAGCACAGGCCAAGGGCAGCAGGACAAGTCCTCCAGTCTTCTCTATCTGAGACAGAAAGCCACAAAAAAGTTCTGTTGGGATGGAATAACAGCCAAGAGCATCCACGGCAAATCCCCCAGTGTGAGCAGCTTGCACGGGAAGCTATTTTAAGTGCTTCAATACAGCAATGGCTTTATTACAACCATATCACACTTATACTGGCATAAAAATATACTTTATGGCCCCCACTAATTTTTGAAAAAGTATTCTTTTTACTATTTTCAGCTGCCCACACTGTTGGCAGAAAAAGGATCTGCCAGAGATCCTGCACAAAGCCAGTGACAGCTTCTGGGAGAGTGCCACAGGAAGCATGGAAAAGAATTATTTGTGTTAATGCAGCTAAAAAGATTTTTTTTTCTTTTTTCTGTGGATCCCAAAGTACCTTCAAAAGTTACAGTCTTTCACAGAGAAGAGAAGACATCCAGAGATCATCTAATAGCCCATAAAATGAGACAGGCAGCACCCCTGATCCCAGTGTCCTCCCTTCCCTTTCTCTGCACTGAGTAGGCACTGGAATCATAATCTGTGGGGCAGCCTCTGTGCTCTAGGAAGATGAGGATAAGTAAAATGGGCAAGTCCTGCAGGACACCAGCATTAAGGTGTTGCAGAGGAGGTTTGGAGAGCTCAGTGATGCAGGTCAGCCATAACTTTCCTCTAATGTCAGAGGCTAAGAACTACATCCAGGAGCTCTTGTTATATGTGACAGTGGATCCATGGGTTTTGACATTAAAAAAACCCCAACACCTGTCAAAAAGAACCCAGCATGAGATCAAAGAGACATATCTGCAAAGAAAACAAGACTTCAAAGCCCTTCATTGATTCTGTCACACTAAAGTCACCATGTCCTGAGGCATTGCTCTGCATCTCCGTCTATTTTGTGTTTAGATACCACAACCACCACAGTGTCTTCAAGTGTAATTAACTGACACTGAAATTGCTTATGCTGCTTGCCTTCCCATGAAGGTCTCAGAGGCTGGCACACATCCCAGCACATTACTCACTCTAACACAAGATGTCAACATCTCAGGGCAAGGACTCCTCTCACTGTCAGAGTTTCAGAGCTGTCACCATGCACGTTGCCTGCACTGGCAGTGGACCACGCTCAGTCTTGCCTGTGATGAGCTGCTAGACCAGAGGGCTTAATCTGGGCTGCTTCACTGGCAGGAGGTGAAAGCCCCACATGCTTCATATCATGTCTGTGAAATCATCAGACCCTACAAGGGCCCTTTAAAAGGTTAACCCTTGACAACCAAATAGTAACTTTCATTCAAATATCCTAAAAAGGGGGAGAGGGATTAGGAAAGGATGAATAAAATTGCCATGAGTACCAAAATACCACTGTGTAATGTCTGAAATTGTCATTATTTCACAAAAAATTGCATCATGATTGGACACAAGAAGAGGAATGCCGGACAGCCCTGGTGATGGCTGCATTTCTAACAGTGAATATACAGTCTGTGGGATGTGTGTTTACCCATTCAGGACCCAGCAGAGTTAAGAAAATAGTTCTTCAGTCTCAGAAATAGCTTCCCTCTTTTTGCCAAACAGCAGAAGACATATGCCTGTGTGATAGGGCAGTGTTTGACACACAGTTGTAATGTCAGTATCCCAGGGAGCATTTGGCAATCTTGGTATGAATCTCTTGGCTCAACACAAGAACTGTTACCATCCAAGGAGAGCCTCTGAAGTGGACAGGGGTAAGTGCAGTCTCATTTTCTCACTACATCCAGGAGCCTTCTAATGATACAGCTGTGTTTGCCCTGTGAATTTCTTGGAAAATTCAAGTAGTAGCAAAGTGTGGGGTCTAGCAGAAAGTAGTACGAGTCTGGGAGGAAAGAAGGCAAATACTACATTGTTTTTTTAATGAAAGATCTAGTGTAAAACTGTTCTGCTCTGACATTCAACCTGTTCTGTGGAGCTCTAGGTGCTGTATCAGTGCATACCTGGTCATGGTTTCATTAACCGTAGCTGGGAAATAGATGGGAGTCACCATGTTGTTGAAACTCATGTAAATATACAAATCCTAAGCAGAGCCTCAGGGTTTTGGAGACCATTCCCAGCCCTGAGAATGGGGCCTGTGCCTGCACAGAACTGAGACCAGCACATCACCATAAACTAACCCCAAGTGAAAAGAAGAATAGGGACTTTAAGCTTTCCTTCAGGACTAATAACGTGGCACTAAACAGAATGGTGCCAAGCTCAGGACTGCAACATTGATGGGATAACACTGAATGACACAAAGCAATTATCTACACTGTAATGGCATATGGTGTGATTGCTGTTTTGTTGAGGTCACTAAGAATATTCTTGAAGTTAAAGGATGGAGCAGTGAAAGATTTGTTCTCCATTTTTGCAAGTCCTAAATGACAAAGAGCTCATCAGACTTACAGCCTTGATCTAAGGACAAAGGTGAAAGAGCCTCCTAAGCCCCAGTTGCAGCTCACAGCAGATAAAATCTACTGTATTCATCCCTTGGACTGAGTGCTGCCCTGCCAGGGTCAGCACAGAACCCCCTGCACAGTGCAGGGGTGCAGCACCCCAGGGCCTGGTGTTGAAAAGCTGATATGATGTTTGTTCAGAGAAATTGAGCAGGCACAGAGCTCTACTCTCACAAATGAGAGGACCCATCAAAGAGAGCTTCTAAGGTAAATACATCCTCTTAGCAGGGCCTTATCTCTGCCCAGCAGATCAAAGAGCACTCCTGCACTGCTGCACAGCAGGCAGGCACTATCACCAGTGCTCTGCAGAACAGGCTGCCTGGCTTGATGACTTGCAGGCCTGTGAGACATGCATGAGACATGAACTCGTGATGATGAGTTTGGGGCTTTTCAATAAACAGATATCTAATGTTAGACTGCCATTTGGGAGCCTAAGTTAACACCCCGACCTCCAGAACACAGGAAGCTTCATGGCACCCAAGGAGTCCAAGCGAAGGGACTTTTCAAAGATGCAAATTAATTTTATCAGCCACCAAAAGGGGATAATTCAAAAATGTGTTTGAAAATCTTCTCAGGACCTGCATGTGCCCTGAAATACTCACTAGCCACCAACACTTGTGATTTTCTAAAAATGCTTTCCATTTGAACTTTTTTCTCTGTCTCCATTGCCTACTGAGAGACACATACAAAACAGACCAGGCAGGAGGAGGTGGCAGAACTTCTTATACCCAAAGTGCTGTCAAATATACAACACCAAGCTTGAAGGTGGCAATCTTAGGTCACTTCTAAAACCAGTAATTTCCAACAAAGGTTGGATTTTGAAGGCATAATGTCACATCTAAGAGATTATGAAAGGGATAGTTATTCCTTTGGTGAAAAAAGCAGCTACCCACTTGCTGGCCTATCTCAGCAACTTGGGGTAGGATTTGTCAAAAAAATCCTACTCTGCTGACAGAGAAGAGGGTAACCACTGGAAAAGGGTGGTTAGTTACCTTTCCCTTTCATGTTCACTGCGTATGTGATCTGCTCTGACTGCCCTCTTTCATCCTTCCTGGGGCAATGGCTGGAATGTTCTGCTGCCAACAAAATGCATAAAAGGGATCAAATGAATCTGAGGCCACAAATGAGTTACGTAACCAGGAATGGCTGATCCTGCACTACTCAGCTTCTCATGATGTCAAGGTGATGGTATCAGCAGGAATATTGCACCCCCTTCTGCTTTTGCTTTCAGCCCTGGGCAGTTTCCAGCAAACTGGGTTAGGGATCCCTCTCCTCTGTCTTCTGGGATTCACTGGGGCCTTTGACCTGCCCAGACCCAGAGCACCCACAGTCTCTTACTGGTGTCCCTGCCTACCCCAACACTGCTGCCTCAAGGTACAAATGGGGCACAGTAAACATCCAGACCACTGCAAAAATCATTCATTGTGTCTCTGTGTTTTGGCACTTGACTATGAGCTCCTCCACAGCATCACTTCCTCTTGTCTCTAAGGTTTCAGCTGGGAGCTGTGCCTCTGGTACAAATGACTTCTTCATTGCCACACACAGACAACATGGGAAGCCTGAATCCAACGCTGCCATTCTTGGGCTACTTTAAAAAGGAGACCCTGTAAATGAAAAATCTCCACTTTGAGGTTGTGTGCCCCACAAAATACTAGTAGTATACCCAGAAAACATTGTGTACTACACTAAAAAGATTCTAAGAAGAGAAGAGCAGAGAAGTTAAAAAGCAGAATGAATAAGACTGACTAAAAAGAAGCATGCAGTGTAGTATTGAAAACAAACCCCTAGCATCAGCATAACACTGCTTTCAAATTTGTCAAAGGCAGAGAGAAACTGAAATAATTTTAGCCATTATTCCCCATACACTCATGGCAAAAAGGCATGTTTTACACTGAATTAGTTACAAGACTGAGTCAGGCACATTGTATACGCTCTTTACTTATATGATTCCATGTCTGTCTTCCACAGAGGCTCTGCTTCACTCAGTCCACGAGATAGAGATGGAAAGGAACTTCCTCTGACTCACCAGATCAGCTGAACCCCATTGGCTTCAAGTCAAGAGCACAGAATGAACCAAAGTGCCTTTTTCAAGAAGAGTCCTGCTAGAAAGAACAGTGGGAACAAACAAAACTCAGGAGAAAGCTGAGTCTGAAGACTGATCAGGAATATTATTAAGCGAATAAGAAAAGCCAACAGAGAAGTTTGAAGAAGACAGGGGAAAGAATTTATGAATCAACTTGCACTCTCACTGTGGGGTTTGCCCACTTGTAGGCACTTGGATCATAGTTCTCCTCCCTTCAAAAACAATGATAAAACCTCTCTTCACGCAGTTTTGCAGGGTCTGGCCCTGCATGGCAATTTATGACTTCAAATGTAAGTCAATTAATCCTTCCAGTCTTGGTGAGGCAAGAGATATCTCCATGGCTCAAAGATGCTCTCTGAGTGGAAACTGAAAGAGAGAGATCTGATTTTTTCCAAGTCACAAAGTACAGCCTTGGCAGAGCTGGGAGGAGTCCAGAAAACTGTAGGGTGCAGAAATCCCAGTTCTGAGCTCAGTCCATGCATAAATAGATTGCAGTTTTTAATGGCTGCTGCCAGCCATGCTGACAAAGGGTTCTGGGATCAGCTGTCTTTGTGTCCCGGCAGTTCCTCTTACAGGCTCTGTGCATTGATTCACCTGGTAGTGGGGAACAGTTTCAGGGCAATGATGAGACACACAAACAAGGCCAGCTGCTCTCCAACTACGAGGAAGGAGAGAAAAACAATTACAGTGAAGCAGGAGCTCTCACACCGAGTGACCACAGCTTCCCGAGGTCAGACAGTGCAAGAAACTCTCCTCTGCTTGCTGATCTGACTTGTTTTAGACTCTTGTCTAAAACAAGATACAGTGGCACTCAGCTGTGCAGGTAGGGTTTTATTTTAGACATATTTGGAATTAACTCAGCCCAGCTGCTTGTGAGCACACTCCCAGCTTCTGCCGTGAGGGGCCTCCCAGAGCTGAAGGGGGCAGCCAGCCTTGTCCTGGTTGGAATTTGTTCAGCAGTGAGATACAGGGACCCTAACGAGAAACAAGCCCTGCACTGGAAAGGACAGCCAGGACAAGCTGTCAGTGAGGACATCAGAAACACCACTGGAAAGTAATCATTTGGCAACACGTGAGCCCAGCAGTGCCAGAAGAGCTGTCATCTGCCACAGTATTTAGAATAAGAAGTGACTGTGGGAGGGTTTGTTTGTATTTTTAATAGCAGCCAGTATAGACGGTTAAAACCAGAGAATACAACAGAAAAACCTGCTACCCTCACTCCAATACCCTTCTCTCTTCCCAGATGCCACTGTACCATTTAGATGGTGCCATTAAATTCCTATTTGCATGCAGCAACCCTACACAACAGCCCATACAAAACCAGGAAGACTGAGAAAGTGGCTTCACCCACTGTCATTTATTATTCCACTTGACTGAATATCAGCCACGTGCCTGTCAGACCCACTGCTCCACAGGGACACACAGACACACAGAGAAGATACAGTATGTCCTGAGTCCATTCTGAAATTGAACACCCCAGACACAGAAACACAGAAAGGTGAATAACACAGACTCCAGAAGGAAAAAAAATTTCCATTTGCTGCAACTTTTTGAAGCTCCCAGTGATTTAGTTCTTTCAGCAGATGGAGCCATTGCAGTATTCACCATGGGTTGCAAACTAGGCCAGTTCAGCCTGTTCAAAGGGAAAAAACCTGCCTGCTCTGAGGACAATTTTGAAAGAATCCTTGGCTGTATCCAGGCAAGTGTGTGTCACTTAGGCAACTACATGCTCTTTTAACAAATGGACTGGCTTGCCCTGAATGTCCTAGCACTCATTTTTAGATCTATAGGATCACTAGTAATTATACATTAGTATCACAACTGAAGTTTATGGTTTTAATGTGCATTTCAAAGCTGGTAGGTCACCAAATCAAGCCCAGTCAGTAATTCTGGTATAAAACCCCCAGCTTTTGCCATGAGAAGCATCCAGCTGGTGCTAAAATTCATTTTTTAAAGGTGTGGTGTCACTGCCATGGAAATGGCATCTAGATGTAATTGCTGAATTGTTGTGTTGCAGGATAGTCCTGGCTGATGAAGTGGGGCTTTAAGAATATCTATCCACACACATATTGAGGAAAGTAATACAAATAAGAACACAACAATTCAAGTTTCCAGAAATACATTCACTTACGACTATGACTCCTTAAAGGTTTTAAGAAGATAACTATGATCATAAACTTGGGCATGAAAACAGCAAGCAATTCATGGTACAATTAGAATTTGAGATAAATGGATTAATAATCTCTTGCTCCAGCATCTAATTAAGAAGAAGCTGAATTCATCAAAGGCTGCTGTTGACATTATACATTACTGAAGGGGAATGGGGATTTAATATCCCCTTGGTATGAAACCTCATTACCACTTTCCCTGATGAAGGCTACACATATACAAGGGGCAAAGATTATGACACTTAATACAGAAGGACAAAATGACAGAATTGACCCCAGCTTTGCTTTGCATCCTGCATGAGACCTGCTCATAAGTTACACATTAACTTAGTGAGTCTTCCCCACATACTTTTAAATGCTTTATCATTTTCAGGCTCACTGATAACACAGAAGCTATTCTACAGTGACAACCACACCAGCTCTGGGATGTGCTGCCATTGTACTGCTGGTAAAGCAGGGTAACACTTCTAATCCAAACTAAATTGCTCACCTGGAGCTATGGCTTTCACTCCACAGCAGGGAATGACTCACTGAAAGCAATTTCAGAGGCTACAAGAGCAAACCTACACTTTCAGCACCACGAACCTAAGAAAGACATGAATGCTTTGTTGTATCAGCCAGGGACACCTGGGCCTTATGGGTAACCTGCCATAAGTCAAGGGGAATTTGGTGAAATTGAGAGCTCACTGAAAGATTGGACAGAGAGCAAAGTCAGACATCCAAGGAATTTCTGCCACAAATTTCCACTGAAGGCTGGAGGTCCAGCTTCTAATCTACCATGCCTTCCCAGACTCCAAATCAAAGACTTCTGATTGCACTAACTCCTGTGGTAGTTTTGGATTGAAACAGCTATTGAAATTGATGCCACAAATCCCTTCTCATTTGGGAATAAATCTAAATTTAGACCCTAGTCTTCAAATGAATGCATGAAGCTGATCTACCTCACTGCATTACTAATGTTCTTTACAAATATGATGTCCTAAAGGCATTTTGTTTCCCTTTGTGTATATGTGGCAAAGAATCGGATTAAAAGGATGGGTTCTGCTAGAAATACACATCATTATACAGAGCAAAACCAATTAATAAGGAACCAGTTCACCCACTTTTAAAAAATACCTTTCTATAAATACTGCAGGAAGCACAAGCAAAAGAAAAGCTGAAAGAAAGTAAATAATAAAAATTATGAAATAACCATACTCTCCACTGGTGTGAAGACATGGCTGATGTGTGTGCCCAGAGGCTGGGCTGGGCTGAACTTGCTGGCAGCAATGGCAAACTACAAATTCTTTGTGGATCACCCACCAGGCTGCTGCAAGTCAGGAGTTGCATTTATGGAGCAGAAACTTCTGAGCCCATGGGGGTTGTGTAGAATGGACACAGTGAAAAGATGAGACTGAAAACAAGACAAAGCATATTCCTGGCCAGCTGCTCAGCCATCCTCCTGGGGGAATCAGACTGCCCTTGTGAGTAACCTTCTGAGGATGGGGCACCTTGCAATGGCATCAGTGAAAAAGCTGGGTAGAGACTCTCTATGAATCAAGTTTTAAACAGCTCCTTTCAAAACTGTATAGTCCAGTCTCTTCCAACCTTTTTGTACAAACCTGCTGAATTAGGGAAGGAAATCAGTATCAGCCTCTGACATCTCAGGAGGCTGGGTCTCCATGAGACATTCTCTCTGAAAACTAAATGCTAATTTAGTTAAATTCAATGTTTTTAAGGGTGCCACTCATAATCAGCTTTGCAGAAATAGCCAACTGTTTTTGGTGTAGGTGGTCAGAGCAAATTGAGGTGATGTCATTACATCCACAACTAATTATTTGGAAGGAAATTGGATGCCAGGGAAAATGTAAAAGTAGGTGAAAATGTAAAAGCAGAGGAACATTCTGCAATAACAATGCAACCCCATGCAGGGAAACAAGATGAGAGATGTTTATTAGGAACAGGAGCTGAGTGTCTGTTTTCTAGTGCTTCTGATGGGTTGACCTCAACCAGCAGCCAAACACCCATCCAGCCTTTTGCTCAGTCCATTCTGTGGGGAGAAAGGGAGGAAGGTGAAAAGACTCATGGATCAAGTTCAACAGGGAAAGCAAAAGCAAAAAGAATCCATTCACTACTTCCCATCAGCAGGCAGATGTCCAGTCACTGCCTGGGAAGAAGAGTCTCAGCATGTGCACAAACACCACAAACATCCCCCTCCTCCACCTCCTCTCCCTGAGCTTTTATTGCCGAGCCAATGTCGCAATGAATGGAATGTCCCTTTGGTCGCGTCCCTTCCCCATCTCTCAGCTCGCCCTTAGCCCACTGACTGGAGGAGGGAGCAGAAAGAGCCCTGCCACTGCAAACACTGCTCAGCGGCAGCCAGAACTCTGGGGCAGCAGCAGCTGCACTGCTTTAGGCACAAATGCAGAGCAGGGCACCTCACAGGCGGCTGTGAAGAAAGTTAACTCCAACCCTGACAGATCCAGTGCACTGCTCTGTTGCAGAATTATTCCTGATACTTAAAGCCAAAGTAGGATTGAATGCAAAAGATGTTGTAAACAACCTGCTGCAATTTTAAGCAGTTGCATAAGACCTTTATCTTCAACGTCTGACTCACACATTTCACTGTCGAAAAGCTGGGGCTTGGTTTGTGGAACGAGCTCATTAGGAACCACAAACTCTATCATGTTTCACCTGAAGTAAAAAACAACTACCATCCAGTCTGACATCTCTACTAGAAAGCCTTAGAATTGTGGGCATTTAGAACTGGAGCACAGAAACAACTCTGCTCTGCATACAAGCCTCAGAAGGGACATAAGGAAAAGGCAAAAATGTCTATGACACAAAATTTAATGCACTCTGAGGCTCCAGAATCGAGGCTATTAGTCAAAAGAGAACAAAACCAAAGCATTTGCATTGAAGCACCCATCAAAGAAGGTGCCAATATCTTTAAGGGCTGTTAATTGTAATATTGAATTATCAACAGATACATGTTGATACATTTTGATGTTATCAACAAAATAAAAAAATCACCCTCAGTGATTTTGATCAAAGCTGCACTTTCTGTAGTGGATTTACATGTACTTATACCATGGAGATATTTTGTCTGTAATTCTGCGAGGAGACAGATTTTTGAACTCCTTTTTTTGAAAACAAGATCTAAACCCACCAGTCATCTCAATGAGATTATGCTGGGTTTGCCAAACCTTTCCCACTTAATGTATTTTTCTGTTATTTTACTAGCTCTGCTTGTAAATACAGGATTATAAGAAAAATGAGAAAATCAAAAGATATGCAGCTTCTCCTAGAAGAGGTTAAAACCCTGTCAAAAATCCTCATCTGTGTTTGTGTGATAAAGGCTGCCACTGAGCCCAAGCCACAAAGTCCAGAGAAAATGTGTTTGCTTTTAACACATCTCATGGGGTTTTGTCACTTTTGTATATAACATTCCTGGATATTTAGCTGCTGGCACTTGCACACTGCTGACTTACTGGCAATGAGATATATTGCTGGGCATGTACATGGGTGTTTGATGAAAACCAAGATAAACTTTACAGGATCACAGAGCAGTCCCTGCCTGACAGACCAAAGCTGTCAGATCTGAGGATACACCGAGACAGGATGTTCTCAGAACTGCAGAGCCACTCAGCTGTCAGACGATGCAAGCTGCCTGTCTTGTCTCTTCTTTGCATTCCCCCACACTATGAATCACTGGAATTCTTCCAGATAGGATGCTCAAAATGAGCTGCATTTTCCCCTTAATCCCTGGACTCCACTGGTTAACCTCTCAAATTCTCTCCCCATGCTTCCCAAGCTTCCACCACCTGGGATCCCCTGAGTGGTCTGGCAAGTGATAGTGGGTAGAGGAACATGCAGGGGCCCCAGGCACCCCTTTGTATCAGGGTGCTCTGTCTGAGTGGGGGTGAAACAGCTCTAAATTCACCCCAAGTGCACAAATGAGCAGTGCAGGATGGAGAAGGAGGGTCAACTGCTTTAGGTGTTGAAGAATGCTGAGACCAGCCAGACTCATCAATCCCCAAGTTAAACATCACAGGAGCAAAAGAGCTTTACCCATGAGTAACATCAACCTCTACTTAATAATTATTTTTCTGGCACAGATAGAATTGCTTCGATAATGCTGCAATAAATAGTGCACAGGGAGTTACACCTACTTATTCTGTGTAGTAAATAATTCTGATTAAGAATCTTAATCTAATCACCACCAATTCAAATAAATAAGTTATTTCATTCATATAAATATATTTGGATTACCGTCCTTACCCCTGAAGGACAAAGTAGTACAAAGGTTTAATTACACCTATGTAATCCTTTAGACATAAACCATTGACCAAGTCTGGGGGTGGAGTTGGAACCAGCTGCATCTTGTTTCTGAGAAAGGGTTTAGAAAGCAAGAAGGTCCTTTCTGCTTCTCGTGACTCAGTGGGAGGGTCTCCCTGATAAACCTTGTCCATCTTCCATTCTGCCTGTGATGCCTTTGAACAGCTCAGAAATCACTGCTCCCAGTGATCCACAGCAGCCACCTCTCTATCTCCCCATGACACCAGGGATGCCAGCAAGAAACCGAGTTTGCTCTGCTCCTCATGGAACTCCTAGCTGATATTATATTAATAGTCTTTCTCACTGGGACACAGAATTTTTGCTGTGCTTATTCTGACTGTAAGCCCATTATATCAGCCAAATTCTCACTATGTATTCAGTGTAACCTGACATTTCTACAGCACTTCTTTTATTGAAGAATGAAAATCTGCCTCACAAGTTAAGATTCTCTACTTTTTGACACAATGCAGTGTGCTCCAGTGGGATGCTGATATATTTCCCTTCCCATATTTGATCAGAGAAGAAACAATTTGGATCTTTTCCTGTTCCAGTATGCCTCAAAAAACCACAGAACAGCCTGACCACGTATCCACAGTCCAGGATTGAAAAGCAGCAGCCAAGAGACAATCAGATTTAAAGAATTCAGAGATTCTGCTGGCTGAAGACAGTGAGCCATGGGCCAAAAGGAGCATTTATGCTCTGAAAAAACCCTGGAATATCAGCATTCTGCTCATCCAGTGCTGACAGATGAAGGGCTGGAGCAACACTGAAACCATGGTTCAAAGAGCACAGGCAGCTGCACACATGAAGTGCAGATGACTGCATCCTCTCCAGCTTGTGATGCTGAAGAAGCCAGATGGAAGAAGTCTGAATGAAGAAATTGTTGGCATTCATGTTGTGATTACATATACTTGAGTTGGTAGGAGCCTGCTTTCCCTGCAATTCAGAATTCAGGCTCTTCATTCTGGATCTTGAGAAAAATGTAGGGTTGCTTTTTTTTTCTTTTCCAATAACTCACTAACTAAAACTCTCCAGAGTAATATAAATAAGAGTGAAAACCTAGAATGAAGGAGGATTAGGATATAAAGAGAAAAGCATGAAAAGTATCTGTAGCCAGATTTACAATTGCTTATCTGAGTCTGAAAGACAAAGAATAATCTTTTCTTCACAGTAAAACCTGGCTATTTTAGCTTGTTTTTACTGGAAATGTCCAGATAGCTCAGGAAAAAAAGCCCCCACATCATTTAGAAAGTGAAGCTCATATAGCAAGCCACCCCTGTCTCTTCCTTTCAAAGAGGTCATCAGCTTCTAGTTTTTATGTAATTTCCTTAAAAAAAAAAAGGTTTTTTTCTGTGCACAAAGATTGATTCATTAGATGTTTTTTGTCTCTGGGCATTGAACAGCCTTTAGCTGAATAGAGCTGGAGTTCATGCAACTTAATTGGAAGAGCATCATTTCCAACATCTCCCTAGGATATCTACTATGAATGGTGAGACACAAGAAAAAGAAATTGCTGATGTTTAATGTTTTATGCTGTGGAAAGGATTCATTGTTTTGCTCAGCAGCTTGAGTGCTTTACAAGTAGGAAGGGGTCTCCCTGTCAAGAATGAACACTTCTTTCACCCTCATCATGTGAGTGGATGTGAAAGAAACTAAAATACTGTGAGTTTTCTACTCACATCATCACAGTCACCTTGAGACACCAAAAGTTTGAGAAATGTCACCTCTTTAGAATTTGCTGCACAGTCATCAGCAATTCTGCACAGTCATCAGCAATTTCCTTAATTTCTTATTAAAGGCAGTTATCACAGTTACAATTTTCCCACACTTCTAAACAAAAACAATAGTGAATTGTCATCTAGGGAACTCCAAATGGAAGAAACATCAACAATTTTGGCAGCATTCCCAACTAAACCACCAAAAGTTTTAGCAACATGGCACCAGTCCTTAAAACAAGAAACTTTCTTCAAATGCCTGCTGCTGTCACTCTCCATTTACCAAAAAAACTACATAAGGGTTGAAAAAGGCCTTGGAAAGTGCTGAATCCACTTATGCATAATAACAGAGTGAATGACAATTGGAAAAAAAAATGGAATTCTAGAAATGGTTTTGTTTTTTCATAATGTTTTTTTGCAATGACAGCTATAGCATCTGGTTGATCTTATGACTTGAATACTCCTTTTTAAAAGATTTTTAAAAAGTATTTTAATACTTTTTAAAAGTATTTTTAAAAAAGATTTTTAAAAATTTGCCATATAAGCTGGCCAAACTCCCTGCTGCCTTCTGGCTAAGAGACCCTTGCTGGAAGATGGAAGCCAAAAGATCCTTCCCATAGGATGTTTGCTTACCCTAAATCCTGTAATTTCATCTGTGGCTGCTCTCCCATCTGCAATATGTGTGGATATGTGAGGACACAATCCTCCACACTTCCTCCACATGAAAAGGAATGATACTCTGAAATGTAAATATGAATATGGTGTGTCCTTACTACTACTGCTGAACATCTCACATTTACAGATAAATTGAACAGGAAAGTGATTCTCTCCTCAGTTTAACTACTGATTTGTGCTGCTACCCCTTTTCCTTAAAAAAAAAATGAAGCTGTGCTGGACTGCAGAACCTGTCCTTGGAGAGCAGAATTTATTCATATGACGCAGCACTTAACTCCCTCAGGATAATCCCACTGAAGCCAATTGGTTTACTGGAGTTATAGGCCCGTATTTGCACAACAAAGGGGGAGCAAAAACACAGTGCCACTTATAAATGAGGTCTCCCACTGCCACGGGCAAGTTAACTGATTAGGAAATGCAAATTTGTTGAGTGTGACTTGCAGGAGGGAAAGGAGTAGCTAAGTAGCATTAGTAAATAATTAGCTAAGGCAACTCAGACGTTCCGCCCGGGGCTGTGGGTGAGGGATGTGTGTTACAGTGTGTGTTACCTTCCTCCAGCCCTGCTCTCAGGAGTGCCAACACCACACGCCCGGGCTCTGCTCGGGATCTTTCGGCCGGGGTCAGACAGTGACACTCTGGCTCGTCAGATGTCTCATCTAGGGATGTTAAGGCAGCAATAAACCCTGCCAGCATTTCTGGTTGCTGGATAACACATGCAAATAAGAAAAGCAAATCATTCTGTAATCCTCTCTGCCTCAGAGAGGGAAAAGACTCAAGATTAACCTTAATTTATGCTGTGGTTTAGTCCAATATGATGATTCCTCTCCCACTTTGACCTTAAAAAGTAAGGTAAGGAGAGGCCACAGGGAGAGAGGTACTTTTACCTCATGAGCATCCTGCAGCTTTTTCAGCTGACGAACTTCTTGTATTTAACGCTATTTAGATTACCCGGGATGGCTCTATCAGCTGCCTCTGTCACCACCCCACATGCAGATGCTGACGTGACACAGCTCAGCAACACACAGAGACACCAGCCTGCTCTGATCAAAGGCCCAGGAAGGAGCAGGTAACAACCCTGCTCTCCCAAATTTTTCAGATATTAAATTGGCTGTATTCTGTGGTATTCAAGATTTTAGAAGGACATAGATCAGATGTAACAGGCTGTTCATCGATTTCTAAGATTTTACTATTTCCTGCACTTTGCAATCATCTAATTTATCTACTTTACCTTCAAGTAATTTGGGTTTTATTCATCACAGCTCGACCTTAATCCTGCAACATTTTTCTCTGTCATTACTTGGGTTTTGGCACATATCAGTTATGACACAGGACATTCCTTTTCCTTCAGGACGGCCTTGAAATCATATTTATGAAAATATAATATAGTTTAGGATGCTGGGCTCGTTATGCATATTTTTACACTAAGATTCACACACAAATGTTCAAGAATAAGAATCCACCTGGTGCTTTTCTCGGGAT
Organism: Argya squamiceps; assembly: GCA_037834095.1. Lineage (NCBI taxonomy): Eukaryota > Metazoa > Chordata > Aves > Passeriformes > Leiothrichidae > Argya > Argya squamiceps. Next base: position 14,515,394 of record JBBMKD010000025.1, read on the forward strand.
GAGAAGGAAAACAGTACAAAAAGGGGTGATATAATTTTGTCTACCATTTTTGTCTCCTTATTCTTTAAAATTCTCACAAAAGAACCATTCTTCAACTGATTTTGCAGTGAGTTGTAAAACATCTTTCCCTCTTTCAGCTTTACCCAGTACTTTGGGCTTTCTCTACCTTGGTGCTTATTTCTGTATCCCACAATGGAGGCTGAGGCATCTCAGGACACAGGGAAATCGTGCTTTTCTTTTTTCTTTTTACAGATGTCTTAGCTGTGCAGCCTGGAAAAAGCATATTCCAGTTGCATAGTTCTCTCTTCTCACTCACAAAGTGCACACTTTCATATTTAGCAGAGATTTGTTTCCTAAACCTCATTAAGCAGGGAATAGTATACTAATCCAATTCAGCAACTTATAATTTTATCAGAACTCTCCTTTACAAAGAGCTTTCAGAAATTGCTCTGTAACTCATCTGGAAAATGTGCACAGATAGAAGGATTTATTTTCCAAACAGAGAGTCTTAATCTCTCATTAAAAAAAAAAATCCAAACCACACAAACAATATAGGGCAATAGTTAGTGTTGCTAAAATTAATATAATGTCTGTTTTCTAGGCTATAGAAAAAAACCACCATCTTACAAGAAATGACCTTTACATTAAGTCTCTCTTTGGGGACATGCATTGCCCTTACAGCTGCTGTCAGTATTTAATGTACCTGACTAATGGGGAAAGGGGACACTGGAATCAGCAGTGTGTGGGTGTCACACTGATAAACACACATGGGTACATTTTTTCTGCTCATCCAGCTCACAAAATTTCACCATTTCTTTGTTGACTGGATTTTTATAGCACAGATTGCCACAGTGCCCAGGGGACATGGGAGTGACGGAAGCACATCATCCTGAGGTCTCTGCCCACACTGTCTGTGTTTTATTTTTCTCAGTATGAAATAAAACAGCACAAGATTTAATAAACTGGTTCAGATTTTATTATTTTGCATGAACATGTTAAAGTACCAACACGCTAATTAATGATGACAAAACAGTAACAAATAACAGTGGATCCAGCTTGAGCAAACAGCAGCAGGAAGAATGCTGAGGTCGTAAGAATTAAAAGATGATTAAAGATGCATTGGGCTATGCCTTCGTCATGGACTGAAAATGTCATTAAAAAAATCATCAGACCCTCTATAAATAACTCCATGATTATTTCTCAGGGAAATTGTCAGGTGTTTCAACACTGCTCAATTATTTTCCTTCCTCAGCAGAACAAAGACTGAAATATTTACTAGATTATTTGAGTGTTATTTTACAGACCACTGCCTATAGAAAAAGCTGCTTTCAGCATATACAGCTCAGGGAATAGCAAGAAAATTTTAATCTGATTAAAAATGAACTACTTTCAAAACAACGAGCAAAAAAATGCACAAGGCCAGGTTCTAAAATGAAATAAAATTCTGATCAAAATGTAGGATAACCACTGCTTTTATCCTTATACAACCAAACCCAGAATTTAGCACAGGGTATTTGATTCTGCCATCAAAACATGACTTGATTCTTTGTATTATGGCACTGAAATAAATTATTTTGGGCTGTAGCCTCCCCTTGAAACCGAAGGTATACACAGCTCATTTGCACTGCCTTCTGCCTACTCAGCACAGCCACATCCATCAGCCTGATCATGTGCTCTGCAGGCTGAGCCACGTCCTCAGCTGCCAAGGAGAAACACGGGCACAACCAACCACCCGGGCAGCATCTCCTGGCTGTCCATAACCCGCCCGGTGGGTGCGGATGGCGGTGTGGGAGCCGCAGGGAAACATCCCTGCCTTTGGAGCAGCCCTTCTGAGTAAGGGGCCGGGCCCTGCGCTGGGGCAGCATCCTCAGGGGGACAGGGCAGCTGTGCCCAGCCTGTCCTGCCGCAAGCAGAGATCCCTGGAGCTCTTTGCTGGAAGGGACCTCAGAGCTCACCCTGTTGCATTCCCTGCCACGGGCAGGGACACCTTCCACTGTCCCGGCTGCTCCAAACCCTGGCCGACCTGGCCTTGGACACTTGCTTCTCTGCGCACCCTGTGCCAGGGCCCCACCCCACTCACAGCGAGAAATTTCCCCGCAAAACCTGATCCCAGTGTGAGTCCATCCCCCCTGTCCTATCCTGATACGAGCCCCAGACCCCTCTGTAACGAGACCCCTCTGTAACGAGACCCCTCTGTAACGAGACCCCTCTGTAACGAGACCCCTCTGTAACGCAGCTCGGGCTGCTCTGCGGGAGGACGGACGGCACCGGCTGCCGAGCCCCGGAGTGGGGCGGCCGCGGGGCCGATCTCCCACCCCGCTCCCGCTCACGATCCCGACCCCCAATCTTGCTCACGATCCCGATCCCCACTCCCGCTTCTGATCCCCGATCCCGATTGTCGCTCCCCACTCCCCATCCTGAACCCCGATCCTGATCCCGACTGCCGCTCCCCACTCCCCATCCTGACCCCCAATCCCCATCCCCATCCCGT
>JBBMKD010000025.1:14518462-14533217 GCA_037834095.1 Argya squamiceps
GGCGGGAAGCGCGGCCGAGCCATGTCCGAGGCGTATTTCCCCGTGGGCCCCGGGCTGGGCATGGAGGAGAATTTCCTCTCGCTGGACGATATCCTGATGTCGCAGGAGAAGCTGCCGGGGCGCGCCGAGAGCGCGCTGCCGCGCCTGGCCGTGTTGCTGGGGCAGGGCGCCGGCAGCGCCGAGTCCATCCCGGAGGTAACGGGGGAGGGAACCCGGCACACGGGACACGGCACACGGGACATGGGACACGGTACACGGGACATGGGACACGGTACACGGGACATGGGACACGGGGCTGTCGCTCTCAGAAGGGATGCGGGGGTCTCTGCCCCGGGGCCGCCGCCTAGCCCCCACCCCCTGTCGCGCCTGCCAGGCACGGCCGCCCTCTGTTCGTGGTCACTGCGATGATGCTCTCCGCTACTTTCTCTAAAGTTACTTTTGCTTTTATTATATGTGCCTTGCTTGTTTGGTTTTTCCCTCTTCTCTTGCTGTTTCATAACCCGACAATTATTAAACCGAAAAGACCACTTTCTGAATCTTGCGATAATAACCCTCTAAAGTGTGTCTGGTTTATGCTACAGTCACAAAAGACTGTTCTGAAAACAAAGTTGACTTTTTGTAATGCTGGAACTCCATTAATAAAGTTCACTCTATGTCTTTGGGGCTGCTTCAGGTGTACTTTGATGGCAAGGATAACTTTTGGCTTCTCTCGTTCCTCCAGGGATCCAAGCTGGAAATCCCTCTGTGGCTTGCTAAAGGGCTGCATGACAGCAAAAGGAGAATCATCTCTGTGGAACTGCCAAAGATTTTCAAGGAAGCCTGGAGGACGGTGTTCAGTGCTGATGCCAATGTGGTTGATCTGCATAAAATGGGGCCCTACTACTATGGATTTGGCTCACAGCTCCTGAATTTTGAGAATCCAGAGAATGCTGAGATTGCTCAGACTATCCTGCAGGCAAGTATCTGAATCAGGTCTTGAAATTTAGATCTGCATTTTTCTGTCTTCCTTTTGTTCCGAGCTGCTTAGCAGTCAGTCTTCAGGAAAAATATCCCGGTTTAGTCCAAATGACTTCTGGATTGAATATGGATGACCCTCTTGGCAGCTGCACAGGCTGGTGCTGGAAGCCTCCACTGTGCATCCAGGAGTGTAATTTTAGCTTGGTGTTTCCACACTGTAAATGTGGTATTTCATTAAATCCCCTAAAACAGGACTAGAGGAGATGTAAGATTATTTAACTATACCTGTCTTTAAATCTTTCTAAAGCAGAGACCTCACACTGCTCTGGGCAATCTCTTTCAGTGCCCCACCAGCCTCACCTTAGGATGTTTGCTCCAGTGTCTGAACCAAAGCTCCTTCACAGCAATACAAACCCTGTTCTGTTCGTCTCATGAAAAGTAAATGCTGAGGACAGATTATTCTCTTCCTTCCTGCAGCAGTCCCAGTTCATTTGATATTTCTCTGTGGGTCATGCTTCCTAACCTCTGATTGCCCTCATTGTGCACTGCTGGTGCTTCTCCAGTGGCTCTGCATCCACTGTGCCATGCCCTGGACAGCAGTGCAGTCTCATGCTCAGGACTTGAGCTGATGAAAACAAAAGGATTTCTTTGTGAGTTCTGTGTGGCTGTGATGCTCTTGGCTCATCTTGGTGCAGCATCTGGTTTGTCACAATGCTGTCACATGGATCTGTGTGTGGTTTGCAGTGCACAGTGAGATTGTACAAGTTGCATCTGAGAACAAATAATTCCCTGACTTTGTACTATTTCTGCCTTAATGTAAAAACCTTCTGTTAGTCCTGGGTGAATGACATCCTATTGTTTTCACACCATCTTTCTAATTAGTCAGGATTGTTATAAATTAAGGGTTCTGCTCCCCAACATGCCTGTAGTCATCCCTTCCTGCATGTTGCTTGCTGTTTTAATAAGCACAACTTCTGTTCCTTTAGGAAGCTCATTAGTTCACATCTCAGACAGTAGTTGGTCCCACAGGGACCCCAGTGGGACTCCAGTCAGTGTGTTCTTCCATCCTGACAGGAGCTCTGGATGGTGGCTGTCTCTCCTGACCATCTCTGGGTGGCCTGGCTAAATCTTCCAAGAATGCCCCATGTCACATACCCCTCTGCTGCTCTTCCTGCCTGTGCAAGGCCTGGCATCCTGCCCTAGCAGGAAACTCTGGGAGCTTGTTCTTGGCAAGTCCATGAGGGCTGTGATTCTTTTATTGTCTTGCAGAAGTTTCTGTATTGCTTCTTTGTTCCAGTATGCTTCCAGGAATTGATGCTGATGAATTTATAATTCCCTGGCTCTTCTTTTCTCCCTCTCCATCTCCCCTTTCTCTTTTGAAAGATAGATGTCATCTTTGTTACCAGACTTCAGTCTTCTTGAGCTTTTAAACAAAACCACTAACAGCTCTGAGATCTCTTCAGCCAGGTCTCTAAGTGGGCTGGGATGAGTTTTATTGCATTTTTTTCCTTTCTCTGTGCTTTACATTAAGGCTGATGCAGAGAGGCTTTTAAATGCTGCTGCTTTCTTGGAGTTGTCCACTGAACATGTTCTTTGTGCATTGAGGAGGTGCCCATGCCTTTCCTTGTCATTTCTCTTTCTGCTAATGGACATCTTAGGGAAAAAAAGCCACAGTAAAACTCATTATTTATTGACAAAAAAAAATCAAAGCATGTTAGGTTTGATTTCTCTTTTTAAAAGCAAACAGGAGGGGAGTTGTACTGACTTAAAAAGCTGCTCCATAATGTTCTGGAACTATGAATGAGAAGTGTAGCTGTTTGGTGAAAAAGTCAAAATGTCAGTTACTAATTTCTAACATATTTATCCTATAAGTTCTGATGATTCTAAAATCAGCTGCTGAAATAACAAAGCATAGTCTTCAAGGAGTTCTGACTCTTTTTTCTCCAGTTCCCAAGAGCAAAGATAGAGAGGAAAATAAAATACCTAAAATACATCTTGTTGCTTAGCGTTTCAAAGTTATGCTGTTTGTAAGTTGTAGATTGGTTTGTTTTTTTACTTTTTTCATGGTTAAATGTTTTTCTAGCATACTGAATGCTTCGCAGCAGCAGTTTGGCTTAACTTCCAGGATATTCACAACTTGCAGCAGCTGCTGTGGCATGAGATTCAGTCCTCCTGCTCTAAAGCAATGATTGCTTGAGAAATGAGACAGAATAGATCATAATGGTGTTGTGTCCTGTGGTCTCCTCAAGCCTGTTGTGAGGAAGCAGCCAAAATCCAATTCTGTGTTTGCTCCCCATCCGGTATCAGGCATTTGATATCGCAGTGGTTCTGTCTTTTGTAGCCAAACAAGTGCTGTTCTGTTTGCAGACCCTTGGCCGGTTGTGAGCAGGATCCTAAACCTTTGGCTTTTCACTTTTGAAAGCTGAGGCCTCCATGTCTGAGCTGGGGGGGTTCTGTGTTGCTGTCAGTGACTCTGTTTGCTCTCCTCAGACGTTCGTGGCCCGTTTCCGCCGCATCATGGACTCCTCCCAGAACGCCTACAACGAGGACACGTCCGCGCTGGTGGCCCGGCTGGACCAGCTGGAACGGGCTCTCTTTCAGCTGGGGCAGAAAGGGCTGAATGACTTCCAGAGCTGGGAAAAGGGGCAGGCTTCTCAAATCACAGCTTCCAGCCTGGTGCAGAACTACGGGAAAAGAAAGCTCACAGAAGTGGATGGTTAAAAGCCTGAAGAACGTGAAGTTACGGTGCGGGACACAGATTTACATCCTGTCGTGGAAGAGAAAAATGAATCAATTTAGGGAAGGACAGGCTCCCTTTTCATTAATGGGAATTCTCTGTAACAGCTTTGGATAAGACTAGTGAAAATTTCAAAGGCAGAGGGCAAGGGTATGAAAACTAGATCACACCACTGAACAGCCTTACAGCTTATTCGCAGCACTCCTGAGGAGTTGCAGCTAAGGTGGCTGAAAGGCTGTGACAGGATTTTCTAAAAGGGTAATAAATACTAATTATTGCTCCATATTGATATTTACAGTACCGGGTCTGGAAAGAAGTGTAATTGATATATTTCATCTTGTCCTTCCCAACCTCCTGGAAACAGCTGTTGATTCTATGAACAGCTGTTTCCAGGTTCCCTGTTCTTTAGAGAGTCCCAGTGATGTGGAAAAAATGTGATACAGAATTAATTCTTTTCCGTTTCTTATACACTGAGGTGGAACAGGTGCTCTTTGTGAGGCAGGAATGTTTTTCTTTGCTGACTCCTGTACACAGTGCCAGTGCCCTGGAGAGAAATACCTCAAACCCACACAGCAAGTGGCTGCACAGGTCTGGTGCTGCTTTGTCCTCTCTCCCTTTCTGGCCCTTGTGACCTTGGTGCTGTTTAGTAAAGAGTGTTCTTGTTTGATGCCTGTGGCCTTTGTGCTGGACGTGTCTCTGTGAGGGGTGTTCTACAGAGGAGGAAACAAGGCAGCAAAGAATAAAGTCTGGGCCAAATCAAAAGCAGAAACTTTAAAGGAAACTCTGCCCTATTATCAACCTTTGAGATATTTGTTTCTCCATGAGAAATTCTTCTGATTTCTAAATTTGGTTAGTAGAAGGGACAGAGCAAATGAACTGAGTTGCCTTCCTTCTGATCCATCCAAATGAATCTAGGAAAATGATCCTAGTAAATGTCCTCCTTGCCAGTAGGAGTGACTGGATTTGGGATTTGCTAAAACAGCACAGTGGTTATCATCCCATGTGGGTGCCCTTAAACCTAGATCATCTCAAGTCCCATTGGGCTGGAGGAAGGAGACATGGTTATCTCTGTAGGACTTAGTTCCTGCAGTCATCAGGGTGCTTTGGGGGCAGTATTAGACATCTCACAGGTCCTTCTGTGCCTCTGTAAAAGGAGGACCTTGAGAACCTCAGCAGAGGAGCTGCATCCTGGTGCTGCTGAGCACTTCCACTTCCGTGGGAATCCCTGGGAGGGGACAGCAAGATCCAAGTCTCAGAGGAGCTCTTACTGGACTTGCAGATGCACTTGGATATTGGATGCTTCAAACAAGACCTCGAGCACAAAGGGCTGTTCCTTGGCCAGAGATGTTCAAGCTCAGCCTGTGGAGGTGGTGACAGGGGACAGTGTTGTGCCTTCACAGTTATCTTGGTGCCTCCCCCTCAGCTGCTCAGAGCCAGCTGTCCTGCCACAGCAGACCAGTTGGAAGCTTGCCTGACAAAGTATTTGAAGTATGTGCAGAATGAAATGCTGCTGCACTTAATGACTTAATGGCACATAATGGCTTATGCATTTGTCAGTTGTCCATTTCTGGGTTTTTATCCTGAATAAATGTTTTGTAAGGGAATGCTCATAATGTGAAAAGTCTGTTAATTGTGCCACAGCAGAAAAATCAAATGGGAAAGTCCAGGTCTCTACAGAAGTGTGGCCATGATAGATAATCCCTCTGCTCTTACAGATAATGTGGTCAGGAGCTAACTCGTGCAGTTCTACCAGTGTAGAAATAGTTCCTGTCTGACTTAGCCCAGGTGGGGACTGGCAGCTTGGCAGGTTGTGGCAGAGACCCTGCCAGCCAATCAATGAGCTATTGCTTTAATGAATTGCATTTTTGGGAATATGAGATGGGTAGAGATGACTCTGTGCTACCTCAGCTTGGTTGTAGTGGTGGTGGGAGGTGGGAATTGGCTGTCTCTATCCAGATCCTGCTGCTCCAGGCACTGTGGCAGACACTTTGTGTACTGTGGCAGAGCTGTGATCAGTGCTGCAAGGGGAGCAAGTTGAAATCTTTCTGTGACAAGAAGCATCATTCAACCAGAAATATGATTTTACTGAAATGTTGGCTTTGGGATCTAGCTGGTTTATAACCAAAATCATGAGTTCCATCAATTTCTGGACTGGTTTTGGTGACTATCCAAGCTAATTTTCTTGCATTTGTAAGAACATTTTTCTCCTCTACTGCTGGATGCAAAATCCAAGCAGAAGGTTGCTCACTTGCCAACATTTTGTGCAACAGCCTTCAGAATAGGGAGAAAAAAAAATCTCTGAAGTAGTCTTCAATGTCACTGGCATTTTGTAAGAAGGCAATGCCACTTCTTGTTACCATGAGTTTAAGACCCTAAAAAAATCTGATCCTGTAATTTTAAATTACAGTATTGGGTTAGTAAATCTTGGTTAGGTTTTTTTTTTCTGTCCAGAAGTACGAGAGTGCTCTTTACTTTTTGTGAACACAGCAGTCCTTTTCCATGGCACTGCAGCAAGCCTTAAGTTAGAGGAGTTTGAACTTGTGTGTTTTCAGAATGGTACAATAAATCTTCATTACAGAACTACCTGGGAAAGGTCTGAAACGGACTTTTAAGTTTTATTTCTCCCTGTGTCCTTCAGCTTTTAAACTGAAGGACTGCTGATGTTTATGACAAAGCAGTCCATAGACACATTTTACAGTATTGCCACAAATGTTTTCATTGCGATTAAGTGAAAGAATAGGCAAAATCTGAGCAGCAACAAGAAGTGTTCTGGGAACTGACATACTGTAACACCACGTATTATTTTTATGAGAGACACAGTGGCACCTGGCTGAGATAGGAGCACAAGCTGTTCTGGTCTTCAACTGGTGATTTTCTACCAGTTTTTGGGTAACCAGCTGCAACAAAAGCTTCGTTCACCATTTTAATTGAAATCTGGGTTTGGTAGGTTGTGCTACCTTGTCCTAGATCAGAGCATACTGGAAGACTGGATGTCATGGCTGGCAAAGAAAACGAAGGATTAGTGACTGCTGCAGGAGGAAAGTGGTGAGGAAACTGGAACACAAAACCCTTCTGCCAGGGAGAAATTTGCCATCCCGTGGGTCCCGACCATGGTGGTGAAAAAGAACCCAGAGGGGGCTTGAGACCAGGAATGAAAACAAGAAGGAAGAGGAGACAGTGAGCTTCCACCTCCCCTGGGCACACTGAGTCTGTTTGATGGGCTTTGTTTCCCAGTGGAAATTGCTCTGGGGAGCCTCTTCCCTGAGGGCTGGCCAGGCCTGCTGGGAGCCCCCAGAGCCGACTCCTCGCTCTGCCCTGGGGAGCAGGACAGCACCAGGAGCACTGTGCTGTTGCCAGAACACTCCTCAGCTGGTGTGGAAAATTACAAGGGGCACAGCCCCAAAAAGCGAAGGCATTTGTTCTGGTTTTCCAAACACGTCATTAATGTCATTGACAATACCAGCAGGTTCCTCAGATTAGCATGCTTCTATTTTTGAGGAGTTATTCCTCGTGGCAGGCTGCCAAGCAGTGCCAGCGGCCTCAGTATCCTTCCTATCTGGATTGGCAGGACACACTGGTCCACTGCCTTTCCTCAGCCTTTGTGAGGATTTACAGCTGTAGCTCAGTGCAGTGCTCCCCCACAGCTTGGGGGAAATTGTTTGGGATTACCAGCCAGACCTGTGCAAGGCAGAAATCTCCTCTCTTGTTGGAAAAAAGCCACTTTTCTGCTGCTGGGTTGAGACAAGGCACAGGCAGCAGCTGGGCTGAGCAGGGTTTGGGGTGTGAGGAGCACAGAGGGACACAGAATAAGGAATCCCAGTTTGCCTGCAGGTGAGCTTGAGAAACTGCAAACCTAAAGACAGTCCCAGGCTTACCCTTGGATTTCTGTGTCTAGAAATGGGCAGTGGTAAGGAGATGTCTCCTGAGGGTCATGATGGTGCTGCTCCATTTCAGTTGTGATGCTGTGATACAAAAAAAAAACGTGGCAAAATCAAATGGAGGTTGAAAACTGGACTTCCAACTTGTGTGGCTTGTAGGACAGGGCTTGTCCCTAGTTGTCCTGTTGGTCCCTTGAGGGCCCTGGGTTCTCCTCAGGGAGAGCAGAGGAGGTTTGTGACAAACCCTTACAAACCCTTGCTGAACATAAAAGACAATTTTCCCCCTGACTTCAGATCAAGAAGCTGCCAAATGTTTAGGATATAGTGTGGCTTTCTTTTTCTCAGGCATTAGAGCACAAGTGGAGTGAGGAGGTGGCTGTGGGACTTGGCAGCCGTGCACATGGTAGGAAGCAGGGAAGCAGATGCACTAATCAAAGTGCAATCAAAGCAGCCCTCACATGTGCCTGTTTCTCTTGCTGTGGGACCATCCTGGACAGGGTGGGTGTATCTTTGCAGACAGGCTCCCATCACAGCAAGGATTTAAGATGAGTTTCTTGCATTCATGTCACAAATACAAGACTTGCAGGGTTTTGGCTGTTTAGTTGACATCCTGCAGCTCCTTCCCTAAGTGCTCTTTGTGTCCATGGGTGGCTGAATGGCTGTTTCTCTGCTGGGGTGAGGGAACAAGCCATGCACAGGCCCTGAGCAGCTCCAACAAACCAACTGAGGGAGTTACACCCTTTGCAAAGGCTTCCAGAGGAAAGTCCTCCCTCTCCTCAGCTGTGCTGGTGGAGACCCAAGGAGTGCTGATGGAATGGAGCCAAGCCTCCTGGGCAGGGCTGTACTCTGCTCTACTGCCCCTGTACATTTGGGGTTACTCCAAGTTTGCACCAAATCAGCAGGGTTTATTGCAGTAGTGGTGGATTTACTAATCTCTGCCTGGAGGCTGAGCTGTTATTTTTCCTTTCAGTTTGGGCTCTCAGGTGCACAAATGCAGCTCTGGCTGCCGGGCTGAGTCTGTCCCTGCTGATGCAGGCACAATGGGGTGAACAGATCACGGCCTCCCTGGCTGGCCAGGCTCTGTCCACCCAGCACTGCTCTGGGTTCACACAGCATCCTCCAAGTGAGCCCTCCCCGGGCATGCAGTGACATTTGGCTGAGTGGTCCCACCCTCATCTCTGGAGCTCCGCTGTATCCTGGCTGCACCCAGCACCCTGGGGCTTCAGCTGAGCCAACAGGGCAGGAAAAGAGCTTGAGGAGAAGAAAATCACTGCAAATCAGGCCTTGGGAACAGCATTTGGTTTATGGCAGAGACCGATTTAATCTCCTTAGCAGTCGCCTCAATTGTAGGATCAGCAGGATGCTAATTAATTGAGAGGCACTCACTGACAGCCATTGAGATCCCTCCTGGCTTTAAGTGGAAGCCTTTTGGGTTTGGCATTTGTGCTGGCTGCTCTCCTAGCAAGAGGGTCTGCCCTGGGGCTAAAGCCCAGTGTGGGGTGTCCGACACCAGTCACCCCGTGGCTGCCTGTCCCTCTGTGCTGGCCGTGCCTGGGGCTGGGGTGTCCACACACCCCTGAGATGATCCCACGGCTGTCAGGAGGCTCTGCCCTGCCTCCCACTCCTGGCTCTTGGCCCAGGGAGCCAGCAGAGAGGGGCGGCTGCAATCCATGAAACGCCTCCCCCTGCCTCCCTCTGGCCCTCCCAGCCTGGGGCCAGCCCCTCACCTCCACCCTGAAAGCCCACAGGCCGATTAAGCACGGCATGTTAATTGGCTGTGACAGCTCATTTTGTTATCTTGCATTTAGTTATTGATGGGGTGCGTGTGACTGGATTTGCAGCGAAGGTCAGTGCCAGGCTGGCCAGAGCCCCTGGTTTTGGTGGCCTCCAGCTCGTGGGATGGGGCTCCAGGAGCCCTGCCAGGATCAGCTGTGAAGCAGCACAGTCACACAGCCAGCAGCCACCTCAGGGGGCATTTTACCCCCGGGGTGGGCAACACCCTGACTCAGGAGCACACGGAGACTCCAAGAGAAGTGGGTTTGGGTGGGTATCTGCCACCCACCTGTGCAAACCACACTTTCCTGGGCTGGGTGATTGGATTTAAAGCCCCTGAGGTGGGAAGATGCACAGGCCAGGGCAGCACCTGGCATCCAGCTCTCCCCAAACCAGTTTGGAGACTTCATCTTGGTTTTGTCTTAGGCTTCTACAAGGGACAGAGCTAAAAAGGGAAGGAGAGGATGAGTGTGCAGGGAGCTGGAGAGCTGAGGGAGGGAGGTTTGTGTTTGTCCAGTGAGCCAAGAGCTGTGGGAGGAGGAGACGAAGACCTGCCTCAGGAAGTGAGAGAGGCTGGTGTTTCAGAGTCAACATGCTGTCCTGGGACAGCAGTGACACACCTTTGGCCAGCCCTCTGCCTCTCTCCCAAGCATCTGCTGGGTCCATGGCCCAAATGCAGCCTGACAAGAGAGTGCATTAGTGAGAAGTGGGATGAAATTGTTAGGATTGATGAATCAGAGCTAGAGGTATTGATTAGCTGAGGGCCAAAGAGAAGGTCAGGGGCAGAGCTGGTGGGGTGCAAGGCAAGGGGAGCTGGGTGTTGGGCTGCTTCTGTGAGGGCTTTCTTGACCATCAAGGGTGAGGGACTGCAGGTAGCTGCAGCTGGTGGGGACTGGGGAGCTGTGGAAACACTGAGAACAGAAGCTGAGTGTTCCCAACCCATCACCCTCCCCCTAAAGCATCACAGCAGCTTGCAGCTAGAGAGGTCAGGCCTTGGAAATGGCATTATTCCATCCTCCAAGGGAAGGTAAGAGTGGGCAACGTTGCTGTGCTGTGACAGGTGCTGTGCAGCTGAAAATGCTGATTAATGCTGCCTTTGAGAACGTGCCAGTCTCCGGCCTCCGAGGAGAGAGCCCCTGCTGTCTCTGCTCTGTCTCACGCCTATCAACCTGCTAAACACACACATGCCGTCACTGAGCACCCGCCTTGGCTCTGCTGACAGGTATTTATTTATTTAAAACCTGGCTTGGCTCCAAAAAGAGCCCGTGGCAGAAGCAGCACAGTGGGCAGTGCTGCTGCTGGCTCCTGTGGCTGGGAGGAGGCAGGAAGGGATGGAGGCAGGATGGAGGGGCCTGCTCCAGAGACATGGGCAGAGAATTCTCCCTCCAGAAGGGGTGTCTCCTGGTAGTGGGTGGCTCTCCAGGCCCACAAAGTGAATGCCTAAATTGAGGTCAGAGTTGAGCAGTTTCATTGCAAGGAGAAGAAGGCAGTGCTCTGCCGCACAGGTGCTGCAGGCACAGAGCTCCAGGGCCTGGCACCTTCCTCTGGAAATCAACTTTACTCTGACATGCTGGGCCAATCAGTGCAGCTGATGGACCCAGAGCTTCAATTCCAGCAGAGGTGCCTGTGCAGAGGCAGCTTTGGAAATGGCTGAGGGCGAAGTCCCCAGGGCTGCCTTGTTCCTGGCCTCAGTGCAGCTGAGCCATGGGAATTTTTCTTGGCTGGTTGCTGGTCTTTTTTTTTTTTTTTTCCCTGGCTTTTGGACAAAATCATCCCATTGCCCTGAGGCAGAGGGGCTGTGAGCACTGTGAGGATCAGGGCTCAGAGGAGCAGCTGTCCTGCAGAACTGGTAGGCAGCTTGAGCAGCAAAACTGGGGTGGGGAGGGGACTCAGGGGCTGAATGAACAGAGAAACTTGAATGGGGCCCAGCCCTATTAGAGGGACATAGGAGAACATCTCGTTAGGGCAGAGCTCACAGCCAGGATGGAAAATTACTGGTAGCCCAGTGTTTGGAGGGCAGGAGGCAGCCGGGGGGGACGGGCAGCCCGCCAGCCCCAGCGCATGCTTTGTGGGGCACACAGGGCACAGCTCTGCCCTGTGCCAGCTCACGGAGCCTCTGCTCCCCTCCTGGCCCCCTGGGCTGCGTTGCAGGGAGAGGATGCTGAGCTCCCTGCAGGATTTTACCTTCCCATTCAGCTTCAGTGGAATGTGTGGTGTCAGGATGTGGAGCAGCAGGGCTGGCTCCTGCCTGTCCCTGTCCCTGTCCACAGCTCCAGCCCTGAGCTCACGCACAGGCAGTGCCACAGTGCAGCCCCACCTTGTTCTACATGGAGCCCAGCAGTTCTGGGGGCACCAACCCATCCTGGCACCAATGTGGGACCTCTGGGCAGGGTTTGAGGTGTCTCTTTTGAGGCACCCAAGATGTAATTGCCCTGCTGTCATTCTGGCTCTGGTATTTTGAACCCAGCAAGGTGTGGGCCTTTTGCTGCCCTGTGGATGTAAGGCTGGGGCAGATTGTTCCTGCCCTAGGGGTGGGATGTCCAGCCAAGGTGAGGTACAGGATGGGGCCCATCTCCAACAGCTGGTACTCCAGTGCTGCTGCCTCAAGCCCAAGACACCCCTCACTCTGGTCAAGGCTCCAGCATGTGATCCCATGGCCATGGAGCAGCTTTAGCTGGAAGACACCTCTCCTTCAGCACCAGCACATCCCCACAGCCACCAAAGTCACACTCTCACTGCTTTGTGTGCACTGCTGGATTCTGGGAAATGTCTCCTGAGCATTTTTGAAAATTGGTCTTTGGGATATGTCTCACCAACTTCTAATTCTCATTTCTCCCTCTTTTGAATAGCTTGACTGAAACAACCCATCCAAAGTCCAGGGCTGAGCAAAGCAGAACCAGCAGCCACTGGCTCCAAACAATGTTTTTATTTAAGGGCAAAGAGAAAACCATCACACTCATGCACAAATGAGGCTAAATTTAGCTGTGACTCCTCTGCACATCATTACTGGCCTGCCTGTGCCTCGGGGTGGTTCCCAGTCCCTGTGAAGCCCTTCAATACAGGCACATTGATCGTGCTGCTCCCCTGCACAGCCAGTGTGGGCAGCCAGCACATCTGCCCCAGGCTGCTTCCCCTCCTGCCCCCAAATCAGCCCTGTATGCAGCACAGGATGCAGCCTGGAGCTGTCAGACTGTGTCAAACCCTGCCCTGCCTCGGGGCTTGGATTCAGGCCTCTTCTTCCCATGACAGTCACCTCTAGGTCCCTCTCTGCTGATGGCAGCTGTGTGCTCTGTCCACCACCAGCTGCCCACCACAGGATGGGTCCTTGTGGCACTGCCAGCACTGGGTGCCACTGTGGGAAGGGTGGCCAAGGAGTGCAGAGCCACCTGCAACAGGGTTGGGGTCCCAGCTCGCCTTGTCCAGGTTGAGATGGCCCCATCACAACAGGAACTTTGGGGGGGAACAGGGTCATGCTGGAGTATTTTGGTTGGAGTTTTATGGCCTCTGCCTTTTTCATGAAATCTTTCCAGGTTTCTTCCAGACACAGGGAAAATGGAAGGTCCCAGGGCCTCTAGTCCTGCCACCTCTCTTTTGCCATCAGTGGCATCCATGGGTTCAGCACTTCTGGGCCCCTCTGCCTCTCTACTTGAAGGTGTGACTGCTGAGGAGAAGATAAATCCCAAGCATGAAAAATAATTTATTCCCATAGAAACTCCTGGAAACTGAAGGAGGAGGAGAGGGTTAAAATGTGTGCAATGTCAGGAAGATGAGAACGAACACTATCTCATCCCTGACCAATTCAGAGAAAACCCTTTGGCTGCTGGACACACAGAAGAGGGGGAAAAGCTGTGCTGAAGGCAGGGAAGATCTGATCCCATTGAAGTGCTAGGTGAGGGTCTGGCACTAGTTGAGGAATTTAAGAGTCCCTGAGCTCCCTGACATCATGGGCTTTTCCTTTCTTTGAGGTGAAAAGGCAAATGCAGCCTGGATGCAGAACTCGTGGTGACTCAGCGGGAGAGGTTGAAATCAGCTAAAATCTGGTTGCCATCCAAAAATCCTGGGACAAGCTGTTAAGATGGATGTACTGGGGATGAATATCAGTATCAGCAGACATTTCTCCAGCCCCTCAGCAGCTGTTTGTAGGATGAGTTGCCTGTGGTTGCTCTCAAGGCACCCCATGGCCCAGCAGGCAAAGGTGCCCTGAAGCAGAGGGGTCTGTTGGCCACTGTGGCTGGCTGAGGGGTGATAGCACTGAGCTCTGAGATACCTGATTCAACCCAGGTGCTGAGGAACCAAGCCCATTGAGAGGAGGTGATGGGGTCCTCAGGAGTTCCCCATGGGGATGTTTTGATAGGGGCCAGTTTGGGATGGTATGTCCTGTGCAGTTGGCTCAGGCAGCATGGGAGTGGAGGCTGTTACATCCCTAGATGTGGGGAAAAAAATCAGTTAAACTGATACCAAACAAGTACAAAGGAAGGAACAGTGGCAGGATGGACTTGTCCCGCTTGGAGACAAGCAGGATTCAATCCTTGCTCTGGGGCAGGCCAGGACCCTCTGTCCTCAATGTCCCAATTGTCCCAATTCAGGAGAATTCAAGTGGTTCACAACCTCCTGCTCTGTCCCAAAGAGCTGCCACTACACCTGCAGCATCAGTGTGTGTGGGGTCATCATGACCCCAGTCACAGCCTCCACTCCTGGCTGATCCTCCTCAGGATCACTGCATCTGCACTCCCTGGCAGCCCCAGACCATTATGGCCCTGCTGTGGGGACCCTCATTGCACAGGTCCTTCTTATCCTGGAATTACCTGGCAGCCTTGATTGGGACCATCCTGTACTCAGGGGAACCTGCATTCCCATGCCCCAGAGGACCCTCATGTCCCTTGTCATCCGTGTTTTTGTTCCTGGATACTGCCAAGCCCTTTGTCTTTCATGGCCCTGCTCTCCAGGACTCCCTACATCCCTTGGCTGTGTTCCAGGTATCATTGTTGTGCAGAGGTCCCCTCTTGTCCCAGATCCTCCCCAAGCACCTTGGTTATCACCCTCTCCTCCTCTCAGGGAGACTCAGACCCCTTGTTCATGGTCCAACCCCAAGGTTCCCGCTGTCCCCTGCTTCTGGGACTCCACGACCACAGGGACCTGTTGGACCCACTGTCCATGAGGGTCCCACTGTGGGACCTAAATGGTTCCCTACAGGGTGATGGGTGCCTCCATCCCCCGTGCAACCCCCCGCAGCCCCCAGCGCTCCATGCTCCGCGGAACCCCCGCAGTCTCCATCTCCCTTTCGCTCCCGCCTCCCTCGGCGCCGTTGTTCTCCTGGTGCCCCCGTCCCCGATCCCGGCCCCGTCCCTCCCCTCCGGCCCCGGCGAGGGGAGGAGGATCCGGCCGGCGGGTCCGTGCCCAGCCCATCCCC
>JBBMKD010000025.1:14533341-14543481 GCA_037834095.1 Argya squamiceps
AAGGTGCTCCGGAACAAGATCGAGCTCCTGACAGGTACGGCCCGGCCGCCCGTGCCGGGAACGGGGGGTGCCACACTAGGAGGGGCGGTGGGGCGACGGGGCCGGGGGTGGCGAGAGCCTTCAGCCCATGCCGAGGAGATGGAGCTGCCCCCCGGCCCCTCAGCCGCCTGTCTCGGCACCAGCAGGTGCGGGCTGTCGGGGTCGGGTCCTTTTCGGGCTCCGGGAGGTGATGCCTTGCTGCAGCGGGGAAAGCCCAGCCCGGGGCCGCT
This sequence comes from Argya squamiceps, assembly GCA_037834095.1. NCBI lineage: Eukaryota > Metazoa > Chordata > Aves > Passeriformes > Leiothrichidae > Argya > Argya squamiceps. Next base: position 14,533,611 of record JBBMKD010000025.1, read on the forward strand.
GGGGGAAGGGGGAACGGAGCCGGCAGCCTCCTGGCAAAGGGGGTCGCCCAGCAGACAGCCGTGGGGTGGGGATGGCCGGGAGATTGCTGGAGCTTCCCCGCTTCTCAGCCAGCCTCCCCTGGGAGTCTCCCCGCTGCCCCGGCGAATGCGCTGGGCTGGGAAGGAGGCTGCTCTTAGCAACAGCCACTGTGAGACAGCCTGAGCCCCCACAAAGCCCCCTGCTGCCACCGCCACCCCCAGACCGTGCATCAGTGGCACACTGTGTACCCCGGCCTGTGTGTGGCTGCCCGGTCCTGCACCCCTCAGTCGGACCACACTGTCAGGCTGGTTTGTGGGGGCTGCTGGGGTGCAGACCTGTGTCCCTCACGGGCCAGAGAAAGCTGTGGGTGTTCCTCCTGCACCGCTGGGGCAGGATGTAGCCCAGACTGTGTCACACTGGGGTTTTCCTTCACCCCACCGTGCTCCCCCATCGGTCCTGCTCGGGGGGCAATGCTTTGGGAACACAGCCGCGGCTCAGACTGAGCTGCAAGTTCCCTTCCTCCCTCTCCCAGCCTCACTGAAGGCTGCCTTGGCTTCACTGCCTGGCAGGAGCCAGCCCTCACTTCTCCTGATTTGTCTGCCTGTTTGTTGCACGCTGCTCAGTCAAACAGAGGTGTCCGTGCCAACATCCTGTGGGCACCACATCCGAGCCAGGGCAGGACACAGGTAGTCAGTGTGGGGACTCCTGTGAGACTGAGGCAACATCTGAGGGATCCCTGCCCTGTGACCAAACATGCTCCCAAGTGTGAAATGGAGCTCACAGGCTTGTCATGACCGAAATATAATAATTATGAAATATAATTATAATAATAATAATAATAGTGCTACACACTGGTTCTCCTCCAGTTAGCCAGCAGTGAGCTGCAGATCCCTGGGGAAGGTAAGCCAATGTGGCTCTTCCTGTCCCCATCTATATACACAGTGCCAGGGCCCTGGTGGGGCAGAGCACTAGTCCCAGACAGAGCACTTACGTCCTGCTGGGTTTGGAACTGATTGGGAATTAGGGAAGAGAAATGTCCTGGCTGTGCCTTGGAAACTTCCACAATGGGAAGGCAGAGTGGGGTGTGTTTGGGGTGCTACCCTGGGAATGGGTGCTTGTTAAGGAGCATTGGGGTGAGCTGCAAGGAAAAGGGCTCGTTGCTGGGCACATTACCCTGGCATAGGATGGGAACCAAGTTGTTTTGGCTAGGAGACCTGGAGCTGTGGCTTTTTCACTGACAGCAACAGTCCTCCACAGCGACAGTGGCCCAGTGGGGCTGGGTGAGACTGCCCACATCCCCACAGCCACACTGCCAGGAGCAGGGACGAGGGTTCCTGTGGGGTGGCATGGGAAGCAGAGCACCCAGGGAAGGTGGCTACATGGCTGTGACCCTGCCTACTGATCCCTGGCTTACAGACCCCTCCTCTGTTCCCACAGTCAGCACCACTTTAGGAGACTGTCCATCCCATGCTGGGGATTCTGGTTGGGGCAGGGCTCTGCCACATCCCCCCTGAGCCAGCTTTCCCCCCACCATGCAAACAAGGTCACGGGGCCTTTCCTCATGGCTCAGCCACCCTCCCTCCCATATTAGCTGCAGGCTGTAATTATTAAAGGCATCCACCATACACTAAGTGCTGTTCCCAGCCACCCTGGGGCCGTGGCCACACGGTGGGTTGGTGTGCTCAGCGTGGGACGCTCCTGCTCTCTCCCAGACCCAGCCATAGGTGAGGCTAATTTTTCTCCTGTTTTCTCTCCCTGGGGTTGTGGGGTTGCTCGGTTGGTGGCTCTGCAGGCTGTGTTGGCTTGGCTGTGCCGGTGGGCTGTGGGCCAGGGCTGTCCCTGTGCACAGAGCCAACTCCCCAGCAGCAGCAGCCCAGCCTGGTGCAGTGTGCCCCTCACTTGTGCCTCTCCATGGGGCTGACGGCACCTCTCGACATCCCCTGGCCAGGTGGGACCCTCTGGGCAGGGGGTGACACAGAGACTCCTGGTGCTGGGTGCCCTGGGAATCTCGAGGGGCTTCCCAGTGGGGTTTCTCCCTCCAAAGAGTCCTGGATTGTTGGATGGCTCCCAAGGAGCAAGGCAAAATGCCGTGTCTGCAGAAAGCAGGCAGGTGGCACAGCCTGCTTGAGTTTTGAATGGAAAATCCGGCTGGAGGAGCAGAACCCGACTTTGGAGGGAAGTTTATGACCAGTTCCTGTTTTCCTGGTAGCCTTACAATATTAGTGGCATTTCTTGGCCTTCCCACATCATCAGCATGGACTGATCTAGGTTTGGAGGTGGACAGAGTGTGAAGCAGGCTCAGCTGAGGCTGTGTGGATGGAGGGGGTCCGTGTCTGCTGTGGTGCTTGTACAGCCCAAACCATCCCCATTATGTCCAGGGAGATTGCACACGGGGGGAGACAGCTGAGGGGACGTGGGATAAGTGCTGTCCCATTTGGAGAAGCAGCAACTTGTCCAAAGGCTTGGTCTTGTGGAAAGGGTGGAAACAGAGGCTGCAGAGGCAATGCCTGAGGTCTGGATCCTGCCTGAGTGCATATAATCCTCTGGGAGTGGGACTTGCCAGCTACCCATCCCATTTAAACACAGGGGAGCCTGGAGTCTTCCCATGTCTTCCACCTTCTGTGTGCAGCCAGATGCTGATCTCCTTGCTCTTTTTTGCTCTCTGAGCTGGGCTTGTGCCTGGGGGTGTTTTTGAAGATGCCAGTGTTGGCTGAGGTCAGCAGCACTCAGTCTCACACTGCTGCTGAGCAGCAGCTCCATGGAGAAGTCTGTCCCTCCAAGTCCTGGGGCTGAGGTACCAACTGGCCAGCATCTGATCCACAGGCAAGGAGAAGACTTTGGGAGCAAAGGCTTCACATTTGGATTTCTCCCATCACTGCTATAAAACTTCAGGCTGTCTCTCTACTCTCTTTCTGCTTGGAACATCCTTCTGCCTGCCAGCATGGCTGAGAAACATCACTCCTCATTCTGCCTGTGCAGGGAGATTTCCCTCTGTCCCATCCATACCTATCTGCAGCCTAAAACTGGCCAAAATTTTGGATTTTCTGTCTTTGACTGATGCTGAAAGCTGGGATGGGAATTTGTATGTTCTTGTTCTGGATTGGGTGCTTACTGAGGTGACCTGCATGGACAGATGTGGTCGGTCCCTCAGTTTGCCCAAGAGCATGCCCTGGAGATAGGTTTGTCCTTAACTTGGAGAACTGGACCTGGTAGGGGCTGGGAGCTGAGCTCACCTAGGCACTGTCTGCTCTGTGCCTGCTGCCAGCTCCCAGCAGAGGGGCTCACTGCAGCCCCTGGACAAGCTGAAGCACCAAGTCCCTACAGTAGATGAGTGGAGTGAAGCCGATTCGGGTCCCATCCCTATGGGAGGGAGACCCGTGAGGTTCTGGAGGGCTGGGGCAGACAGAACCGAGGCAGGACCTGCCCTGACATGTCCCTTGCCCTGGGCAGGGCTGCTGCTGCAGGAGATGACCATGGCAGGGCTGCACGAGCTGCGCTTCACCGAGGAGAAGCCGCTGCTGCGGGGACAGGACGCCGAGCTGGTGAGTCTGGTGACCACGCTGCCTCTGGCTCCTGCGTGCGGGGGCTTGGGAGGGGTTGTGTGCTGGCACTGGGCATATGTGTGGTGCTTTGTGTGTGTGCTGGGTTTGGGGGCACATTTGTGGTCCTCTGTGTGTGTGTGCTGGTGGTGGTGAGCCTGCATGGCTGAGCACAGGTTCAGCTTTGGTGGGATGAGGGATGTGTGTGCAGAGGTTGCACATGGTGCTAACACACACCTGTGTGTGTGCACACACGCAGGTAACACGTGCACCTGTGTGCAGCTGCTGTGTGTGTGTGTGTGTGTGTGTGTGCACGTGGGCTCTGTGTCCCCTTGTCCCTGTGTCCCCTGCAGCCCCGGGCAGTGGGTGCCTGTGGTGTCGGGGGGTTTGTGAGCTGGGTGGGAGGGCGCTGCAAAAGTGGGGGGTGTCTCTGTCCCTAACGGCTCCTTCTCATCCCAGGAGAACTCGGATGTCTTCCTCTCCACTGTGGACACAGACTGGAAGGTAGGAGCAGCCACGGGAGGTGCTGCCCACCCCTGGGTTTCATATGGAACAGCAGCCTGTGCCTGGGAAGGCTGTGGGGCACTGAGTGGGCTCAGGGGTGTTGCTGTCCCTTTTTTCGTGGGGGTGCAGTGCCTGTTCAGTGTCTGTTGGGGTTGCACATCCATCATGGTCCTTGTCAGAAGGGGACAGAGGGATGCTGCCAGGCATTTCTGTGCTGGCTCTCAGACGTGGCTGGTGGGCACTTGGCCATGGGCTGGGGACAAAACCTTCAAAACGGGCAATTTCTTCTCAGGAAGGCCGAGCTGCTTTTCCAGCCCCTCTATCATTGCCATGGCAATGGTTTCCCAGGCAATGCCAGCTCCCTGCTTACATAAGGGTGTCTGAAAGCCTCTTTCTCTTTTGGAGGGCTGGGGCATTGCCCCCTATACCACCCACCTCTCCTGGAGAGCAGGGCCCCTCTGCTCCCTTGGCTGGCAGCTGCCCATTTTGTAACTCCATTTCTGCACTCCCCACGAGCCCCATGATACAGTTCTGGGACTCATGGGAGCTCAGCTCGTGCCTGGTTCCCATGTTGGTCTGCATCACTCCTCTGCCCAGGCTCATCCTGCACCAGGCTCCCTCTGTGGGGACCAGGGTGGTGGGGAGGGAGGGAGGGAAGTGAGGCTGCCAGCTTGCTGCCTGTCCCTCTCCCAAAGTGTTCCCCTCCAAGGGGACACCAGTGATTGACTTCAGATTCTGTGCTGCACTTTGCCACCAGTGGGACCATGGGGAGAGTGGGTCTGGGTGGTCATGGCTGCCCTTGCAGACATGGCACTGAAACAACAGCACCTGTAAGGACAAAATAAATGTGGATTTCATTCATCCTGGGACAAGGGCAGGGGAGCACAGGTCCCTGTTTCAGCAGTGCCCAGAATTTTGGGGCTGGCCCACTCAGTGTCTGTCACCCACGTGGGTGGGAGGGTGCAGCTGGTAAGGGAGCAAGGCCTTTGGCAGGGTGCTGAGTGGTGGCTGCTGTGGTTCACAGAGTGGGACATATCTGATGGCCCTTTCAAAAGCCACAAAATAATTGAAATGGTGCCCTTCCCAGCAGCTCCAAAGCTGGTGAGGTGCTGGGGCTGGAAACAGCAGGGTGTGCAGGGCTGGGCTGCTCCTTGCTCTGCTTGCTCAGGGCTTCTGTTGGCCACTGGAGGGGAAACCAAACCTCCTGGTGTCACCAGAGTGAGAGAGAGGAGGGAGAGGGAGGTGAGGAGGGGAGGGAGTTGGCAGTGCCAGAGCTCTCAGTAGCACCAGAGGCACCAGTGTGGCTCTCGCTCAGCTGTGCTGGGGCAGGGCTTGGTTGGCACTCAGGGGATATTAAAGAGCAATGACCCTCCCAGGACAATTGTTGTGTATTTCAGGGGTTGGCCCGTGGTGGCACTGAACTGTGTCCGTGGTGGTGCCCAAGTGGAGCACTTCTGGACAGCAAATGCCACAGGGATACACCTCCATGCCCTCAGGACCTAAAAAAGGAACTGGGCAATGATCAAGGGAGCTTTTCCTAAGCCAGCCAGACCCTGTGTCCTCTTGGTTCCTCTCCAAGAGCCTCAGGGTAGGGATGGGCTGAGTTTCCTGGGCTATGCCAGGGCAACCCCCTCCTTTTCTCCACTCTGACATTTGCAAGCTGGTGCAGTGCAAAGGCTGGGGGCTGCCTGCCATTCCTTGGGGAGGTCTTACCCCATTTTCTAGGCTCACTTCCTTGGGATAATCCAATCTAGCCCCCAGCTTAACTCTTCACTGTCTGTCTGCTCCTCCCTAGAGCCAGTCATTGATGGGATGATCATGCCTGGCTGGGGCAGTGCGGGGGACTGGGGAGCCCCCAGTTCTGCCACCAGCCAAAGTAAAGCCCTTGGGACATAAGCCAAGGTGCAGGAGAGCTGGGGGCAGGTGCCCTGGGATCTGGGTGCCCTGGATCCTGCAGGAGGTCTGGGCCACCTGCCAGGCAAGTGGGCTAGTAGCCAAGGCAGTGGTGATCCCATTTGATGCTATTCAAGCAAAGTCAGTCTTGCTCAGCCCTCCCATCTCCCTGAAGCTCTTTTGATTTCACCTTGGCTCTTCCACCCCTTCTGTTTTCTATTAACCACTTTCTGTCTTTTTTTGTCCCTCTGCATCTCTTGCCTTTTCCTGGGGACTGCAGCTGCCATGGTCTTTATCTCTACAGGCAGCGGGGCTGGGGAAAGGAAAAATGGCACCTGGAGTGCCAGGAAGCACCTGGGAGCTGGGTTTCCCCACCACACACAGTCCTTTATTCACAGAGATGCCCCTTTCCAGGCCTGTGTCTGAGCTCCCCACGGGACAAAGCAGTGCAGAGTAAAACCTCTCTGGTGGAGGCAGCATGAATGTCATCCCTCTCTGCCTGTCTGTCCTTTCTCCCACATCCAGACCTTCTGGCTGTGCAGCCCTGGCTTGTTTGTAGGACATGGCTTTCAGTGAGTTCCAGAAAGGCATTGGAGAGACTGTGGGACTCCCTCTCCATCCACGATTGCCCAGCTTTGTGCTGGTCATGCCATGCAGGGGCAGGCAAGGTGCAGGGGAAGGGCACTCACAGACTGCTCGGGGGTTTGGGGCTGTGCTGGTAAGAGGCCTTGTTGGAATCAGTGAAGAAATCACCTGCCTGCACACATGTGCACATGGGAATGCTCATGTGTGTGTGTATGCACACAGCATGTGTCAGTCCAGGGACACGATCCAACCCCTTGGACCTGCTGGATTGTCCCTCCTCCTGCTTTATTTGCCTGCCACTGGGGATGCCCAGGTCAGGGCTAAACCCTGCACATGCCCTGCATGTGCAGCATGTGGGATGATTGTGCAGGTGGGATGAGTGTGCTGCTGGGTGAGGTGACACAGGTGTCTGGGCAGTGTTTACACGTGTGGACATGAGTGTGCCCCTCTGTGCACACATGTACAAGGCTCTGCAGGTGTGCAGCTCTCTGTGCACCCACCAGCAGCAGTGATGGCTGTGGCATCCATGCCCAGCACAGGGCAGGAGGATGCAGCAGGGGTGCTCCTTGTGTGCCCATGACCATGACACACATGTACAGGAACACGCACTGACACACACACAGGGCCTGCCCTGGGGGGGATGCCACGAGCATTTTATGGAGTGCCTATGCTTTGGTGTGGGCATGGTATCAATTTTTCCAGTTTTCCCAGTGCCAGACAGGGTTTTGCCTGGCCCCTGTGTGTCTGTGTTGATGCATGTTCCTGTGCATGCACACGTGTGCTCACGTGCACGTGGCACAGCACATCTGCCGTGTCCTTCTCCTGGTTTTTGGTGTGTGCCCGTGTCCATCTGTCCATCTGTGGCTGTGTGTGTGCTGCCCGTGCCTGGGCATGGCTGCAGTGCCCTGGCCCGGGCTCAGCCGCGGCTCCGTGTGTCGGTGTGGGGCTGGAGCCAGGTGTGTGCGGTGGGCACAGGGAGCCCTGCCCTGACCGTGCTGGGGCTGCTCCACGGGATGCGAGTCCAGACAGCCCGCCTGCCTCCGTCTGCCCAGAGAGGGAAGATGGAGAAGGTACCGCACGGTGCCAGGCGTTTTTTCTTCATAAACAAGGGTATTTGGGGCCAATTGGAGCATGAATAATTCCCGCGGCAGCCAATGGCTGAGTCCTGGCTCCATCGCGGCGCTCGCCCGCAATGGAGGCCAAACCTGCCGAGGGGGAAGGGCGAGGGAGGGCTTAGCGCAGGGCTGGGGCTCGGCTATAAATCGGGGCGAGGGGCTGAGCCAGCGCAGAGCTCAGCCTCGCCCCGGCCGCTGCATCACTGTGCCCCACACCGGGACCGCCAGCTTGGCCCACACTGCCTGAGCATCCTCGTCCGCCCGGTTCCTCACCATGCCGGAGTGCTGGGATGGGGTAGGTACCGCCGTTCCCGTGCCCGCTGCCCTCCCTCCGTCCCTCCCTCCCTCCCCAGGTGTTGTGCCCCAGCGTCTCTGCCGCTTGCCCGGGCTGGGCCTTTGCACCCAGCAGGGCTCGGCGTGGGTCAGGCAGGCTTTGGGGCAGGGAGGACCCACTGCTGGGGAGCCCTGCCTTCTCCCAGCCCTGCCGCCGCATCCCTGATGTGCTGCAGGTTTTGGGGACGCATTGTCCTTGAGCGCGTCCTCCCCGAGCCCGGCAGAGACGCCGTGCCGAGGCTGAGGGTGAGCAGCCGTGGCCCGTGCTGGGGCTGTGAGCTGACACTGCCCCTTGCCCACACCCCGAGCTGCAGAGGGAGGGGGTCTCTGTCTGTTTTCAATCAACATCTCAGTTGCTTTCCGGCCTCTGCGGTGATGGCAACACCCGATGGCAACAGGCTGGTGCAAAGGGGGTGAGTGAGGTGGGAGCACTGCAGCTGTGAGCAGGTAGCCTGGACGTGGATGGGCTCTGTCAGACATCTAATGGTGCTGAGACGCCCATGGCCCTCCCTGCTGGGGCTGTGGGTTGTCTTTGCCCCTCTCTCCTTGCTGCCTGCATCCCCTGCATCTCCTGCATCCCAAACCTCTTCCCCCGGCGAGCATCCCTGCGGCAAAGGGCAGGGCTGTGGTAGCCAGCGGTGCTGCAGAGGCTGCACCACGGGCAGGATGTGCCTGGCTTGGCGAGGGGCAGGAAGGAGCAGTGCTGAGGATGGATCCGCTCCCTTGTGTGGGTGATTTTGGGGTAGGATTGAAAGCTGAGCTGTTGGGGCTGTGATGGAGAGCACGAGGATGATGATGGCAAGGAGGCAGCCCTGTGCCCAGGACCAGACCACATGGATGCCTTCTGCTCTGTGACCTTGGGCCAGGCCCTTCCTCTGCCTCAGCATCCCAATCTGTTGTTGCAGAGGGATGTCACTGCTCAGGGATTCTGCCTGATGCAGCTGCAGGGGGTGGAGGAACAGCTGTGGATGAGGGCTGGGGTCAGGGTGCCCTTGGGAGCCAAGAGATGTCTTCACAGAGCCCTGGATCTGCTTTTGGCCACTGTGTTCCCCCAGGGACAGCAGGTCTCAGTGAGGGGAGGCACTGCAGTGGGCAGACCCTGTCCCCAGGCAGTTCCTCCCAGCCAGGCCCGTGTCCTTCAGAGTCCTTGGTGGCGCGTAACCCGCGTGAGCATCCACGTACCTGCTCCCCTCCCACCAGCCCAGCCAAGGGGCTGCCAGTGCCAGCAGCGAGGTGTGATGCTTGGGCACCCTGCCATCAACTCCTGCCCTGCCCTGCTCAGTGCATGATGCTCCTGCACCCAGCAGATCCCAGCCTCCAGGTCACTGCTGCTGGACTGGCTGGCAGGCATGGGCATCTAGAGGGGACCTCTGCTCCCTTGTCCTTGGGGAGCACCTGGGCTCAGTTTCCTGTGCTGGCTGGGAGCTAGGGCCAGGATGTGGAAGGAAAGGAGCTCTCCTAGACAGGGAAACTGAGGCACGGGGTAGTTTTTGTCTCTGTGTGGGGGCACTGTCATTTCGGACCAGGGGTTTTGAAGTTACTTTAGCTGTAATTTTGTGATCAGGTTGCAGCATTTCCTGGAGTGCTGTCCAGGGTCTGACCTCTGCCTGTTTGTCCCAGATACATTGAATCTGCACCCAGCTGGGCCATGCTGTGAACCCCTACCCTGTTGCCAAAATTTTCTCAGCCTCAAGCCCTTGAAGATCTCTTCTCCTTTCCTGTGGTCCACCTGTCCCATCCTATTATCCTCCTCTCTCAAGCCCTCTTGCATCCATCCCATGATAAACATGTCCAGTTCTACATCCTATGATCCTATCCAAAGTCAAGTCTTCCCTTCCCTTCCCTTCCCCTTCCCCTTCCCCTTCCCCTTCCCCTTCCCCTTC
>JBBMKD010000025.1:14543581-14616547 GCA_037834095.1 Argya squamiceps
TTTGCCTTTGCCTTTGCCTTTGCCTTTGCCTTTGCCTTTGCCTTTGCCTTTGCCTTTGCCTTTGCCTTTGCCTTTGCTGGCAGCACAGCAGTGGCCATTGCAGAGGTGGCACAGTCTGAGCCTCATACCTGTGTGTCCCACGTCAAAACTGTGTGTCCCGTGTCAGGCCTGTGTATCCCATGTCAGGCTTGTGTGTCCCATGTAATGCCTGTGTGTTTCATGTCAGGCCCGTGTGTCCCATGCCATGCCATGTGTCCCATGTAATGCCTGTGTATCCCATGTCTGGCCTATGTGTCCCATGTCATGCCTGTGTATCCCATGTCATGCCTGTGTATCCCATGCCATGCTTGTGTATCCCATGTCTGGCCTGTGTGTCCCATGCCATGCCATGTGTCCCATGTCAGGCCTGCTCTCTTGGCTGAACATGGCCCAGAGACCTCGGCCCCACAGCTCAGCCCTCCCAGGCCAGGCCCACACCACGGTGCACACAGCAAATGCCTTTTTGGATCTTTTCAGCACACCTCGCTGGAAAACAAAAAACTGAGCAAGTGTCTTGGTGTAGGTGGATGTGAGGCCTTGGTGGCTGCAGCAGGGAGGTGCCTGCTGCTCCCTGCTGGGGGCAATGGCCTCACTGTGTCCTGCCCAGGGAGGGCTGTGTCCTGCCCCATGAGTTAGCTCATCGCTCTCCTCAGGACAGGCTGACGGGAACAGATGTGTTCCACACCTGACCTCTGTTTTTTTCTATAGCTCCTGAGCAGATTCTCAATTTAAAATTCTGCTCTTTACTATAAAAGGTAAAGATGATGTCAAGGTCTTGCTGTTCCCATTCTAAATGAAATGGGTTCATGTCCTGTTAATCAAGAAGTACAGACGCAGCATTTGTCATTTCCCTTTAAAGTTATGGGTGGTTGATACCTGTCATTTCTCAAGAAACTATATACCAGATTATGGTGTATTTATAGAAATCTCAATTGCTGGTAACTTGGCTGAAGCCAAGTTTAGGCATACCATTAGTAACACATAATGAAATGACCTAAGTGGTGTCAGATTTGGGAGGGGGAGGAAAAAGCTATTTGAGTTGGATAGCTTGAGGATGCTGTTTTACTATTAAAATTAAGCTTCTGACCCCTGGCACTGAAGTGATAAAAATGAATCTTCCTGTATTTCTCTTCTGCATTTAATCTTCTATATTGGAAAAGATAAAAAAATCAAATCTCCTTCTCTCCCTTGTCTCTTTCTTTTCTAGGTACAGGACCTATTTATGCTACAGACCCACTCTTATACATGTCCCTGTTAATACTGCATAAGCTTGTACATTTATTAGTAAACCACTGACGGACTGCTCCCTCCACTCCTCCTCAGCCAAACAGAAAGGAACCTATTTAATAACAAACAAAACCCCTGACAAAGAAATCCCTACCGTTTTAAAGATGGACAGAAAGAGACTGAATGAAGCATGATAAATTCTACATAGGGGGAAAAACATATTTTTGGGGATGCCACAGAGAAGTAAATCACATAGAATAATGCATCTAGTTTCCAGACTCTATGGTGTAAAGCCCTGCTCTGTGCATGGCACTTATGATTCCTCTATTTTAATGTAATATTTTTTCTTTTCTAAACCTTTCCTCTGACTCTTCATTTTGCACGAACTGTTGAGCAGTTATCTTTATGACAATATGTAAAGATGTTGGGTCAAACCCTTCCTAAGAAAGGAAATATTTTTAGTAGATTATTGTGTTTAGGTTTTTTTGGATTTCCTTTTTCTTTTTTAATTAAATTATTTCTTTTGGAAACATCAAAAAGGTACATCTTACCATAATTAATATTCACTGTCAATAATATTTATTTTTAAATGAAGATTGGAAACAAGGTAAGACATTTGTTTATAAACTGTATTGTATATTGCTGAATAACAGTTGAATAAAAAGATTTTGAAATAAAGTTTTTACAGATGTGTGTGCCTTTCCCTGTGTCCTGAATGTCCCTGAGAAGGCTTGATGACTGCATGCCTTCCCTGCCTTGTCACAGCACAGAGACTTGAGGAACGATGCAGCACAAACAAAATAAAATTAAAATCAGTTATTTTTCAGACACCCTCACCTGATATCAAACCCCACAGCAGAACATGCAGGCAGCCAGTCCGAGGCTGTAGCTGCCTTTTCCTTGGTGCCACCAGTTCTCTCTGGGCAGTCAGGGCACAATCTGGTAGATGGATGGTTGGACAGTGTGTGGTATTCAATGTAAATTGCTTTGGTTTGCCCCAGGCCTCTCTGAAAAAAGGTGAATCAGGCAATGAAAAATCAAAATAAATTATCCTGGAATGTTGTGTTCCCTAGTTCCAAGATTTGTTCAAAATATATTCAGATTTTTAAAAATGCATAATTGCATCACTTTTCTTATCCAGGTGAACTTTCTCTAAATAAGCTTTCTTACAGTGAATAGTTATCTTTCTGTTGCAAAATGCTTGTTTTTCAAGTGAGCCAATAAGATGACTTTGTAAAGAAACATGACCTTCGTTAGTTGAATTTAGTGGAGTACCTTGAAATTTCCTATGCCCAACTATGACTCTTATCCTGTCATTTGTGTGGCATTTTAGAAAGGAGCTTCCTTGTGGGAAAGGCAGAGTGACAGCTCCAGTGGCAGCAGGACTGTGCCTGCAGGAGCTGCAGTGCAAACACAGGATGTGCCACTGCCTCACCTCGTACCCAAGTCCTGTTCCAGAAGGAGGGCAGGAAGGGATTGTCATTTTCCCAGATACCCAGGATTGCCTTTTTCTAGGGCTGCCAGTGACAGCCAGGGGTTTGTGCCACTTGCACTCACTGGGTTTGAGCCCAAGCAGGTGACACTGTTGTACATTATAATGATACAAAGACTTCAACTTCAGAAGGTTGAAAATGACTTTTTAATTTTTGGGATGTGTTTTTTTTGATACTATTTTACACAGACCAATTTGTTGGTGCAACAAAGACAAACTTCTTCAATTACATTGGTTAGACCAGAGGGACATTAAGAAGAAGTCCCTCCTAGGGAAAGAAATGTAAACAATTTACTGTTACAAAAACATGTTTCTTGTTTACAGAAAATACACTGGGAAAGGAATTTCAGAAAACTCAAAACATCTCAGGCAGGAACCCGGGCTACAGGCAGATCTGTGTTGGATGGGTGTACTACACTGTGGCAGTAAAAGCCTCTTGCACTGGGGCAAACTCATCATGGGGATCCAAAGGGGATAAAACCTTCACAGTAATGTTCATCCCATTATTGCCAGCTATAGGATCCCGTGGGTTGGGGAACAATCCATATCCCTCCCACAAAAAGCTGAACTGCTCTTTGGAGGAACTTGGTGGAACTTGGTGAGCCTGGGAGTGCATCAGAGCATGAGAAACTGAAGAACACCATCCTTGGCCTCCATGTGCATATGGGAGGGCTTCTAAACCTGGAAGGAAAAGATAGGTGGAAAAAAGATTTTCATGTTGGACCATGTTTAAACAAATACCAGCATTCCTGTCTGGGAATTTGCCCAAGAACTGTTACTCCAGCAGAGGTGTGCATGGAGTCTGCAATGGTCAGGAGAGTTCAACCCTTCCACCAAGGGCTGGTCACACAAATGAAACCTGCCTGTGTTTGGACTGGGGGTCCTCTGACCAGCTCTTCATCATTGCTGCTGTCTTCTCAAGGGCAGAAAATATTTCTCAGGGCCTCAACTTCCTTCTAAGGGAGAGAGAGAACTAAATTGTTTTTCTCAAGAGGAAGAAGAAAATCTGCCTAAATTGATCTAAATAAATAACAGGCTTGAAGCAGTGAAGCATTTTTTATCTAAGAGTAGTTATGCTTCTATTTTAACTTCAGCCCTCCAGCTGGTCTCCAAGTAAACAGGTATCTGCTTTGCTCTGATATTTTTGTTCCATCACTTATAGAGTACGTTGTCTCTTGAATTACAGACTGTGTGGTTTGGAGGAAATACATCAATCATCTTGAGTTTGTCTATCCCTTCCTTTTGTAGCCTGTTACCTGCAAAGGGATGTGGCAGCAAGTTTTGTGTGCAATGACAGGAGTAGAATTGCCAAGGTCTTTTAGATTTTTATCACATTAAAGGTGAAAAAATATTAAATCTCCAACTAAAAATAACTTTTTTATCCTTTCTGAGATCAGAATTAAGTGTGCCACAGTAGGAATAACATTTCTTATATTCCAATTCACCATAAAACCTTAGAAATACTAAACAATAACCTGAGGATTTGATGAAAAATCTCATCTAGCATGAGCAACAGGCATTTTTCCTTTCCGGTGAAGACCTGTACACAGGCAGAGGGAACTCATTCCCAGCACACAGGAAAATTTCAACAAGTGAGATTGCCTTGCTTTACCTTTACCTTTACCTTTACCTTTACCTTTACCTTTACCTTTACCTTTACCTTTACCTTTACCTTTACCTTCACTTTCACCTTCACCTTCACCTTCACCTTCACCTTCACTATATGTTTGCCTTTAAAAATGTGCAAAATTAGTCCTTCAGGTTTTGGGGCCATGATTTCCACATTCAGGCCAGCTTCTTTTGTGCAAAATGCACAGCCTATAATTGGTCCCATGTTCCTGTGGTGCAGGGAAAATAAGTGGCTAAAGAGGAGACAGCAGCTTTCAGTACAGTATTTAGTCTTTAAAAAGCACTTAAAGGAATGAGAAACGTTTTGAAGAAAAATTATAAAGAATTTGGAGCCTCATTGCTTGTGAGTGTGTTGAGAACTTTTGCTAAAACATCTGTCCTTTGAGAGTGCTCTTCTGAAAAGGGCAACTGCCTCACTTCTGCTGATTGTAATAAAAAAGGGCAAAGCGAGGTTTTGCCGTACCCTTAATGGACAGAGGCTGGTGGCAAATCTTGCTCTTTCATAAATCTCAGCATTCCTCGTGGTGTCTGCTGTCAGAATCGATTAGGAATAAGTGCCTGTGCTGCAGAGCCGTGGGAGGGTGGTGTGGCTCCTGCAGTGCCACACGGAGCCGGGCACAGAGTCACCGCGGGTGGGGCGGGTGATGCCTGGGCAGGCAGCCCCGGGTCCCTGCACTGGGGACAGCACAGGCTCCTCGCACAGCCAGCCAGCAGGGAAACATGAGGGATGGCTGCTGGGGGCCAGAGCTGAGTCATCTGTAATATAATCATAAGGAAACACACATTTTTCCTGAGAGAAAATCAATAGAACTTTGCACTTTTCCTTGTAATATTTCCAGTCTGCGCCATCAGCTGCAGCTCGCTCACAGTTATACTGCCATAAATTCACTGCGAGTTAATGGATTTCCACAAAAACGAATGGATTTACCGCACTGTAACAGAGCCAGTGCTAGAGCCATGCACATGTAAAAATACATGGAACAAAAGTAGTTTGATGGCACACAGGTGACCTTCAAAGTGCCAAGACTTAGCGAGTGAAAAACAAAATTACCCAGTTTGTGGTGTGTTCCTTTCCCTGGCAAAGTTCCCGAGGAAAATGGAGCCTGCAGTGCTGAAAGCCTCCCTGTGCATGGCAAGAGGGGCAGACCCACTGAAGAGAAGATGGGTGAGTGAGCAGCTTCACGCTGTGATGGAGAGTGAGAAAGACTGTCTGAACATGTCATTTGTCATTTCCTGCATAAAACATTTTGGAGCCTAGTCTCGCTTAGAATTAGTAAGTAAGTAAATAATGTGCTCCCAAACTTGTGTGTCAAAACTAGGTTGGTTAATGTATGAGCTGCCTCTGTTGCATTTGTTGTTCCACAGCAAATTTCATGCTTAGCCAGAGGCTGGCAAAGTTCATTTATTCATTATCCCCAAACTTTGGGCAGTTATTATTCAAACTCCCCTAGTACATCTATTTAATAAGAAGAGAACAGAAAATTGATGGGATCAGAAATGTTAAAGTCTTAATTAATGCTTTTAGCAAAGACTGATTGGAGGGGGGTTGTTGTGAGAATATTAATGTGCAGCAAGCGTGTCTGGCTGGTGTCACTGGGCAGGGGAAGGGCTCTGCCAGCCCTGCCCAGGGAGCTCTGCCCCTACAGCCCGGTGAGCTCTGCCCCTGTGGGACATCAGCTGCATCACCCCGGGGTTCTGTCCCTCCAGGGCAGGGAAAACCAGTGTGCAAGCCTTGGGAGAGCACTAAAATACCAACCTGTGTGAATTACTCTGCTAATGGGTTTAAATGGTAAAACATCCACTTACAGCACAGTAAAGATGAGGAATTTTTTTCTTTTCTGCTGTTTCTGGGTTTTTGTGGCGTTTCTCTGCAGTGCTGCAGATCCTGTGCTGCAATGGGGGCTGCTGGGGGCTTTGCTGTGGGCACACGGGGACCAGGTTTGGGTTTTGTTCATGCAGGAGCCGCTAGAATTATTCTACAGGAATATTAACAGGTCTTGAAACAACGGGAACAAGATGAAGGCTTGAAGAATCCGAGCAGGGCAAGGACCCCCTGCATCAGCCTGGAGTGTCACACAGAATGTGAGACAGGGATGGGGAGGAGGGAGGAAGGGTGGGGTGGGGGTTGTTGCTGAGTTTAGACCATGTTTGTAAAACCCAGTAGCCTCTACTGAGTAGAGATGGATAATATTATAAATGAAGCCAGTCAGGGAAAATATCTGCTTCAGATCTACAACATCAGCAATCCAAAATTTAGCACTGAACAAGGTGGGTTTTTTAATAATCTGTGCTAATGCAAATGAGTGGATTGAAATCTCCTATTTCTCCTCTGGTGACTGCCCGCCTTCTAATTATAGCAATTATGGACATTCCAAGTAAAACACAGTTACATTAAGAGTTGAATCAAAGAGAACTGAGATGTAGAGTTAGTTAATGGATTTCCCTATTTGTTGCATATGGATTTCCTTTCCTGTTATTATTGAACTGTTTCTTAAATCTCATATGGAAAATCATCTGTAGTGTAATACAAACTAAATTACCAAGATCTTCATAAATAATTAAAAAAAGTTCACAGTTCAATTGAAGATTATACTTTTCTAACAGGAAATTTTTGGGATTTACTCTGGGGAAGATGGGAAAGGGGATGTTACTTTTTTTTTTCTATTCCATGACCAGATCTTTCAAAAACTTTCATTCATCTCTGTGTTAGTATTGTCCTTGAAATGGAAGCAACAAGTCACGTCTTTAGGAGTATTATACAGGATGAAAAACCAAATGACCACAGAAATGAGCTCTTATTTTTTGATTGTCTTGTAATTTTGCTTGGAAATCTGAAGTAATTGATTTCTTTTAATGAACTAAAATAGGAATTCTTCATTACTAAATACTTTTCAGGCTTTGAAGTTGCTCTGAATCCAGTGAGTATTGTGACTCACTTTGGGTTTTAGGGTGATCAACATAGTACCTATGCAGGTGTTGATATTTAGGCTGGCAGTCAAAGTCAACTGTTTGGCAAAAATTAGTACCATATTTCTGATTTCCAAGTGTTGTGTTTTTATAATAGGTTTTAATGTCTTTTTTTTTTTCAGTAGAGTCCGTCCGTATTAACAGTCTAGATTAAACATGAATTTTAGCTCTAAATTCCCATGGCAGAGTCTCTTTTCAATGCCTATGCTGTAATTTATTTACTTACTGTTCTGAACTGCTGCATTTCAGTGCTTCCAGAGTTGTCAGAGTTGATCCAAATGATGGATACCTGTCAGTATGTCATTAACCAACTGTCTTTGCAGTTTTACAGACGAGTCACCAGCCCCACAGGGAGAGTGTCTGTGCTGTTAGGCTGGGTGTGAGGAAGGTCAGTGCCAGGACTCTGACAGCCTCTTGGCTTTGCCTCATCCTTCCCTCAGGAGAGCAATGTGGTGGTGGCTGTGACCCAGAGAGGAGCAGCTTGGCCAGATCCCAGCCAAGGGATCTAAAATCAAGAGAACTAAATTCCCCCTTGGGAATTAACGTGCCCTCTCCTGGCATCAGGCAGCCCTGGGCTGGGGGTTAGTCTGTGCTCTGAGAATCAGAGTCAGTTCTCTGGAGCCTATGGAGCATCACCAGCATGGTGCTGAGGACTCTTTATTTGTCTTTCTTTTCTGGGATCCCCTGCAAAGCATTGAAAGCAGGATGGGAGGGACTGTATTACCAGGCCACCAGAGCCATGGCCAGTGCAGCTCAGTGTAGCCCTGGTTTCATGCCTGAGACATTTTGGTTTTCTGAAATTCTTTTCCCAAAGAATTTTCTGTAAACAAAAGACATGTTTTTGTAAACTGTACCTATGTTTTCATTCCTTTTCCTAGGAGGGACTTCTTGATGTCCCTCTGGTCTGACCAATGTGATTGAAGAGGTTTGTCTTTGTTTCACCAATCGAATTGGTCTGTGTAAAATAGCATATAAAGAAACACATCCCAAAAATAAAGGAGTCATTTTCAGCCTTCTAAAGTCAGAGTCTGTATCATTGTAGTGTACAACAGTGTCAGCTCAGGAAAGTTCCTGCCCAGTGTCTCAGCCCCACACTCTCTGGTCTGGCAGGACAGCCACTCCTGCTCCCACTGCCCTGGGCAGGCAGGGACAATGGGAGCACAAGAAAAAGACATCACATCCTGAAGGGACCCTCGAGTGCCTCAAGATTTAAAAGCCTGACTTCCCTAGATAAAGTCATCCTGTGTCTGTGGCAGGAATTGGGATGCTGCTGAAACACCTCCCAGTGCTATACTGAATTTACAGTGCCCTGGGAAGCCAGCAGTGCCCACCCAGTGTGTCTCACTCTGACTGAGCCAAGCACTATGAGAGCTCCAGAGCTGCACTTGCTTGGGAATGTTGATAAACCTTCAGACAAAGACACAGTGTGCACATCTAAATCCAAGTGAGGCCAAGGAATAACTGTACTGAGTGATGATCTAGGCTGAACCGTGTCTGTCAGTGATACCTGCTACCCTGAGGGGAATGCAGCACTTGAGACAAGTGCACAAGAGAAGCTAAAGGCAACAAAATCAAATGAGACAGTGAAAATTTACAGTTTGATTAAAGAAACATCAGTTACTTTATGGTCTTCACCAAATACACTCATGTTTGTTATTCATTTATGCTAATTCAGTGCAAGACAGTAAAAGTACTATCATTCAGTGCTACAAATAATGATAATAGTGTAATCTATTTACAGAGTGCCTGGATATAATTTCGACTTCTATATTATAGTGGTATGAAAGTCTCAAGTTAGTTAAATGCACAGCAAGGTGCTAATTGCAATCCTGGTAAGAATGAACCTCCGTTTATGGTTAAGTAGCTGATAATGACTTTGCACCCAAGCTAGCCAAGAACCACGCAGCCAGACTCCTGATGACATCCTTTAATAATTAATAACCCTGGCATTTCAGTCTCCAGAGAAGCGAGCAGGGTTTGACAAGACAGGAAGACCAAAACTGAGTACCTATTAGTGCTTCAATCCTGGAGGAATCTGTGGGTGTGTGGCCACCTTGCAGTTCCCCAGCACTAGGGAGAGACAGAAATGGGTTCTGCCCTCAGGGCCAGGGGCTCCAGTCAGCAACTACACCAGGCTCCTGGCAGAATGGGAGCTGTAACATGACTTAATAACAAGACTGAATAAAAGGAACTAAATCCATCTTGCCACAGTGTCAAATATGAGTAGTTGAACTTTTTGCAATATTTTTTTTAAGAACATAAACTCCCTTTATGAACCTGAGTTAATTATTTAATGACCAGAGAGGTCTTACACTACTTACGCTAGACTAAAGCATTTCACTAAAGAAAACCATCTCAAAAGCAAATGCGAGGAGCTTCGCTGGGTTCAGAAAGTGTTTGTCAACCTGCTTGTAAATGTGTATGGAAAAGTCAATCCAGTTTAGGCTCATTACCCCGGGTAATTCAAACCTTGCCACAGCAGGTTTTTTGGAGCACAGCAGCACCGGAGAAAGCCCTGCTCACGTTCAGGGCCATGAAAATGCCATGTGTTCACCCAGCACGTTTCCCTTCATTCAGTGCTCATCTGTTCCTGCTGGCATTTACTGGGTTTGGGAAAAAAACATCCGTCCAGTTTGTTGTTTACGGCCGGCAGTGCAACTGGGAAGTGGTGAGGGGGTGAGGTGGTGTGTGGGGGGCCTTGGGGACCATTTACCTGGGGTAAAATCTCACCTGCTCTGGGGGCTCAGCACCACGAGACACACCTGCTGCACGGGCAATGTGCTCAGCAAGTTCTGCGGTCACGCCGAAGCCATTTATTTTTATTTTAGCAACACTTAGCATTCCCAAAACAGCCGGATGGAGCTCAAGGACACAGGTAAATAAGCAGGAACAGCATGATTTGACACAGCTCGAAGTTTCACTTTGCTCTAAAACAAGGTTTTCTCGGTGGAGAAAAAGGGTGTGTGTATTTTTCTTCACGTGCTGAACCAAGAAGCAAAATAAGGTGTTTTCCCACCTAAACGAAGTGATAACGGGTTTTGTCATGCATCCCTAGCTAATTGGGGTGTGATGAAGTGCATAATTCCAAAGCTATCTAGCCTGAGGGCTTAAAGAAAAGCTTAACTGTGCCTGCAAAGCAGAGTGGAGATAGCTGGTGTGACAACTGCCTATCAGGAGGCTGCAGGCTTCCGAACCAGCCTGACACAGGGGCACTATCTGATTGCAGCTCCAATTCTGCCCACGGTCCTGCTGCTGGCTTCAGCAGTGACTCCATGGCCAATAAGGCATTAAAGAATCACAACGCACAGCTTATTTCAGGAGGAAATATTTTAACAGCACAGGTGACTGTCATGCATGCATTAAGAAAACCAGGACAACAGCATACCAAATTGAGTTCAGCTACAGTGAAATAATTGTAACAGAGCAATGCTGACCCCAGCTACTGAATGCTGAGACCTGGCTTTTGCTGCACAGGTGAGATTAGATTTTTCTGGTTTATTTTCCTCCCTGTCTTCTTGCATATATAAATCACATATATAGTGTATATTAACAGAAATATAGCATATATTTACTATTAAGATGTTTGAGATAAACCCCCTATATCTTAGAGAGAGAAGTGTCCTTCAAGCTCTGCAGCACAAACTCCGGTCTCACAGAAATACAAACTGCAAGAGGAAAATAGCCCCTGCTGTGCAACTCTTTCACTTTGTTAGATTGCAATATATTTTCTTATTTTTCATGTGTCTAGTTCGTGTGACCCTGCCAGTATGTAAAAATGGTTGTTGACAGTTTCTTTGTTTTGGTTTTATTATAATGTAATTTATGGGATGCTGAAAGTCTGCAAGTACTTGTACTTGACTGACATTTCTCTGAGAGTCAAAAGATTGCTCTGTATACTTGACTGAGATTAAAATGAGTAGACTGCATATAGCTGTATCCTGCTTTGAAAGTGCAGGATTGGAAGGCTTCCATTAAATTGTTATTTTCAGTTATTATTAGCTCCTAAATCAGTTAATATAATTCCTTTCCCATAATGAATGCACAGCACTGTAAGCCTAAATGCCATATTTTCTATTGATCTATTTCCACAACCTGTTTAGTGAAATAATTAAAATGATTTACAAGGCTGACCCAATATCTTAGTGGTTTAGTAAATCATGCTGCCATGTGGGAGGCTCAGCTGCTTTTAAAGCACAGCAGGACCTGGCAGCAGCAGCAGGACCTGGGGGCGGAGTTGTTGTGGCGCACCTGGAGAGGCGCCGGGCTCCGGAAACGCCTCCCCCGACGCTCAGGGACAAGGAGGGCTCCAGCTGCTCTGCTCAGCCATCACCTCTGGCCAAAGATGGGGAATGTCTTGGTGCTTCCCAGAGAGACCAGAATCTGAGTCTCAGGGGATGTATCTGCACTGGCAACTGGAACATCCCTGTTTCCTACCCCCAGAGATGACCCTGTATATCTGTGTGAGCACCAAAAATGTCTCAGCCACGGAGTTTGGGATACGTACATGCATGACAATGAGGGAAATTATGATTTCTACCTTCTTTTTTTTTGTTGTTTCAATTCGTGAAAAGAGGATAACACACAACACACAACATCTGTGTTTAAATGCCAGGTTATGGAAGGGCTCAGTATGATTCAGTAGCGTAAAGACAGAGACACATTAAAGCATGCCCCACAGTCCCTTAAAATCCCCGTCAGTCAGTCCTCAGGGGGCAGGGAGGGTTTCATTAACATGATCTCCTTGGCACAGGAGCCCCTCCTGTAATGATGTGACCTCTCCTGACTCCTCCATGTCTCCCACAGCTCACACAGTCAAACACACAGTGCTGATGCTGGTAGGACCTCCAGGATATTCCTGGGTTTGTTTCCCAGCTCACCTCCCAGTGTTATGGAAACACTGAGAGCCCTTGGACCACGGGCAGAAGGACCCTACAGCAGTGCCTGGGAGGAAACAGCAGCCAGACTGTGTAGCAAGAGTGGCAAGAGCCAACTAAAAGTACCATTATCAAAAGTGGGTAACGACTCTCCTTCTCATGAAGAGTGTGAATTTTGACAGCTGATGTCTGGAACAAAAAGGATAGAGGTGACTTCTGTGGCATCAGGGCAATGGCTGTTAAGCAAGGAGTGTGCAGCGAGGGCCAGCCCTCACGGGGTCCCTCAGGGTCCTGCCCTGGCCAGCCATGCAGGGAGTACATCCCTTAGGGGACACGTGTGTGGGCAGGAAGGACACAGACCTCCATCCTGGAAACACAGAGCTCATAACTCTGAAATCAGCATTTTAGAGACCACTTATAATGCCCCTACTTGCAATCCCTGAGCAAGTCTCAACTTTGTTTTCAGCATCTAGTATATATATTTTTAGTTCTATTATTTTGCATAATTACACAAAGAAAAGAAAAAAATATCCTATTAAAAAAACCTTTAAAATTTGAAGACAGTTGTTGGATGTGCTTTGCAGCAGATGTCATCTTTCTTCTCTGACCCTGACCCTCTACCATTTGTATTTTGCTTTAAATAATACTGTAATTTCACAATATGTATTCAGCTGGAACTATTCTTTTTGTTAAATAAACTTTACCCTTGTGCTGGCTGCTCCAGGCTCTGAAAAGAAACACTTCTTCCTTGTGAAGGATTCTTCCTTTCCTCCAAAATGTAGGTCTGAAATTCAAAAAAAAGAAGTGTTAGTAAATGGGCTGTAATCATACTGAAGGGCAAGTGAGTACTCCTCCTCTAAGGCAGAAGAAAATAAAGGAAAATCTGCCTTGCTTCTGCTGCTTCAATGCTGATAATTTTACAGATCAGCGGGCTTTTTTTAGAAAGAAGCCTGCTGTGCTGCAGTGTGTGTTTCAGCGCTGAGATACCTGAGTCAAGGCCTTAATGCCACACTTGGATGTGTAAATCAGGGCTCCATTTTGTGTCCCCAGCAGCACCTGGTGCTGCGGGCAGTGGAGGGCCCTGGCAGACACCGCCACAGGCAGCTCCACACTCACCACGGGCCTGAGCAGAAACTGAGCTGCATGTCTGTCCTCAGCTGTGCACCTGAGAGCTGCAGGGATGGTACAGGAGAGCTCAGTGCCTCTGACAAACTGCACTGGAATGATGCAAGGTTCAAAAATTACCTCAGAGAGGGACACAAACACCCTCCTCCTGAGGGCACAGCAGGGTCACAGTCCCCTCACTGCCCTCTGCCACTGGAGAACATCTCTCCTACTTCAATGTCTGCCTGGCCTCAGCTTCCTTCCAGAACAGGACAGCCACAAAGCAGAAGGAGCTGGGCAGCTCTGTGCTCAGTGTGTGCCACACAGCTGAAGCTGATGGGGTGCTGAGCAGTGACTTGCTCACTGCCCCAAGCCTGCATAGCACACACAGCTCTGTGGTGACTACCAGCTCTCTCAGTGATTACCAGTGTGCTTTTACATACAAATCTGTCCTTTCCTGCAGCTCCTCTGTACACTTGCCAGAGCATCAATCCTTGAGCTTGCTGTAGTCCCAAATAGCTGCTGTTCTTCCTATAGCGGGACCCACCCCTGCAGCACTCCTCATTTCACACTCTTGTAACTCAGAAATCCTTTAAACCACAGCAACAGAGTGACTTGAGCTACCTGCTAACTAGGGCTCTGTACTTACTGAGCTGTGGCAAAGCCAAGGAGCCCCTGGCAGCTGTCTGCAAGAGTGCTTTGGGTCAGATATAAGCCTGTGATTAGTTAATTCTGTTTAGAGAATGTACTTGAATTAAACATTTTCTCTCTCCCATTTTCATACACTGTTCCATTTTTAACAAGTATAAGGTGCTTAATAATCTCTACCACTGGCAGGATGAAAGCTCTCCCCCTCCCATCCTTGCCATTTCGTCCCACTGCAAAATGTATAAATTAATCCCATGCTAAAATTAACATATATTGCTGAGGCAAATGAATTGGCATCTCCGTGTGTATCTATTAGCTTCCAGAATTTCCTGAGAGAGCTTTCATTTAATTACCAGCCTGACAACCTAACTCACTCCCGAACTGCAGCCACATTTATTACTTTTATCTCCTTGGACACCTGCCTCTCTCCGTGGTTTATCAGATTTCTACTGAAGAGAGGGACAGAGTATTTTCTATTGCACCAGGCTATTGTTTCTTTAAAAGGCACTTACTAGAGCACTGACCTCAAACAGAGGGTTGTTTTGGTTGGGTTTGGATGGTCTTTTTTCTTTTTCAATTATCAAAGGACTGCTGCAGCGTTAACCCCCTCCCTCCCCCACCACACTTGGGCAGTCCTGAAGAAATGGGATTACAGACAGGAGCTGAAAGTCTCATCACCATCTCTGTGCAAGGAGCTGACCACTGCTCATAAGGACCCTGCCTGCAGTGGGAGTCCAAGCCCTCAGATGCTGTGACTGCTCTTCACACTCCCATGGATGAAAACTTCAAGAATCCTGAGCACAGCTCAGTGCCCTCCACTGCAGTCCAGTGGGGGGGATTTAGCTGAATTTCCCTTGAGGGTTTGGGTCACACTTTATACAGTCACTGATGCCTTCTCTATAATTGGTTGATAAAACACCAATGTAGATAACCAGGAACATTATAAAAAGTAATGCTGCCTCCATGCATTACCAACATAGTCCCAGGCAGCATTATGGGTTAGCAGCACCCTGTGTGAGTATGCACCAGTCTGTATCAGCTGGGAATCACAGCAATCTCCTCAGACTGCCTCAGGCAGCAGCTCAGGACACTGCTAGTTCAGGTGCTGACTGTGCCAACGGGGCTCATCCAGCCCAGTTTCAGGAGACAAATAGCTCCCACTTGTTTTTCTCTGGGTCACTCTACCTGACACACACACAGGTCCCCCAGGCAGGACTCTGGTGAGCTGGCGTGCTGTGACAGACACGTTCAAACCAGCAGGACCTGAAGCTGAGTGCTGCAGAGGAGCCCTTCCAGTGTGTATTCAGCAACTGCATCCTTTGGAGGTGCACAAGCAGACTTGCTGTGTTAAAAGGAATGGCTCACTCCTGACAGCCTCAGCACGCTGCTTCCAAAGAGTCTGGCAGGAACAGGGCTTCACTGAGAGTGATGCTTTTGAGAAGGATGCCTCATTATAGAGGAAAAATGAGAAATTCCTCTCTGTTCAGTTAATGAACCTTCTCAGCTTCCCTGGGATTTCACAGCAGTTGTAACTCCAGGCATGGTGGCTGTTTGGCAGGAAGCAGCTGCTGGCTGGGAGCTGTGCAGGAGGTGGCTGTGCTGTGGTCACTGCCCAGCATGGCTGGAGTCTCCTGCTCCCTCCTGGGTCGGGGTGTCAGAGGCAGCGCCCACAGTCCCAGCCAGAGACCCCCACCTCTGGCCCAAACACCTCCTGGGAACCACAGCAAAAGGTGCTTCAGGGAAACGCAAATTATTTTAACATACACCTTTTATTTTCAATAAGGTGTATTATTTTCAAATTTCAATGAATTATGTTAATTTTATATAGTTTAACCAAAACCAAGTGAAAATACATTAAACTAGTCAATCTGCTGTAACTCCAATGACTATTATTACTTTCTAATTGACTATTCTTAATACTCATTTTTGCATCATACCTTCCTATCACACATGAGCCAATGTTAATTAAGTTTTAAAATAGAATATTCAACAAGTTCTAAATGAGACTCAAAGCATAACAAAAGTAATGACTGTGAGACAGACTGTCATGGAATAATACATGAATGCTGAATGCTGGTATTAATTAGTAAATACAAGCTGTTCAGGAGCAGAAGTGGTGCCTGTCATGCTGATACGTGTTTGGATCATACGTGATCCCAGCATGCAGGGAAACCAAACGTCAGCTGCCAAAGCCTCAGTTTTTCTGACTGCTCGTTACTGTTTTGGGAAGCAAGTGTTGCTATTTTAGCCCTGCTCTGTGCACCAGAGTGTTTGTAGTTTGCAGTAGTTATCTCCAGGTATTCTAGGGTTGCCCATACGGATATAGCTTCTTATTTTGAGACAAGAACTTATTGGTGTTTAAAGAGTGGCCTCCTTAACTTGTGTTGAAATTGAATTCCTTCACAATCCTCTTTTCACTGATACTGTGATGCAGAAAGGGTTGGTATATGGAGGAACCGGAGCTCTGTATGCTAAACCAAGATGCAAACGGGGACATTTCTTCCATAAGAGGACACAATTTGTAAACATTTTAAATTTATTTTTTACTCCGAGACAGTGAGCTGAATTCCAACAGCACAGTACAGACAGTCTCGGGCTGCCCTCTAGTGTGAGCCGCTGTGGGGACAGGGCACAGCCTGCCAAAAACCCGCCTTGTTTCAGTTTGGTTTTGAAAACCCAGCCATTAAATCATCGGGATTTTCTGAGAACATTTTTGAATTATTATTATTTGCTTCTGATTTCTGTGCCACTGAGATCTATTTAGACTCTGCTTTCCAGCCCTTTCTTATTTCTGTCAGGCACAGACAAGCCAGTCTTTTGTCTGCGCCCTGGAGCGGCAGCTGCAATTCGAGATGAGAAGGAGCCAGGACTGCAAGGAAATAATGACCCTTCTGCTGGGAAGGACAGTTTATCAGCCTGGGGCGGGGGCAGAGCACGATGACAAGCCATGAGTTAATGGCGAGCTGTTAAAGCAGAAAAATTAATGGAAAAATATATGGAAAAGAAACATTTGAGAGATACATGGTACTTCAAAAGATGCTGCTCATCTGTCAGCCACAGCAATCTCAAATCAGTCAACCAAGCCCCTAATGCAAGAGTTTGGGCTTAGACACACAAATATTGCAAACCTTCCTCTGGCATACCTACACTGACACAAGATGAAGGTTACCCATGTCAATCACCCCATGTACCCACCAGGCTGGATGGCAGATTTCACCCTGCCCACCCACCCACCACCCCCAGACATGGCCCTTTCCTAGATGGCTTTTTCCAGGGAACCCTGAGTACTGAACTGCCTGGAAAGGTCCTGGCTGCACAGCCAGTGCTGGGAGGGAACAGCTGTGTTTGGTATGTGCAGCCACTGGCCCTGGAACAGCCATGGGAAGGGGGTGGGAATTGTATTATCTGAATGGAGGAAATCAGATCAGAGGGCTTTAAATGGAAATTATTTTCACCAGTACAAATGTCCCTAGGGACCAAATTCAGCTGCTAATACAATTTGGCCAAGAGGAATAAACTATATTGATCTTGAGAGCTCAAATGCTTGCTGAGACAGTCCTTCTAGAGAATTACAGTATTTATTTCCTGCATCACTGTCAGCAAAAGTATAGCAGTGATTACAGCCCAGTAACTTTTTGCACACACCAGTTAACTTCACGCTCTTCTCTCGCTTCAGTTCATAATTACTCTTTTTTTAAAAAAATCCCTGATCTGCTATTCTTGTGTCACACAAACATCTTTAATTATACTGTCTTTGGTCACTTCACATCTCAAGTTTTAGCTTTCTGTGACTGTCACAATACAGCTCACTCTGTAATTGCTCCACAGCCACCCAGCTCTCCCAAGACACTGCTATTCCCCAGCCTGGCCTGTGTAGCCCTGGTTCGTGCCTGACATGTTTTGGTTTCTGAAATTCCTTTCCCAGGGAATTTTCTGTGAACGAAAAACATGTTTTGGTAACAGCAAAAATGTTTACATTCTTGCCCTAGGAGGAGCTTCTTCTTGATGTCCCTCTGGTCTGACAAATGTAATTGAAAAAGTTTGTCTTCTTGTCACCAATCGAATTAGTCTGTGTAAAATAGTATAAAAGAGAAAACATTTTCTGAAAAGAAAGGAGTCACTTTTTCAGCCTTCTGAAGTCAAAGTCTTTGTGTCTTTGTAGTATTCTACAGCGCCAGGCCTGCACATGGGTTCTTCCCCATCCCTGCAGTTCTGCAGCCCCAAGAGGTACAGAAATGTCCTCCCCTAGGGCACACAGCTAGACTGTCCATGAAAGGGGTTTGCATAGCTGTGAGTGTATTGCTTACTTTTGGAAAGCAATAAATAAAGCCAGATAGATTTAATTGGATGAGAAACACCAATGTTGGCACCTATAACATGGTATTAATAATATATATGAGGGAATTTTATCACTACAAACCTATTCCAAGGTGATTTACTTGAAGTAAAAAGCTTCAAAATTCTAAGACACTAAGATAGGGTGCTGCACATCCCAAAACATGCATTACAGTTATTTGCTGGCATATTTCCACATCTCTTTTCATTCACATCTTACCCATCCTTCCTCATTTCTCTGAGTCTTCTTTTTCCTATCTACAAACTGCCTTTTTCCTATTCTGTGGTTTCTCAGCTTCTTCACCTATTCTTTTTCATGTTTATTTGATGTGTCTCGACTCCTGACACAGAGCCCTCTTGCTGGGACACACACTAACGCTCTGATCTCGCTCCCTCAGACATTATATCTGAAGATAAATTGGGAAATGAAGATGTAGAGCTGTTGGAAGAGACTGGTTTCCCCAGGCACCAGTTTAGCCTGGATCATTGGATTTACAACACCAGCACTGCCAACACTGATTTGACTATTAATCCCTGAAGTGCTCTAAGAATTGCAGCATAAATCCAGTGAAGGAGCACTCATATGGCCCTAAAGACTCATAGCACTTATCCTGGTACTCCATTCATGAAAATTGATCTTCTCATAGTAGCAATGACAACTCAAGGAGTCCATGCTTTGTAAAACCAAGAGATCCACTTGCTGTGGTAACACACTTAACTGCCAGGAGGTCTGAGATACAAACCAGCTGCTGTTCATGCTTAGTACTCTGCAGAGATTGGGCCTTTCTCCTTTACACACATCCAGAGAGATCTACTATTTCATTCCCTGTTAGGGATCACTTTAGCACCTTTGTGCCCCACAGCAGCACTCCACAAAATCATCATGTTTCCTATACCCTGCCTCCATAACTCCCTCTGCAAATATCCTTTACTGAGCAGTGCTTAATTATCTGCTAAGCCAATATTGCCATGTGACAAGAATATCAATCTTTCCTGTATTTGGAGAAAAATCATGCCTGAGCAGAGGACTGCAGGAGTTGGGACTGGGCTGGCAGGAAAAGGAATTGGCCGCTCTGGTTTCAAGGCACTTTGGTGTTGTAAGTGAGCAGGACTTTGTCCTATCCCAGGAGGTAAAAAACCCTGATGTGTCAGAGTATGTAAATCTCACAGCAAGTGGCATCTTCCTATGTTTTGACCATGATTGCTAGAAACATGAGGGCTGATTTTAACCAAAGATCTCATGTTGCTAGGTGTGCAGCTCCAGAACAGATCTGACACACTGTTAACCACTAAGAACAGCCAGGCTCTGCCTGCAGCAGCAGCCAGGGCTATGGCTGGATAGCCTTGTAGGACAGGACGGGACTAGGCAAGAACTTCTCTCCTACCAGGAGAAGTGTGATGGGAGGAACTTTAGTAGGGACAAAGAGGACCTCCGCCTGCCATGGCCCCGGAGCTTGGACAGTGGCCGGATCCAGCACAACACTGGTAAATCTCCAGGTGGAGGGAGATCTCCAGCACAACTGAAGCAACAACAGTGGGAGGCGAGGAGACTGCAGCATGGAAAGGTGGGAATGTATATCTCAGTAACTGTGATGGGAATGACTGCAGGAAGAGAGAGGAGAGGACTGACACTGCCAGGCTGTCCATGACGAGTGTCCAGACTCACCAGTTCCTATGGGAAGGACCTGACATGTCAATATCCAACAACAGCCTTGTGTACTCCGCGGGTCCTGTGACCATACTCACGCGGTGGATGACCACAGAGAATGAGGTGGCCTGTGTTACAGAAGACATGATCGACAGGGCTTTTTAAAAATAAACTCCTCCACGAAAGTAAATGAAATATCTGTTGCTCAGTGTCTCCCAGTTCAGAGAATTTATTAGTACAGGAGCACTAAATAGCAAATTCCCACAACAGCTTCCCTCACAGCACCCCCGCCTCCCGCGGCCGGCGGCGCCGCCTTGCGGCCAGTCCGGGCAGCGCCGCTGTGCGCGTGTGCGCCGGATGTGTCGTCAGCCCGCGCCGGCTGCGCCGCGACGCCATGGAGGGTCAGGGGACTGCGGAGCGGGGAGAGAGAGGGACCGGGGAGAGGGAGGGCGAGGGGAGGGCGGCGGAGGGCGAGGGACGAGGGGGGAACGGTGGAGGGTGAGGAATGGAGGTGAGGAACGAGGGGGGAGCGGTGGAGGGTGAAGGATGGAGGTGAGGGACGAGGGAGGGAGCAGTGGAGGGTGAAGGATGGAGGTGAGGGATGAGGGGAGAGCAGTGGAAGGTGAGGCATGAGGGGAGAGCGGTGGAAGGTGAGGGATGGAGGTGAGAGATGAGGGGAGAACGGTGGAGGGTGAGGGATGGAGGTGAGGCATGAGGGGAGAGCGGTGGAAGGTGAGGGATGGAGGTGAGGCATGAGGGGAGAACGGTGGAGGGTGAGGGATGGAGGTGATGAACGAGGGGGGAGCGGTGGAGAGCGGGCGCCGGTGGGCGATGAAAGATGAGGGATGGGTGAGGGATGCCGGGTGGGCGGTGGAAGGTGAGGGATGGAGGATAAGAGATGCAGGGAGGGCGATGCGGGGTGAGGGATGGAGGGTGAGCGCCCGCCCCGGCTGACCCCCGCGCCGCCGTGCCTTGCAGGACAGCTGTACCGCCGGCTGCCGCCCGAGGAGAGCGGGGAGCTGCGCCTGCAGGTACCGACCGGCCCCGACCCACTCCTACACGGTCTTCTAAACGCCGTTAAGCACCGACGGGCCGGGGGTGGGTTGGGTCCCCGGTTTCCCCTGTATATCCCGCTCGGAACTCGCCGTTTCGAACGAAATGCAAAAGAAGGGCTTTTCCTCCAAAACGTGAGTCCGAGAGCGGGCCGGACGCGAGGCCCGCAGTGTGCCCTAGCTCGGCAGTGCACGGCGGGGCTTCGGCGTGGGAACATCTCCCTCCACTGGCTCTGACGGGAAGATCGCCCATTCCCACGGAGATTTTGCCGACTTGATGAAACCCCTGGTCAGCAGCAAGTTCTAATTTAATTAACACGTACTATTCTAAAGCGTCCTTTCACATGTCTTTAGCCCCAGGGCTCAGAAGAAGCAAAGACATTTGTACATGCCTTCCTGAAGCGTAGCATGCCCAAAATGAAAGATGAAGATATCCAGGAGATGTTAACTCGGAAAGCTGTTGTTCTGGAGCATTATCACAAAAAAAAGACCAAGCAAAAGAGGAAGAAAACAAAAGGTTTTACTGCCAAGCAGAGGCGAGAGCTGCGTCTGTTTGAAATTGAACCTGAACAGCAAAGGTAGGACTTTAAATGTCTTCTTTGTGTGGTAAAGTGGAACTACATCAAAAGTGTGTAAAAGCAGCAGCACGTGCATGTGGATAGGAGCCTTCC
The DNA here is from genome assembly GCA_037834095.1 of Argya squamiceps. NCBI lineage: Eukaryota > Metazoa > Chordata > Aves > Passeriformes > Leiothrichidae > Argya > Argya squamiceps. Next base: position 14,565,268 of record JBBMKD010000025.1, read on the forward strand.
AGTGTGTAAACTCAGTCTAAAACACTACTTGTGGCATTCCAGCATGAGAAAGGAGTTCTCTTGTCTGCATAGATGAAGGATTCATTTCTGTTGAGTTCATTTTGTGTACCTAAATATGACAGGAAATCAAACCCAGACACAACCCCCTCTGGTTTCAGTTTGTAAAGTTGGACTGTCTGTGACCAGAGAGTCAAAATTCAGCATAAGGTTCCTCTAATTTATTGTGCTGAATGAAGCCCCTGCTTTGCTAACAGAGTAAGCAGGGAGATAGAACAGTGGAAAAAAAAGGAGAAATCTCTTCAGTCTTAGCCTGATACTCTAAAACACATCACTGTTTTAGGTTGGTAGAGAGGAGCATGCTTTGTGCTTGTTTTATAAACTAAACCAGCTGTTTGGGGTGGGTCACCTTGCAGGGTAACTTAAGGTTGTGTAACTTAAAAATGTCAGTCTTAACTGTGTGGAAACACAAATATAATCAATAATAATAGTAATCAATATAATAATAATAGTAATAATATCAGTATAATAATCATATTATATATCAATATAATAACAATAGTAATCAAAATAGTAATCAATATTACTAAATGTTGTATAATACTTTAAATTTATCTTTTTTTTTTATTATTTACTCCAGATATGCCATCTTCCTCCCACTCCACGAGCTCTGGAAACAATACATCAGAGACCTGTGCCATGGACTCAAACCTGATGCGTATGTTGACATATTTTAAATTTACTCTGGGTTCCATACAGTAGACACTACCAGTTTTATTGAGTTACTGCTTGAAACACTGTGGTTAACTGATAAGCATATTGGCACTGTTTCACAGAATCACAGAATTGTTGTGATTATAATAGTCATAGTCACATTTTATAAATGTGACAGTTGATATGATTTTTTTTCCCCTCTTTGATCCCGTTCTCTTCTTCAAGGCAACCCCATATGATTCAGGGCAAGCTGCTCAAAGCTGATCTCCATGGAGCCATTGTTACAGGTATTGTTTGCTTGTAGAACATCATCTGAAATTCAGTAGATGCTCCTGTAGTTCAGGGGCTTATTTTAAAATTCCTTTCAGTGTCATTAACTCTAGAATCACATGGTTAAGATTGTATTTCTCTCCTTAAAATGCTAATTACTTTACAACTACTCTTGAAAATCATGTTGGGTGGTTGCAAAGGTTAACTGCACATAAAGTGCATCTGAAATTTTCTGATACATACTTCTGTTCTTTCAGTTACAAAATCCAAGTGCCCTTCTTATGTTGGGATAACAGGAATCATTCTACAGGAATTTAAACACGTCTTCAAAATTATCACTAAAGAGGACAAATTGAAAGGTATGGAAGGCATTCTTTTTTCAGTTCTTTTCACAACTTGAGTCATACAAAAATTCTCAAGCATACTCTTAATTTTGTGCCTTTGAGTACATTGGTTTATATCAGTGTTTTTGGCTCTTTGCATGGAGTGGCAGAAGTCACCACCCAACAGCCCAATATCTTAGCAAAAACACATCTCATTAGAGATGAGCAATTCTTTAAAAGTGCAGCACTGCACGAGGACTAATTCCATTAAATGTGGAGGCTTGGGTTGTTTTTCTTCTCTTGATAAAGTATAACAACCTTGAAACGTGTCAAGGCTCAAATCTGCAGGTCAATAAACACCCCTGGTATGTCAGTATATTCCCATACCAGGGACTTACATTAGTGCACTTTGTTCAGTTTGTGTTCTTTTGCATTTCAGTTGTTCCCAAACTTAACAACGTGTTTAGCTTGGAGCTCGATGGATTCATTTCCTACATCTACGGGAGCAAGTTCCTGCTCAGAGCAAGTGAGCGATCTGCAAAAAAATTCAAGTTGAAAGGAACTATTGACCTGTGATTTCAGGGGAAGTCAGAAACATCCACAGAGATGTCTGCTGTTTTCCTGCAGTTCAAAGAGCAGGTTTTCTGGCAGGTGGAAAAAGTAACAGTCATGTGAAATATTTATAAAGCATTTCTTTTTACTGAAGAATGAGCAGTATCTGCTGTCTTTAAGCAGACTCAGCAACTGTTGAAATTGGTTGTGTCTGTTTTTTTTTATTTGTATATAAAATTCTGGCTTTTACTAAAGTTATATGATTACTATTAACTGCCTAACTTCTGTTGCAGTTTATAATTGTAAATTTGTACGGTGAAAATTACATTTTGTAACTCTGCAATAAATGTTATTTTTTTGCCTTCTGTATAAACTGGGCTTTAGCTCCTGTTCCATGCTTGCAGTGAGACTGCAGGTGCTGACAATTGCTCTTTATAATCATTATACCTGGGCCAACATCAGCATCTTGGCAAACAAATAGTGTGAGCTGGCAGGTTTTACTTTGAGTATCTCCCTGGCTGGGATTGATATTGTTGCAGGTCCCAGGTGTGTACAGTGTAACCCATGTCAGTATATATGTATGTATATGTATGTATATGTATGTATATGTAATAATGTGTAATGTAACCACACCAAACGTATCCTCACTGACACCCTGCTGCTTTCAGGCTCAGCCAGGTGTCTCTGTCAATAAATACACATTGTCATGGCACAGTGCAGGGGGCACAGCACAGCCCGTAAGAGGGAATTCACAGATGGAAGTGACCCCTATTCAATCTTGTATTTCAATTACCTACAGAATTGCTTTATGCATATTTAACCTCTGTCCACAGAGCTGTTGTGCTTGGTCTATCCTCAGCCCCTTTTATTTTTTACTGTACACGTCATTTTTGATTGCCCAGATTACAATCTCTCATTGTCTGGGCAGGTTTGACATGTTTGGGAGGTGGAAGTGACCCCTGTACTTAGATTGCTTAACATTTTTCTGTTAGAAAAGTGCTTCTGTGGTGGCTTTAAGTGTAATTTTCAGGAGCTTTTCATCATGAATTTCACTATCAAATTAAAGACTTGTACCAACAGGATTTTTTTCTCTGTCACCGTTCAAGCATTTGTAGCCAACCAGGGTAATTTCTTCAAAGAGAACTCAGCTGTTCTGAGTTCTCACAATCACACCCCAAAGCTGATAACTGGGGTTGGGAGGGCAGCCAGAGCTTTTCCCTGCACTGAAGGGCACACAAGGCAGCAGAGAGCCACAGCTCATCACCACCTCCAACCCCAGTGCTCCACAAACACTTCCCTGGCCTCCAAAGCTCTTCTCCAGACCTGCTGCTGGGAGAGGTCACAGGAGAGCTGCACCTCCCTGGCACAAGCCCTCAGACACAAACCACCTCCACCATCCCTGAATGGATGAACTCACGGTGTGAGCAGTACTGGTGTTCCAGAACAGATCCTTTGGAATCAGGACATAGAAGCAGTTGGTATAGAAATAAAAATCTTTGTTGCAATTTCATTAACCTTAAAACAATTCATTGTAGGAAATGTTTGAAATTGAAGCCAATTCACATCCAAGAAAAGACACGGAAAATTCTCTTTGAGGGGGATTTTCTCTAAAAAATGGGTTAGACAGCAATAGAGTAAAAACCCTGAAGAACTCTGACAAACTCATATTAAATCACTGAAATAACAGCAGCAAATAGCTGCTGTTAACTCTATATATTCCATTCATCCAGCGTTTTAGAGAAGTGTAAGAGAGAGCACAAAATTCTGATCCAGGACACACTTTCAGGAGACAGCAGCAGTATTTTCTCAAAAACAGCGTGGCCCTGATTTTGTATGAACAGGGCAACCCTCAGCCCCTTACCAGAACAGTTCCATGTGCCAATTCCCCGTAACAAACGCTCACCTCTGTTCCTGCTCTTAGATAAACCAAAACCTGATCAAGCCTGTCATGCTACAGCATTCACCAGCCTGTGCTCCCACATACAAGTCCAATTATACAGCAACAACTGATTTCATGGAATTTCACAGAGGTTTGACCTGCCTATGTCTCATGCTCCACATCTCTACAGTACTACTGCTAGATTAAAAAATATCTTCAGATATTACCCTAAATAATCTATTTTCTTGGGACCTGGCCCATCTCACCATTCAGTTACCTCTTCTTGGACCAGAATCAAGTATGTCACTGAAGCATCCCTTCCCATATGTTTACACAAGAAAGTATAGTCACAGCTTTTTTTAATACTGCCAGTAATACTTGCATGAGAACAGGCTGTTGATGATGCATGAGTTTTTATTTCTAGCAGGAGGAGATAATTTAGTACGTGTAATCCCTTGGGGGAACCTGCGAAGCAATGGGAGCAGCAGGGCAGAAAAAAAAATTCAGGCTGCTTTTTCTGGCCAGCTATGGATGCCACTAGTGGGGAGTGAGGGAACGATATAGGTCAGTGTCTCAAATAGTGCATGAAAATTCGACTTCGAGGGTCAGAGCCTGCGGTGCATCTGTGAGGCTGCACTGCCACCTGGTGCGATCTGAAGTGCTCACAGCCTCTGCCCAGCGCCGCCTTTGCCTTGTTTTTTGTTTAGAACACCCCACCAAAGGACAACGATGCTGTTAGAACCGCTGGGTGCTGGGTTTGGTTACGTAAACAAATAGGAATATGACAGCACGCAGGTCTGGGAATCAGAAGCAGCTGAGCAATGGTGACAGCCATTGCCCCTCCATCTGTCACAGCAGGGAGAGGGCTTCATCTGCCAGGGCAGAGCTACTGCAGTTTACTGCCAACTCACGGAATGCTTCAGCCTGTGCAGCTGACTGTGTTGTGTCACCAGGTGAGCCAGGCTTGGCAAAGGTGACTGTGTTTGTGCCTCTGAGCAAGTGAAGCAACCTGCCATGTCCCAGGTGGGTGTTAGCACAGCCAGGTAGTTCTCTCCAGCCAAGCCTTCCTCAACAAGGATCCCTGACTAATGAGGGTCGTCTCATCCCCGAGATGAGGTGGTGACAGCTAAGAGCAAAAGCTTAAAGAACAGTTAATTTCCCATTGCTTCCTAGGGCCGTGCTGCATTCACTCCTCAGAAAACAGAGGCCTGGAAGCACCTCATGTCCTAAAGTCCCAGAACTGCTCAGAGGAAAAAGAACCTTTGGAGATCACCCAGTCCAATCCCCTTTCCAAGGCAGAGTCACCCGCAGCAGATGGCACAGGAGCGTGTCCAGGTGTGTTTTGAATGTCACCAGAGAGGAAGGATCCACAATCTCCCTGGGCAGCTGCTCCAGAGCTCTGCCACCCTCCGTATAAATAAGTTCTTCCCTCAAGTTGAGGCCAAACTTGTGTTTTAGTTTATGGCCATTGCTTCTTGTGCAACTGATGAAAAGAGTCTTGCACCATCCTCTTGGCACCGACCTTTGAGATATTTATATGCATTAATGAGATCCCCTCTCGGTGTTCTCTTTCCCACACTAAACAGGTCCAGCTCCCGCAGTCCCTCCTCATGAGGTGCTCCAGACCCCTCATCATCTCCGCAGCCTCCGCCGGACCCTCCCCGGTAGCTCCTTGTCTCCCTTGCACTGAAGGTCCCAGAACTGGACAGAGCACTCCAGGTGTGCCTCACTATGGCTAAGCAGAGCTGCTTAAACACCTGCGGCTCCTGTGCCGAGCTCAGCCGGGCTCCCTCGCGCTGTCCCTGCCCTCGGTGACCGCAGTGCCCCCGCCGCACCGGGCCATGCCGCGGGAACTACAGCTCCCATGGTGCCGCGGGGCGGGGCGGAAGCGGGGCGCACCGGCGGAGCGGGGCCGCGCCGAACCGATGGCTGCGCTCAAGTACGCGGGGCTGGAGGACACGGACAGCGAGGAGGAGCTGCCACCGGGCTGGGAGGAGCGCACCACCAAGGACGGCTGGGTTTACTACGCCAAGTAAGGGCGGGAGCGGGGCGAACCCGCCGGCAGCGCTCTGACCTCCCCTGGGCAGCGTCCGCAGAGCCGCCTATCACGGACGAGCCGCGGGGCCGGAGCGGTGGGACCGGCGTGCGGGTGACTCGGGGTCTGTGTGCGGTGCCCGCCCGGCCCCGGGGAGCGCTGGGCTGGGTGGCTCTGACAGCCGCAGCCGCCCCTGCGGAGCCGCTCCGAGCAGGCAGCGGCCGGAGGTGCCGAGCCGCCGCCACTTGCCCCTCGTGGGAAGGATGCTGGAGCCGCTCGTGGGAGCGGCCGGGAGCTGTTCCGGGCTGTTTCAGTGTGCCTCAGGGCTCCGTGGACGATCTTTGTGCATTCCGGCCAAGCCTTACACAATACTGCAGATTTCTTCATTGCGAGAGCAGAGGAGAAACAGGTCGGATGGAAGTTAAAAGCTGTGCGTGCTGTTCCTCTGCTCTTCAGTACACCTTGGCCAAGAGATAAAGAATCGCGTTTAGCACCTTGTGGTCCGTGCCACTGGACGTGATTCCATCCTGCCAAGTTACGAAGGGGATGTGCCACAGGATGAACTAACTCAGTAGAATATATGTTAATACATCCATAACGTATGATACATAAATCTCGTGCAGTTTCTGTAGCCGTGCTGGTGTTGGGATCTCCTTCCGCCTGTTTAAAACTACAGAGTTATTCCCTTCCACAAAAAGGTGGAAAAGTATTATTCAGTTTCACTCAAGCTGAGTTTGCCTCGTTCTCCCAAGTCATGCTCTTATAAACACTGAACAGAATGCTTTAGTTTAGTTTAGTAAACACTGCAGTTTCTCTCTAGGTGTTTGTTTTTCTTAGGTCAATTGCCTGTATATTTCCTTTGACTTCAAAAGCTCTTTGAGGAAGGAATCACTTGGTGAAAGTAACAAACCTATGAAATAACAAGGTATTTACTGAGCATAACTGTTACACAGTCAGTTCAACAGGTCAGTTTCTGACCTCTTGTGAAACCGGACTGGTTCAGTTTAATGACATAACATGAATATATCTTTACTGTCTGAAAATCCTGCCCAGTGTGTCTAAAAATATATTGGATGTGAAGAGGTGTTGCACTGTTGCTGCCTTTAATTATGCACTCTATATGTGTGATGCTTCTGCATATTCTGGGAATTTTCTTTAAACCTCATCACCAATATGAACTTTTAGCTGGAATAAGATTATTTTGGTTTAAGACTTTTAAAAGCGTTTATGATGAGTTAGGTGTGCACGCAGTTGGACAAGCATTTGTGTGTCAGGCTGCTGTAATTTGGTTAAATGTCTCCTATTTTCAGGTCACTCAGGTGCAGTTGTTTAGTCTCAGCTCCCCAGCTTGATCCCTGTAATACCATGTGCTGTCACCGTGGGGTTGCTGTGAGAAGGGAAAGTTGCTTATGTTGTGTGTAAATCGCTGTTGGGCCTGTAGGTTATTTGTAGTTACTTGTGTGTTATTTATTGCTGTTGTCACTCTTTATTTCACACTCGGGCAGCTATCAATTTGGACATTCAATTAATCCCTGCTTGACTCTTAAAACTTGGTTGTTATTTAAAAACACTCAATGAAAGATGAGATTTTAATGTCCAACCCAATTTCACCACTTTGGTTATTTTAAGACCTTGTTTATGTGCCCACGACTTTGCTTATTAGTTTATAGTGCAGAAAAATCTTATGATGGAGTATTTTAACTCTGCTAGTGGTTGAAATGAATAAAGTCTCTGAATTGGAAGAAAAGATGGGATATCATTTTTATGTGTATTAAATAAATATCCTGCTAGTCAAGGCCTGTGGATAAACTTGTCTGTCCAAAGCTACAATTGCTCATTCAGAAATCCAAATTTCTTATGTTGTACTGTACAAATCAGTATTGTTAGGCAGGAGTTTTAGAAAGTTGCTTTTCTTATTCGAAGACTTTCTAATATTATTACTACTAGTTGGTGATAAAGTCTTTTCTTGCTTCTTTCTACCTTACTCCTGCCAAGGATCATCATCTTTTTGAGGTGTTTTCTGGGTCTGTTAATGTTATTTTTAAATGAGTTTTTGTTTTTTTTTTTCTTCTCATAAGCAAGAAAACTTGGATTGGAAGTCAAACATTATTTGAATTTTTATAGACTCATGTGCTCTCTGGTTAGTTACTTTCAGAACTGTGGTGATATTTTGGGTTACATCAGAAAGATTATTAGGCAAATTTAAAAAATCTTAAACTTTTTCTTCTCCTGCAGCCACCTAGAAGAAAAAACACAGTGGGAACATCCTAAGTCTGGGAAGAGGAAACGTGTTGCAGGAGGTTTGTGTTAAACTTTTGTCATGAGCTCAGATTGTTACAAACATTTAGTTCCTCCACAAACTCTGACTGATCTCATTTTGATCTCCTAGTTGTCCCTGATTCTGAGCAGAGTATGGCTGATTTCAGTGGGGTTTTATCTCTGTGATTGTGTCTGTGTAGAGTGATCACTTTGCAGTTGTATGGCTTTCCTGTATTACTCCATAAAGCCAAAGTACTAATGCCAGGTTACAGACTTTGTTTTAGTGTGGCTTTTAAAGCATATGGTCAAAAGCTGGAGTTCTCTCTTTTCCTGGTGTCCATCAGATAATATTTATAGTTGGATTATATTCTTCAAAGAATGTATTTCAACAAGGGGTATCCCTGGCACAGAAGGAAGCCTTGTTAGTTTTCATTTTACCTGTTTCCCCCAACCCAGTTGAATATTTGTGCCAGAACAGAGGGCAGACAGTGTTGCAGGACACTTCCAGAGGAAAAAGACCTCTCAAGGACTTTGGATCTGTGCCTTAAATCAGATTTCCCCAGAAGTCTCTGTACCTGGGGGTGCTGCACTGTTGGCAAGCCATGTTTCTTTTGTCGTTGGTAATCTGACTATAAGTGAAATATTTTCAGTAAATCTTATATTAGTCAAAGTGAAATGAGTATTTTCCAGCTAAAAATAGAAATACTGTGAATGCCATCTGTTAGGTACTTTTATAGGATCTTTCATATAAGACTTTTTTACATAAAGATATATAATTTTTCTTTTATCTGTCCTTGCAACTTCATAGAATCATTTAGGTTTGATTTATTCTATCTCATGCCCACTTGAGGGCTCTTATCTTTCAGCTTTTGGTATATGTTACACATAACTTTTCCTATATGGTTTTGCTATTTAATTTAGCAGGGATACACACTGAACAGTAAGTAGCACAAATGTGTATGTGCTTGGAAGCATGATTGCATTTTGCTGGGGGTTTTTTGTGCTATAACATGAAAAGATTTTTTACACTGTCTTTATACTTAATCTGCCAGTCATTACACTTGCACCAGATCTTCTGTGTATTGTACTCCTGTGAGAGAGCAATTGTGTGTGATTAGGGAAGCAATCCTTCTTTCAAGTTCTGATATTCAAGGGCAGCAGGTAGCTGCACCACCTACAGAAATAATGTAGAATTGTGTCTCATCAGCCTGAGAAATCACTTAAACTTCACACTAAAGAGTATTCCAGTGCCTGAAAATAAAGTTAATGTTTTATGTACTTTCTAGATCTGCCATATGGATGGGAGCAGGAGACTGATGAAAATGGACAAGTCTATTTTGTGGAGTAAGTATCTCAAATTGTGGAGTGTGTTGAAGGAGGACAGCTGGGTTACATGCTGAGTAGCCTTTTGAGTTATGATACTGTGACAATATCAGCTGGAAAGACAAAAAGATTAATAAATGCAGCTTCAGAATCCAAATGCAGATATTGCAGTGTCTGCTGTTTCAAGGACAAGCGTGGGATCCTTTTATAGACTTGTTAAGATCTTCCTAATATAACAAGATTTTTTTCTTTCTTTCCCCTGAAAAAAATCTGTCTTTTATGTCATGGGTTTATGTGAAGGTCAGAATGAGTTGTGAAGTATGTAAATATAATTATTAATGGATGCTGTCACAACTTGAAAAAAAGTTTGATTAAATAATGTGATTGGAATGATTTTAACCAAACTGGAAAAAAAAGATATTTGGGAATCTAAACAATCCATTGGAATTGTACACAGCAGTAGTTGAAATACATTTAAAATCTAAATGCAGAGAACAGAAGGGTTCAAACAGTTGAATTTTTGTGTTCTTTTGCAGCCACATAAACAAAAGGACTACCTACCTTGACCCAAGACTGGCCTTCACAGTAGAAGATAATCCAGCAAAAGCTACTACTAGACAAAAATATGATGGCAACAGTACTGCAATGGAAATTCTCCAGGGCCGTGACTTGAGTGGGAAGGTGGTTATAATCACAGGAGCCAATTCAGGAATAGGTAGGTTAACATGGCACTAAGGTAAAATATGGCAAACTTTATCTTACAGGCTACTTGCTTGTTCAAATATCTCTGTATTTTTGGTTTTCAAACTTGGTTTACACTTTTTGTCATATTAAACTCCTAGTTAGAAAGGTGTTTTTTTAAAAATGTGTGGAGAATTTTGAGGTTACAGGAGAGCTACAGGAAAGACATCAAGTGCTGAGACAATTGATTTTTGTCTAGAAAAATATCAATGGAGGCATTTTACATTATGCAAATGTATGAAGGATGGCTGTGAAAGAGAAGGAAATTTTATTTTTATGATTTTGGCTAGGACCAAAATGAGGAGGTTTGTATGGCTGCAGGACAGTTCAGGTAAAGTATTCAGAAAAACTTCTAATGCCAGCAAGTAAAGTGAGGTAAAGATTTTCCCAGGAGACTGTGGAATTTTTATATCTGAAGGAACTTTCAAGTGAATTTGATGATGAACTTGTGTCAGGATGTTTTACTCGATGCTCCTTTAGTTCAAAGAAGTACAATTTATGACCTTTAGTAATCCCTGTTAGTTGTATTGTCTCACAGGTTCATAAATCTCTTCAGACACCCAGCTTGTTTAGATACCTGTTAAATATTCCTGCTTCTATAGGGAGTGAGTGAGAGATTCAGATTACTGCTAATCTTTTGATGCCTTTTGTTATTTGCATTTATCTTTGTGATGGGATTACATCAATATTGAAGGGGTCCTTATTCAAATTATTTGGTGGGTTTTATTTTAGTTCAGAATTTTGACTTAAATGCATTTTTGAGGACATTGGAAAACCTTGAAGACATTCTGGAAAATGGATTAATAACAGGACTTACCACTCTGAATTTCCTTGGGTTTTATTTCTTAATTATTTAAGGAAGTGTTATTCCCCAGGTGTCACATGAGGAATTTGGAGCTTTGCTGTGCCTTGCAGTTTAGGTCTTAACAGCACATCCTGCTGTCACTGCCTGATGTGCTGCTACAGATTGGCACTGCAGTTGGGGCAGCAGGTGTTGCACTTACCTGTCTCAATGAATTTGGGCTTTCTAATGAGGTTTACATTCCAAATTCTTGGTGCAGCGTTCCTCTACATTGCATCCAGCACTGCAGTTTGCTTTGTGTGCAACTGTGCAGTCTCTGAGCATTTCAAGAATTACCTGGACTCAAAGGGATTTGCCTTCAGCAGGGGCAGAGCTGCCATTCAGCCTTGCTGAATGAGTGAGAGGTGTTTTCAAATATGGCAAAAGATTAATTCAATATATGAGATGGTTTTGTCAAGATTTTTTGTTTTATGTTTCTCCCTTAGTTTATAATCTGGATTAGTCACAACTAATTGATCTTGAAATATTTTTTGCTTTGATTTAGTCCATAATAAATATGAAGGTAGCAAATTTGTGATTATGGCCCGTTTAACTCAAAACTCTTGCATATCATGTTGCATTTAATGCAGCTTTAATCCTATGCAGTGTCTGGTGTTTCTTACCCATTGCCATGGAACGTGGATTAATTAGCTGGTTCAAGGGGACTCTTACCATTTTTGGAGCTTCTTTTGCAGTTATTTTAGGATTTCAACATCAGAATTCCACTTGATGTTGTAGATAGTCCTTTTAAATTTTCTGTGTATGTTGGAAGTAATAGTTTGCTCCCTGAGTATTTTGAGGAGTAGACAATTCCCGTGATTTCAGAACAGCAAAATGTTTTCTTTTAGAGGTAAGCGTAAATAATTTGGGGGAAATACTGTTGTCCATTAAGTGGAAAGAGATAAAAAAATAATTTATTACATGTTGAGCATTTGTTTGTACTCCGTAATGCAAGGAAAAAAATAACCCTTTGATTGTTGTCCAAATGAGTTTCAGTGGTATATTTGAAAATAACTGACTATGGTGTCTGTCCATTTGCTGAGAAATGTTTCATTTCAGGATGTGTAGAACAAAGATCAAGCTGTGACTTGATAGACTGAAGCCAGAAAAATGCATTTTCAATTACTGCATTGCTGGATGCTCAAGATAAAGTTTGGAAAATGCTGAGAATCCCTTGAAAGATGGATGAACATATAAGTGATGTTTTTATTCATCCATGTACTCTGCTTTAAGATAGCAATGTTAAAAACAGATCAGCAAAGATGGAATGATATCTTAATTCACTTTATTTGTGAATCTAATACAGGGACTTCTATGTAGCTTGTCAGGAGCATTTTTTCCTTTAGAGTTGAAAAATTTCCTCAACTTCTGAAAAGTAGGGATGCTTACTCAGTTACTGAGGGAATACTTTGGATGACTTCAGCAGTTTTGGGGTTTTAGTGGTGTCACACATCACGTCATTGCCATTAACTCAACATGTCTGTAAACAGGGACACTGTCTGCCCTGTGCTGGTTCTTTTCATTCCTGGTTAGGAAAGTGGTCTGTAAGAAGCTCCTAGATTATACACCCACTTTCTTAACTTAATCCTTACAATTGCTGTGGGTAGTATGAGGGGAAAAACTACTAAAAAATACATTTGTAAACACTTAATTATTTTTGATTAGCAACTTGGAAAAGGTTAACAAATCATTAATATTCTTAGAATACAAAGAGCTCCTAGAAGCTCAAGAATTGTTAGTGAAATATTTTGTTTTAGAAGCTTTTTCTTCTGACAGTGTAGTCCAAGTATTCTTTAGGGTTTCTTTTCTCATCAATTTTTTTAAGCTCAATCCAAATTTTAGTCCAAATATCACATTGGAAAGTTGAGGTAACTTTTGGTCCCAGTAAAGCTGGTGTATTAAAAAGAAGTAGGACAGCCTTACTGAACAGTTCAGTCTTGTGCTGTCAGCCCTGGCTTTAAAAGCATATTGTTCTCTGTACATTTAAACCTGAATAGTGTAAATTGTCAGTTGGTTCTGTCAGAATCTGTAAGACTTACTCCACTGAGAGGAATTGAAGGTGTGTGCAGTTTTGAGTGTTGTTTTTCTGTTTAAAGATCTCAACACAAACTTACAGAGAAGGACCTTCCCCAGCTTGCTGCTGCTGTGAGCTGATTCCTGCTCACCAGTGCTGCCAGTAGAGGTCTGTGTTGCTCTTTGAAAATACTGAACAAAAGCGACCTGGTGCTTATTGCTCTTCTTAGGAAATGCTCCTGTAATTCTCTTGTTTGTGTTTTTAGTTATTAGGGCTAGAATTGTAAATTTATAAAAGTGTGTCAGCAGTTCCTCTAGGTTTAATTTCACACAGAGATGTGGTGTTTTCAACTGTATGTGTAAGCAATCTCAAATTATGCATTTTTAAAAAAATACTCTAACTTGGTTTTAGTATCAGAGAGCCAGTTGTGCTGCTAATATGATTTTCTGACTTAAATAAAAATTGCTGTCTGTGTTTAAGGATTGTATATGACCATGGGACCACGGTGTGTTCTGGTTTCTGTGTCAGGTGCAGTGACTGTGGAGTGTGTCTGAGTGGTGACGTGCAAGTGGTGTTGGAGAATTGTAATGGAAGGGCAGAACGGGTCTGTTCTGTCCAGGCAGGCAGATTCCACAAAGTAGGGTGTTTCTTCATGCTTTTCCAAGATTTTATCACACAGCTGTATTGATAATCACAACCAAGCAGTTGCTCAGACTGAGGTTCTAATTCTTCTGCTAGATGAAGGTCGAAAGAAGCCTGTTCATTGCTTTTGAAAGGGATGCCCAAAACAATCAGATTAGTTTATTTTTCAGAGGCTGAGGAAAATCCAGAAGCTTCAGCCACAACATGGCTTGCTGTGTTGCTTTCCTTGATAATGTTTTAGATTGTTTTCCTCAAAATAACTGTTGTTTATTGGTTTGTTGGAATTCTCTATTTTTCTGGAACTTTTACTTCTGTGCTATGGAGAAGCCTTAGCCAGGAGAGAATCTGTGGATTAGGTACTAAATCAGTGCTTAAAAGATGAGTCAGTGCTGCAGTAAGGTTTTGGTGTGTATATACATTTGGTGTGAGAAGTTACCAGGGTTCTTTTATTTTTTGTACAGAACTTCAGTGTTAGCAACTTTTGTCATACTGGTGCAAAAAGTTTGGAAATGGGCTTATAACCTATCTCAATTAAACATCTCCTTTATGATATTAAAAATTGTTTTCAATAACTAGCCATTTAATTTTTATAAATGATAGAAACTTTTCTGTTTTATTCTTGTCTCTTGTAACTTTTTCCCTAGCGACTCTCTGAGCAACCTGGTCTGGTGGAAAGTGTCCCTCTCTGTGGCAGGGGATTGGAACTGAGTGATCTTTAAGGTCCTTTCCAACCCAAACCTTTCTGTGTTTTTAGATGAAAAACTGGATTGAAACAGTAAAAAAAAAAAAAGACTTATTTCAAAACTTGTGCAAATTAGATTGCAGAAGTATCACTGGGGTTTTGAAACTCTCAAAGTCTGATTACAACTAAAAATTATTGGTACGTATTATCAAAAGATGACACAGTCTATTATAACGTGTTCTTACAAACCAAGGAAATGCAAAGCAACCTACATTTTTCCCCTCTTAACTACTAGAGTAGATTTAGCAGAATTAAACAGACCCTTCACATATCACTGAGTACTTGATTTTATTAGTGTTAGACTGACTGTTTTAAATATGTTCACTGTCTTCTGCTGTACTGCCTGGAGTTTGGTGGTCTAAGCCCACAGGTGTTTGTCTGTCAGGAGGGAATTATCCAGCTCTATTTTTGAACTAGATTGCAAGTTTTCCTTGAAAAATGTGCACATTTTTCTTTGGAAGAACTGTTTATTTTCTAATTTCTCTCTCCTGTTTCCACATGAAATAGGGGTTTTGCAACTGGCAGGGCTTTTACAAAGTGCTCAGGATAGTCTTTGTTTCAGCTTTACTTCATGATTTCTTGTATGGTTTGGGAATTTTTCTTACACTGGAACACCTGAACTTTGTCAGCCTTGAAAAAGTCAGCTTGTTTTTGTTGGATAGTTTGTTTTGGGAAGAGGAAAACCTCTGAGAGAAAATACATCTGTCTGCTTTTGGTCCGTATTGTTACTTTCCTCATTCTATTCATGTGATGATTTTAAGATTTCTTAGTGTAAGCTTCTTTTTTTATGTGGCTTATTATGATGAAAAAAGAGCAAGGTGTTTGCTTTCTAGTAATTATTATTTGCATCCTGTTTCTTACAAGAGCAGAAAAAGGGATGTGAGCTGGGGCAGCAAACTTGTGACAGCACCTCTTGAATGGTGTTTTCCCCCAGTTTAGTGAAAAGAGTTTGTTATCTGAACGAAAATTAATAAATCTGTGAAATCCTGTGGATTAATAAAATTTCTGCGTGTTTTTGTTAAGAGTTTCTGCACATGGTTCTGATGTAGCACAGAGAAGGGAATGCTGGGGTTTTGCTGAGGGGATGCATCTCATGTTCTCAGTACAGAATTTGTGGTGAAGGGAGACTGGTGCAGCCTTTGCAGAGCTGGAGGTTTCCATGCTGGGAGTGTTTCACATGTGGAGAACTGGAGTGGTGCTTATTTATGGAGGTTGGGGCTCAAAGCTTATTGTGAGGCAGACAGAAAGATCAGCAATATCTGACCTTGGATTATTTTTCTTGGCCAAGTCCTAGCTGTGCCTGAGAATGTTTTCATGGGATACTTCTGTGTTTATTGGGCTTTTAAAAGCACGGAAGAGCTGTTCCTTGATGTAGATTTTGATTTTTTGTGACTCTTAGGCTCCGAGTATCGTGAATTAACTTACACCACATGAGTAGCACTACCATGAAAATGTTGGTGCCTGTGTAGAAGTTTTGTTGTTTGCTTCTTACTTAAACTTACACTTAGCTGGTTTTTTTTCAGGCATTTCCTTTGTGGAAGTCCAAACCTTTGTAGCAAGCATGATTTTTGTTGTAAAACAAACAGTTTGTTGGGGGAATGGGATTATGGTGCTTTTCCAGGAGAGCCTGGGTCTTGCAGGAAGTGTATTTTTGGCCAGAGGAGAGTATTAGGGTAACTGGTGTTGAAAAGCACAATTTATGGAGGGGAATGTGCCTCTGGGGCAGAAATTTTGGCTCCTTCTGTTGTGGGATGTTTGTAGCTGTCAGTCAGGGATTAGTACTGATGTAGTTTGAGCAATTAAAAATCCACTAAAAGCTATTATTTTCAAAATTCAATTAATAGAAGAGAGTTTTCTTTAACTTACAGAGCTGTATTCTTAAAATTTATGGCAGGTAATAGTGAGTGAGTTTTCCATGAGTGCCATCACTCTGTTTTAACTCTGGTTTAATATTGTGGAATATTAATATTTCTCTGCTTTACATAAGGCTCCAACTGCTTACTTGTTACATACTGTAAATATTAAGAGGTCCCCTTGGACTTCCTGTAATTTATTTTTCTTATTGAGTAAGCTGAAAATGGTGTCAGATGTTCATACTGCTTTTTCATGTCCATTTTGATGAATCTATTTATTACTTGTGTAATGAGCAGTACACATGGTTGGTTAGCCAAGTTATTGAACTTCATCAACCTTGGCTGGAATTCACAATGCATGTGAAACTTGTTGTAACATGTAAGAAATTACATCTGGGCTAAAAGGTTCAATAATGATTACTGCTTGTAAAGGGAGTATTTTCACAAAGGATGGGATTGAGCTGTGGGCCTGTGTTGTACTTTCAGATATTCCTTTTACAGAGGAAAAACATATTTATAGAACAGGGAGCCTTTCTAGGTGATACTTCTTGTCTAATTCTAGTTCTCCTATATCACAATCAGATGGAAGGAAGCACTATCACATTGTGCATTCAGAGATTGAGGAACTTGAGAGATTCTGGTCTGTTCCTCTCCTGCCCCTGGCAAGCATGGGCAGCCTGTCCTGCTTCTGTACATTTGTACATTGTAGACATTGATTGTGCTACTTAAGATTTTGAAAAATGTGTTATTAGCTTTATTTTACTTATGTATGGATGCAGTAAATTACCTACGTTTACAGATTATGTTCATGTCCATGTTCCACTTTAAAGTGGGAGTTGGATTGTTCTGTCACAAGATAAAATATATATTTCTCTGAATGCTATTCTGGTTCTTCAGCAGAGGGAATAATTAAGATATATGAAGAGTAGAAAATGTAGCAGCTAAAAAAGAAAGTTTTTTTAAGAAAGACATTTGTTTGAGTCTGTGTCCAGCTGTGAGCAGATGCTGAGGGGTATAAACTTTCTCTTGCTTGAAGATTTTTAATTCTGATGGTAAAATTAGATTATTTTGTGCCTTGCTAAGCAAAGAGGAGTGCATAAAACCGTGCATGACCTATTTGGCAGCACGCTTTTGGCATTGTGAGTGAATGAAGATTGTGATCTGTGAGAAGGTGTCTCCCTCTGTCTGTTTCTGAATTGATTCTGCGGTCAAGGGAATAGAGCCTGAGACTTCTTGGTTCTGCCCTTTGCATCTGGCACTTTAAACACTCATGTCTGGCAAAACAAAAAGTTGTGTATCTAGAATGTAAGGCAGAGAGAGGCTTCATAACAGAATAGAGGAAAGAACTTGGTATGGAGTGTGTAACTGTTAGTGGTCCTTTGGTTTAGGGCATGGTTGTCACTGAGCTCTTGGGTGGGCTGCTGGTGTTCCAGCTCTTAGCAGATAGACTTTAAATGTCTTCTAAAAAGATACAAATTAATTTTGGTGTGGGAAGATGCATGGCACGTTTTCATGCACTTCTTGAAGGTGTGGCAAAGAGGTTTTCTATTTATTATTTTTTTCCCCATGGCCTTACGTTGTAATTAATGGCTCCTAATTCTTGCTTGTTTTCCATTCTCCTTGCTTTTGTGTACAGACACTTTTTGTTAATACTGTTCTTATTCTCCATCTTTTGTTTCAGAACTCCATCTCCTGCCTTACTTTGTATGTCGGAGCCACATGATGGATCATTTGAATTCCATAACAGCTTCCCACCTCCCTCTTCCCTTCGTAGTTTAAAGCACACCCAAAGGTTTGCCAGTTTTGAACTAGAGAGACCAATGAACTGCATCTTTCCTGTACTCAGGTCTTTCTCCTTTATTAAACTCTCCCTTTGCTGCCAAACTAAACAAATTGTCTTATCTCGTATGGCCCAAAGACAGAGGTGGGTGGAAACTGCCAGAAATCAGGTAGTGTTGTTTAAATTTTCAGTCTGTTCCTTTCCCCCTGATACAAAATGTGAGCTCCTTAGAACAGGACCTGGCTCTGTATGTTTGATTCCCTAAGATATCTCTTTTTTTGTAAGCTGAACTGTGAGCTTTTTAGGACAGAACCTTGTTTTATTATTTATCTGTAAAATGTTTAGCGTGCATTTTAAAACCTTTCACTGTTTGTGTAACTGATATAAATAAATACCAAGTTTGTTTTAAGAAAAAAAATTGGTCCAGTTTATGTTGTAGTACTTTCTCTGTATCTTTACATAACACTGAGCATTTCTCAGGAAATGACTTTGAGATTAAAGCTGGGAGGATCTAGCACTTTAGCTGACAGCACAGTATGTCTTTTAATTATTCTGCCTTGGAAGAAGTATTCCTCTTTATTGAATTTACTTCTTTTATTAACATTGCACTGTTGTACTTGCCAAAAGGAGATACAAAACATGCAACTAATTTTTTTATTATGTTTAATTAGGGCTCAGCTCAGCAGTACAGAAAACCTATGGTAGTGTTGGCTAAGAGAGGAACAGAAGTGTACTTGAAAAGAAACTAGACAATTTCTGGCTTTTTTCTCCATTTTTTGCTTTGGTGGGTAAAACTATTGTGTTACTAAAAGCTACTGCTGGTGCAAAGAGCAGCTTTAGAGAAGAAGTGTTTGCCAGCCTCATTTCTGTGAACTTGGGCTTTTTTTAAAAAAATCTGATTTAAAAAAAAATCCTAGGAGAAACAGTCAAAGATAAATTTTAAATTCTCTGGGATTTTTTCTGGTCACTTGTGTAAGGAGGTGTGTTAAAAGTAGCAGCAATAAGGGAGGAAAAAAGCCCCGAAGTTTTGGAAAGGGGTGAGGGGAAGCAAAAACCCCACCCCTCAAAACAGCTTTTAAAATCTAGTTGATACTGAATTTCTGATCAGACTTATGTTCCATTAGGAATGCTGTGAAGGCTGGCATTTTTACACAAACCCTTCAAGGGTGTGTGGGTTAGACAGAAACTGAAATCTCTTTGCTGCTGCTGGTGTTGGGTGAATCCTTATGGGTTGTGTGTGGGACTGGTGTGAGTTTTTGTTGCCACCACCTCTGCTCAGCTCATCTCAGCTTTGCTGTTAAATAACGATGAAGCCACAGCAGCATCCACAAAAATGTTATTTATTTCCTTAATAATGCTTTCAAGTACTGGTATTTGTAAATAGACTGGCTTTATTTAGGCAAATAATCAAGGCACTGGTCACTTATCCCACAGTTGCTAAACCTTCAGGAATAATTACTGCTGACACATGGAGTGCCCAAAATGTCACAGCAAATTTGACTGCTCAGACCTGATCTAGATTTCGTCAAGATTCTGGTTTGATGTTGACTTACACTATGGGCAGATCTGTTGTTTTCTGCTACTCCAGATTTCAGTTAAATGTTTAATTTGGAAGTGTTTATTTTGCAGTAAAAATAGAAGTAGTGTGTTAACATAACTGTAGTCTAACAAAATATTTTTTTATCCCTTATGAGTATAAGCATTTGTAATTCTGAATAATTCAGGGATTTTACTAAAATAAAGAATATGAGTCACACTAAAATAAGTTCTGCTTATTTGAAGACACAATGCTATTTCAGGTTTCTTTTAAAATGTGTGTAATTTTATTTGACTTGATTTGGTAATAATACATTTAAATATTCTTTGAGGTGGAAAGGTTGTTTTTGTTTAGAAAGTGTGAAGTTGTGTGTTGAGTTGCTTCATATTCAGATGCCTGTCTGCCTTCATGATATGTTATCTGCTACAATGGAAAAAAATTGTATGCAAACAGAAAAATAAACTCTATAATAAATTCTCCTTAAACATTAAATGATAAAGACAAATGCTAAATTTTGATGTGTTTTTTTTAAATACAGTAATTGATTTGTGTTAGGAAAACTGAGTGCCTTGCTTGCATGAATTTATTCCATGCTTGAAGAAACACTGAGAATAAAAAGTTCAAGCAAAATAATCCCTAGTTCCAGATGTGATGCTAAGATATGAATAGTTGTGTTAATTTCTGCGAAGTTTTTTAGTGTTGGTAAAATGCCACAGGCCACTGGACTTACACAATACAATTTAAAAGTATTCAGTAAAAAATTGTTTGGGATTTGGTAGGAGCATGATCCTGTAATAGATAAAGATATGCAAGATGAAGATGAAACATGAAGGCTGAGAGGGTTTTTTTTGCTCCTCCTTTTAAAGGAGTATGTTTTATCTAAACAGAGCTTTGGGATTGGTTGAAATGGAAGATGCAAATCTGAACTCTTTTTGACTGTGATTTTTGATCACTGGTGTCCATCTAAAGCAAGGAGTAGGTATGAAAGATAGAACTGGGATTTGACAGAAAATTCACTTGTCTCTGATTCTCTTTCTCTTCCCTTCAGTTTAATCCCTGGCCACTGTTCCTCTCTTCAGGACCAGCTTGCATTTAGATGACTTGAGAAGTGAGAAAAAAAAAAATCCTTGACTGGGATGATCTCTGCAGTTTTGGTTTTGTCTTCCCTGATGTTTCCATTAGGCTGTTTTAAAACAATCTAACTTAGCTGAAAACCACAGTTACTCTGAGGAGGATCTCTGTGTGTTATAGGGGCAGACATTTAGCATTTAGTGGTTGGTGGGGATTGCCGTGACACAAGCAAAGCAAGGTCTTGCCTCGGGCCATGAGGAGTAGCTTGGTGCTGGCTTAATGTGCTGCATTCTCACTCCAGGGCTCATTCCAGGCTGGAGCCCTTGGCTGTTACTCCAATGTTTATATTGGAAAATAGCACCTCTACATGGGAAGGATCAGCAGTGCACGTTTGGATCTGCTGTGGCACCTTTGGGTAGCTGAGATACTGATCAGAGTTGGGTGAAAGAGCTGAAAGGACTCAAGAGTCGGCTTCCTTCATGTCTGGTGTGAGGATATCGTGGAGTTGGGTTGGTGATGTCTTTGGGCAGTGAGCTGGAGCAGATACCAGGTCTGATTGCAACCCCAGGGCTCTTAGTTGCAGCGTATTTGTGATGTGTATGCCCAGCACGGTCACTGTGCTGGATTCTTGCTTGCTTGCAGCACCATCAGTCACAAATTCAGCTTTCTTACCCTCAAATGATGCATTTTATATTTTTTACAGCAACAGCAAGCAACAGATATTTATAGTCCCATTAATTTAAAGGTGTTTTAAAATATTTGTTTAGTGTCGTGCTCCTTTCAGAGGAAACAAAGTGTTTTAGGGTTTTGTCAGTGACAACACCAGTGCACTTACTGTTAAGAATAACTTGGCCTTGCCCAGGGCAGTGTATTGCAAAAAAGTGTAAGGAGTGCATGGTTTGGGATTGGTTAGATGGAAAACAGAACCATTGCATTACTCATCCTGTTCCATTTGGGTTGGCTTTTTCTGTGCTTCATGGCTCCAAGAAAAACACGTTTGTCCAATTTACACACAAAGGGAGAGGCAGGATGTATCTTTCATATAACATCACACTTTGCAATGAAAAATATCAGTGTGTGTCATTGCCATGTGCCTGCAAACACATGGGAACAAAGGCAGCATGAGTATTCCATGGGAATTACTCATTTTTAAATTGAGTCTCTTAAAATATCTTCGTGCTTTAGTTGCTTGAAAACTTGTATTTGGAGCAAGTTGAATAATGTGTCTCTTAAGATTTTATCCTAAATATCCATACTGAAGCAGAGTGGATGGGGCCAAGCGATCCTGATATGGAATGTGTGGTGCTTTTTTGGCTCTGAAAGGTGTGAGTTTGTCTGATGTGGTATTTTGCATGTGCCTGTGCAAAGCTCTGTTGGATGTTGCACTCTGGACTCACCAGCACAGGCAGCAGCGATCTTGGTTGCAGAAGATTCTTCTCTAAATCACACCTCAGTGTTGCAGTATTTCAACCTGAAAAGAAGTTTACGCAGAATTCTTTATCACTTTGTCTGTAGCACATTCTAATCTTCTTTACTCCTGTTCTGAGGGAGTGTTGACTTAAGATGAACTGATTCACTCTCATTGGTGTTTAGGTCTTCCAAGTTTAAAGAAATCCAAGTGATTTCTAGGACACAGGTATCTTTTTTGTTTATATGTAGTTCTCTTGTGTCCCCAAAATCAGAAAACAGTCTGTTTGCTGAGATGCAGCAGTTGGGATGAGAGTCTTTTTTGAGTTTTAAAAACCATTTGTTGCAAGCAAACCCTGTAGGCTTTTACACTGAAAACTGTCAAAGAAAGATGACATCATTGTATTTCAAACATGTTGTAAAGGACAGCTCCAAGGAAGGTACCCCTGGAGTATTTGGGCAAAGGTAGCGAAGCTGAAGAAAACTTGCTATTGTCTAAAATGTTTTTGAATTTTTCTTGTGTATTCAAACCTCCTTATATTTGAAATAAAGGAATGTTTTAAAACATGTAAAGGCGTGGTGCAAATTCGCTTTACAAAATGTCCCCAGTGATTGATGGAGTGTATGCTGTCTGTTTAAACAAGAAATCACTGAAATACTTTTCCACTCAGTGAACCTCTTTCTCTGTTTTATAGAGGAGGTTGCACCATTGGACAGAGCCCTGTTCTCATCTGGTGTGTGTTGACACAGTGTAGCTGGCATTAATTGAGCGATTCTAACTGCTTCTTAATTGACACCATTAGCTGAAAATCTGCACCAAAATTCAGTGGCAGTAGTCGACTGCAGATAGCCAGGAATGTGAGGCTATTGAACAATCATTATAGAAGATGAAGAATTAAATAGAGGGCTAATTTCTGAGTCTTTATGAACGAATGCTGCAAGAAAGGACTGAAGGGTTTTAAATGTCTCTAGCAAATCCCATGTGCTTGTAGCTCTCTTGTTAGTTCTGCTCCCAGTCCTTTAGGTTAGCTGGTGATGTAGAACTGTGCCATAATGTTTATCCCCATGTATGTCTTATTCTTAAAGAGGATTTTCACTTCTGTGTGTCGGATTAGAGCTCGTTCAGCCACAGCACCAGCAGCAAGAGTAGTTGATCTCAGCACAAACTTGAGATTTTCAGGGCAATTGCTTGAAATTATTATAAAACATTTGCTCAAAATAGTTTATTTAAATACTCCATACAATGCAGTGATTACTTTTCCAAAGTGGATGTTATTTAAGTATGTTATTCTCCTGTCACATTTGGGGGAAGAGTCTCTTTTATTCCTTGTAATTGGTTGTCCTTGATGGCCAAGCCTGTAATTCTGTGCTGTTTTTCTAGTGTAGTTTTCCCTACTTTTAAAACCCCCACAACTAGGATATAACTTGTTGGCAGTTGGCCGTGCTGTCTCTTTTGCCTGGGTTAAATAGCTCTGCAATAGCCTAGTGCTGTGGTACAGGGAAGATTCACCCCTGGAGGATATCACTTGTTTCTTGGAAAAAAAACCCTAATGTCATTTCTGTTAATGTCCCCTCACTGTGAAAGGGCTGTAACACTAAGTGGTGGAAGTCTCAGATTAAGTGAAATATTAAGAAAATCTTTGCTTCTTTTGAAGTCCACAGACTTACTTTTGTGTGTAGAATTAAGGTTGCTCTGGTTCCTTAATTGTGCATGTCCCTTACATAGTTATTTAGGCTTCTCTTTCTGGGTAACCCTGCAGTGATTTTCTTCAAGGTTTTACTGTTTGGGTGTTTATGATCTTTGTGGTTTAAGGTAAGATTTTTATTTATAGAGTTTAAATAGTTTTGTACTTTACTCAATCCATGTGTTAGGCTGATGTTTTAAAATCTACTGTATATTGAAAATATAGCTGCATTTTGCTGAAGAACAAATGCTGCTGACAAACTTAGTTTAACACAGTGAATCTGACAGGAAATGTTTTCCACCCTGCTAGAAGCTTTTCCCCACCTGTCTAAGCTTTTTTATACTGGGGGAAGAAAGAAGCATTAATTTTTGCAGAAGAACCAGAGAGCTAAAGCTGTAAAAAGACTTGGATATTGAGGTGTTTCCAAACTCCTCCTTCAGCTGTTCCAGTTAGAAGTTGCATCCAATGTATCTAATTGTCCTAAATAAAGTGCAGGAATGTTTGTGAATTAATTTAAAATATGTCTGATGGGGAGACATGTCTGCACTTCACCTGTGGCAGCATTCAAGTGGAGGTTTTTTTAGCCCATGATTCATGTAAAGATCAGAACTTGTCTGCCTAAGGGTGAAGAATCACTCTTTGAAGCTCAGAGAAGAGCAAGGACATCCTAAAGAGAAGTGCTTAACACTGATCTTTAGAATTGCAGGAAAGAGTCAAGATAGTATGAAATGAACTAAACTCACAGCATGTAACTTGCTTAGTTTATAATGAGTACCAAGTTATTAACTATAGGGGAGAATGGCATGGAATTTATTAATTTGCACAATTTATTATTTTGCACAGTGTGACATGGGGTAGAGTTAGCAAAACATCATCACACTTTGCTAAATAATCTGGCCACCAGCTCTCAATCTTTGTTTAACAATAGCAAAACTATTCCCAGGCATTCCAACTAGTTTCTAATAATACAGTCAGCTAGTCAAAATAAGTATTCTTGTGCAAAACCAGAAGCATAACAGCTAGCTAATGGTACATCTTATATTAGTTACATGGAAAATTCTAGTTAAATATGCTTAAAGTGGAATTAGGAACAAGGGAAATCTTTGCATATGCTGTAGCTGAATTCATGTGCATGCAATGAATTATCCAGGTAATTAAAGTTGCTTGGTGCAGTGAATGGTTTTAAAGGAGATACAGGAAAATTGCTTGGACTTAAATACCATAAGTATGTAATTGCAGAAAATTGTATAAATTTGTCTTGGTGTCTGTTGTTTCTGTAATGTAAGTTATGTTTTGTGCTGTAACTGGATTTCATTGCTCCAGGATGTTTTGGAAGTGAGACAGCCCATCTTCATAGGCTTTTTGGTAAACAATTTTTAACAGGACATCACAAACATGCTTTAAATGTCATAAAGCTAAAACAAATGCCTCTTCTCTTTGAATTCTTCACATACTCAAATTGTTGGGCATTTCAGTTTGATTCTTCCTTTCATAATTTAGGCTTTTCTAATTGAACTCATTAAGCTGTGTTATGCCTTGTTAAGCTAGAAGGCAATTCCTGTCATTGGCAGTTCTCCATGGAGATGGACACCCAGTGATACCATTAACTGCGTCACAAATAGGTGGTAGCTCACTCCTGGTAGAAATCCAGGTTCTGGCTCAGTTCTCTGCACTTCTTGGGCATTCTGCTCTCCCCAAAAGTCCTCATCTCCTGTTGAGATTTTTTCTGAAATTCTCAGAGATTTTTTCCAATTAAATGAAGTTTATTTTGGACCAACATCTGTGCAGCTTTTCATTAGTGAATTGAACAGTGAAGCAGCGTTTTGTTTCCCCTGCCACAGGTGGTCTCAGATGATGACTCTGAGGCCACCTGTGCATCTAAAGAGCCCTGAGCTCAGTTTTGGGTACTCTGTCACTTCCAGTGTGAAGTTGGCCAGGCGCTGCAGTCTCTCTGTGTGGCACATTGTTCACAGTCAAACAAGGAAGGAACACATCCAGTCCTACTCTTCCAAAAGGTGAGGACACCGGTAGGCAGAGAAGTTGAGTCTGTTTTTTGAAGATACCAGACCTGTTTTTCAGACAATATATACAATTATTGTCTGAAATACCTGATCAAATAGAGATGTCTGTGTTTCTTCATGTGTGCTCTTAAAAGCTGAGTCCGGGTGACTGTCAGGTCACCAGACTGCAGGTAGCCTGACTGGACTGAAACGTGTGGCTCATGTTTCCAGGTAATTCTACAGCTCTGTGTTGCTACTGGGATCTGCTTCTGACCAGGATAATGTTTTGTTTTATCCTAGGTTTTGAAACTGCCAAGTCCCTTGCCCTGCACGGGGCGTGTGTCATCCTGGCCTGCAGGAGCCTGGCGCGAGGCAACGACGCTGTGCAGCGCATCCTGGGGGAGTGGGTGAGTGAGGCACAGAGCCCAGCACAAAG
Source organism: Argya squamiceps (assembly GCA_037834095.1). Taxonomy (NCBI): domain Eukaryota; kingdom Metazoa; phylum Chordata; class Aves; order Passeriformes; family Leiothrichidae; genus Argya; species Argya squamiceps. The sequence goes on from JBBMKD010000025.1 coordinate 14,591,369, forward strand.
CTGTGCTCTCCAAGACACCAAATCTGTGCACTGCCAGCAGTTAACCAGCCCACTGCCATGTGAGAATCTAAGGAAAAAGTAGTTTGTCTTATTTGGTAGCGTCCTGCTCAGGCGCTGGTGCAAGGGTGATGGAGGTTTTTCATTCCTGTCTCCATTTGGAAAGACAGGTGTCTGCCAGGGAGAGCTGGAGCTTCCCTTGGAATGGAGAATGTAAACTTCCTCCCTTCCAAATCATTATAATTTTGCAATTAGGGCTTTCAGGCAAAGATATGGGAATAGGAATAACAGTTCTTTACTAGGAATATTAAAAATACAAACGTAGTGGTACAAAAAACCAAGCAAACAAATAACAACAAAAAAATCCTAGAAACCCTGACAGAGTCAGAATATGACCTGACACCCTGTTGGTGAGGGTGTTGGTAGGAGTCCAAATAAGTCCTCCTGGAGTGACAGATGTGGTTCCATTGGAGTAGAGATGATCCTATAGAAGGGTCCAGTGGTGGTGAGATGGGTCTGGTCTTCCTCTGGAAAATCCAGTGGAAAAACATCTGTCCAGCAGTTCTGAATTGCAGGTTTTATCCAGGTAGGAATGCTTGGCTCCTCCCCCTGGGTGGAGCCTCTCCCAGTGGGATGATGGAATTGTATCAGCCATGCAGTGAGCCTGGATGGCCAATGAACAGCAGATATCCCCTGGAGGGAGGATGAGTCATGGAAGAGAGAAGAACACTGCCCCAGCTGGTTTAACAGCTGTCCATTAACAGAGGACACTCACCCCCTCCCCCCTGCAGTTATGAGGAATGGATCATACTAGAGATAAAGAAAAAACACCTCCCCAACTGGTTTCAACAGATGGAAAATACAATACACATTTTTGGTTACATACTTCAACCCAAGACAGTTCCTTATGCGTGTGTTGGACTGCAAGGCTTGATGTGCTGTTATCCATGTTATTTATGGATGCTTTGTAAGGGGAAAAAAAAAATGTTTGGAAGAACCACTGAGGCTTGGTACATAGAAAAGGACATTCCAGAACCAAAGTGCGTAACTATCAAAGGAGGATGGACACAGTCCTCCAAAACAGCCAACGTTTTGCCCGTAGTTGTTCTACAGAGAGAGATTTCAGAGGGTCATTTTTGTACTTTCAAACACAAGAATGTTTCTCCTTTTCTCTCAGAGTTCATTAGGCTCTGCAGCCCTGCTGCCAGGCTGGCTCAATGCTTTTTTCCTTCTACCTTCTTCCCATTTTCTTTCATTTTTCTCCCATTTTTGTCAGACAAACACAAGCTTTTCAGTCCCATCTATTGCCTTGTTGCTCTTTGACTCCTAACTTTCCCTGATCTCCATTTTTTAAAGGCCCTTATTAAAATATGTTCAGCTGTTGTAATTTATTCCTCCCACAGTCATTTATTTACTAACAAGGACTGCAAGCTGGTTTTGTTTGAGCTTGCTGGGACTGCTGACTTCCAGGAGAAAATGTGGTGACGTCTCTACACTTAAATGAATAAAAGACCAATGGATCAGATTCTTGGATTTTTATTTCTTTCCAGCTAAAATTAATGATGAGTGCTTTGCTTTTTTGCTTTTATTTCCTGAGCTCTCAAAGTATTCTAACTGCTCCCAGATGACATGGGAGAGCACTCAGTTGCATTAATATTTACACATAAGTAGTTTAAAGTTAATTATAATATTTATTAATGCAAAACAAATGGTGCTTATTTACGTGTACTTGCAGATAAGTGATGCTTTTAATGTTGCTAATTTTTGTAACCACAAGTTTCATGAAGAATCAGTCTTTGGATTTAGGCCTTTTTCTCTTGCCCAGATCATATGAATGATTTACAGTAAAGGGTTGGTTGGGAAAAATGTCTTCCTTGCCGCTTTCATTCCATTAAAGCGCTCTCTTTTTTTTTTTTTCCTTTTTTTTAAATTTTTTTTTCAATAGCAAAGAATTCCAAGGGAATTCCAACAGAGGCCAGAATACTGTCTATTCTCTTTCAATGGGAATGGATTTGGTGATATTCTGTTTGAATTTGATTGTCCCAGTCCAGCTGAATATGGCCGTTTATATGGGTTTTATCTAACTAAAATTAGGCAGTGGTGAAAACCTTTTATTTGAAAATATCCCATTACCCTCTTAATCCTAACCATATCTCTGAGAACTTTGAAGACAAAGGGAGTTCAGAATGCTTGTCTTAATACCTGCATTATCTCACCAAAAGTTAATGAGTTGTTAATTGAATGAAGAACGTTGAAGGTCAGATTACTTCAAAAACACTACATTTATTTACTAACAGTTTTCAAATTCTAATTGTTCAGAAAAAGAGTCTCATCTATAAACTGGTAGCTGGAAAACCTTCAATGCATCTTTGTAATGGCTTTGTTGTTGTTTATTGAGAGGGACTAATTAACTTTGATTATTGCACTAATATTATGGCACTTTGACAGTCCCTCAGATTTATGACTCTGGGAAAATAAACAAATGAAATGCAGGTGCTGGAGCAGAAAGAATAAGTTATTACTGAACTTTAATTACTTGGAGTGTGTAACCAGGAGAGAATTAGTTGATGAATTACAAGATGCTTAAAATTTACATCAAATTGTAAGCAATCTTGAGGAAAACAAACACAAAAACCTGCCCCAAAGTCAGTTACTGAAAACAAAGAGACAAAGATTAATTTGACTGATTTGCTTCTAATATTAAAATATGGATGTAAAATATTAATTTTTAGCTTATAGGTGCAACTACAGGAAGTTGTTAATTGAAAATATTTTCCTAAAAATGAAAGAGTTTAAGAAAATATCAACAACCTCTGTGTCTGATTCAGATGAATTCTCAATATGTAGCTGCAGCTGTTCTGCTAGAAAGAACTTCAAAGCCTGCACAGAATTTTGTCTCCTCTGTTCCTAGGGAAAGCAAAATTATTGAAAGGAAGTTGATTTACTTTTCAATTTGGAATCAATTTAAAGAAAAATACAGCTGGTTAGGTTGCAGCCTTCCAAAGGCTCACGGTCATGGTACTCGGCTAATATTTTCAGTAGCAATGGTGCTACCTACTTGTTTTATGTTTTCTTGTAAATCTTTGAGATTAAGTCTCTGAGCCACAGTATTAAGTACAATGTTCCTCCAGTAATTTGAGGGGTTGAAATTTGATAAATATGTTCCTACTCTTCAGCTGAGTTCCCAAACGTCTTTTAACTTGCAGGAAATATGCTCAAAGTACCCCCAAACGGTTGCCAAATGGAGTTCTAGTGTGTTTACCTGTCCTCAGCATGGAGTTTTATTACTGTGTTATAATATAATTTGTATTTGTAGAAAAACATGTATATTACTAGAAGCAGTGTGTACCCTGTGCTGACTTTTCTGTGGGACAGTATCCTTTGGTACTCAAGGTTTACATGCTGGACACAGACTATTTCTTTTTCCGTTCTTTGTTGATACAAAAGAATTCCACATACTTTGCAAGAAGAGAAAATAATTAAAAATGTGTAATTGAACAACTTATTATTTCAAATTTTGATGCAGTTATCTAATTGATGGCCTGTATTGGCTAGAGCCTGAAAAATATATGGAAAAAGCAAACTTTTAAAACCCTACCCACCATCTCTGCCAAACCACAACAAAACAAACCAAACCCAAACCAAACCTAGTGTAATTCAACATTTAAAAATAAAGTACAGTGTACATAAAATACCAATACTAAGGAAAACCACCCAGCTTGGTCCCTTAGTGAGTCTGTTTGTGACATCCCTGTCTGGAATGGCACACACTGAGTGTTTGCAGAAACACAGCTCTGCTCTGGGCCTGTTGGACTTCAAAATCAGTTGTTAGGAAAAAATGCAGTTTCAGTTTGCTTGTAGTGAAAGCTGAAAATCAAGTTTATAAAGACAAAATGGGATGGCTAAATGGCTCGGGAAAATCCAATTGTTAAGATTTAGAGAGAAAAGCAGGAATAATGGGAGAAAATAAGATTTTTTTTCAGATTAGCTGCCATTATGTTTAAAAAGCAAATGCAAACTGATCTTAACTGGCTGTTGTAGACAAATCTAGAGAACTTTCTTTGTAACAATTTATGCTTGAAGAGCTGTTTTATAGGGAGTTGGAGCCATTTGAGTAGGGATTACCCATATAAACTTGCTAATTACTTTGGTTAACTGACATTTGTTTGCAACCTGCAGTATTCCAGTTATTTTCTTTCTAAACCACAGCAGAATTTTGCTAATATTGCAAATAAAGGGTAATTGCCTTGCGTAAAGCATTGTGACAAGTTTTAATGTGATTGGTCTGGCTGGTCTATCAAATATAATTTTTATGGAGGGGTATGGTTGATTATATTGGTGCAATCTAATGTTTATACACATACATATATAGACAGAAAAAGAAAGAGAAAGTATGTAAAGGGAGCAGATAAAAAAAGAGATCAGTATGGCTTTACATTTGATATCTCAAAAATGAGTGTTCATGCACGATGACGTTCAATATCAATTTAAAACTGTTTGATAATTTCTTGCTCGGAAAAGAGGAAATTAGAATTCTAGAGTTATGATTCATTTTAATCAGAAAGAAATTGTCAAACATAAATCTCTCCTTGAGTAGTGAAAAGGCCTGAAAGCAGCCAAGAAAAATATCAATACTTTGCAAAGGAGGAATGATTGTTCCAATTCGTAGCTTAATTGACTTTGAGGCTTAATGAAAAACACTACAGTGCTGTTTGTACACATAGTTGCTCTGACGAACATGAAAATCTATGCTCCAGGAAGAGAGGCTAGGTAATTTATTTTACATTATTATTGATGTAATTTTCTAATTGAGTACGAGCAGAATGTTTGGATAAGATTGCATAGCTCCAGATGCTAGTGGTATTCTCAAGAAAATACTTAAGAGTATGAATGAAGAGAATATTTCATAAATCACAGCTTTTCTTGCCAAGAAGCTCTCATTTATTTATTCCTGTCAAATAGTCTTTGAAGTAGATATTAAAAGATAAATTGTGAGTTTAATATTTCATAAAAAGTATAATGTTTCTTTGGTAATTATTCCTCAGTGTTAAACCTACAGCTATGTTAAAGATTAGGTTAAACTTTAAAAAGAATATTTAGGTTTGCTTTTTAAGCAGGGACTCACAAGGTAGAGATGTGACAAGAGAAGAGAGAAAAGCTGTGAAGAAAACCAACCAAACAAACGTGACTCCTTGCTGTATTCCTTTCCCCTGAAGTATTCTTCACAGAAGGAGTGATTTATATTCTTGCTGATTAAGTAACTGAATGAAATTAAAACCTGATAAGTGAGTCTTTGTATTCCAGTTGTGATCCTGTGAAGTGCAGACAGACAAGAAGCAAACTGGGCACATTCACCAGACCGTGGGCAGAAGTTTTCATGTGGTCACTGTGTGTTTTGTTTCCACTGCTGTCCTTGGTTTAGAATTTTTTGTAAACCCCCTCACAGTTAGTGACAGGTTTTCATTTATGGAAAAAGCTAAAGACTGCCTAGAAGGTGGCTTTGGAGATGTAGTAAATACTGACTGAAACCACAGTCTGTTAGTACAGAATCAAAGGGTTTCAAAGTGGTGCTAAATAAAAGCTCTTAAAAATCCTCAAAACAGAAAATATTTCAGAATATCCTACAAGTAAAACACATAAATTTCTGTGAAAATATTACTTCCAATATTCTGTTATTATTTTGTAATAATGAATTGTCTCGTTTCAAAGCAGGATATCCTAAACTATGTATTGCTGGCTCACATGCCACCACAGTGTAATATACAGTTAGAAAGGCCTGCAATATATGGACATATTTCATTTTCCAGTGCTTGAGCAGTGCCCATGCTGAAGAATCAAGTTAAAGGTAGTTATGCAAACCTTGCTGTGGGGAAAAGGCCTTGCAGGAAGGGGCATTATCTTGTATTAAATGAACTGGTAATGCAATAAAAAAAAAATCTGCATCAACTTGTCTCACTTGCAACTGTGGACACTCCAACTAAAGAATTATTGCCTCTGCTGAGTATAATGCCTTTTTTTGATTCTTAAGGGTGTAATCCAGATTTTTCTGAAATGAAGGAATCTTTTAATTAACTAATTGCAATGCAATCAGAGTGTGTGTTACTTGTGGAGATTTGACAGTATAAACATTGCCCAGTCCTGTTGCTAGCAGCAACTAATTGGGACCAGTGTGAACATATGACCAAATTTTGGTCATAATGTTTAAGAATTCAGTAAGTTTCTGTGAGTAATCTGCTCAGTTGAGAAATCTTAAAAGAGTGATGTGTGCTGCAAAGCTGTTTTCCAAATACAGATGCTTAAAAATCCCCCCACATGAAGTTAAAAACATGGAACAGTATAATCAACATTTACATGGATGGATTGTTGAGATTCTTTTTTTTTTGCACACCATAAACATATGGCATGAATTTGATTTCATTACAGATGCTGAGAAAAGGGAAAGGCAAATATTTATATTACATTCATGTTTTACAGTAAAAACACTGTTCAGTTTGTTTATACAGTTCCACTGTTACAGTTTTTATGGTTAGTAATGAAACCGCTGTAAAACAGAGTCTGAATTATATAGCAGATGTGTTAAGCCCCTAACTTTCAGGGTTGGGCATCCTCCTGAATACTGATATCAGTTACTTGGAGAGTTGATGTGCTGGCTACAGCTGAACTGTTTCTTACTTAGATCTCCATCTGCAGTTATCTCTGCACTGGTACTGCATGGATACATAGAACTGATAGAGTTTTATTTTTTATTTTGATGAGGCAATCAGCCCGGAGGGCAGCGTGCTCAGCACCTCTCAGGGTGCACTGGCTGCTGCTGCTCCAGGGACAGGGTTTCTTTCCACTGAGGAGATGCTGCCTTTAACAGCTTTCAGCCCTAAAACCTGAGGTACCCCTTTGCCCAAATCCAGGAGAAAACCCTAAATCTGCACCCCAAACCACCCAGGTGTTTATGAATTCATAGCCCTGTGCTCAGCTGATAGAAGCTGAGCACTCCCATAGCTGTGAGGTTGCAAGGTTTTTAACATTGTAAGACAATTTGCCATGATTTTCTCCAGTAAGGAAAAAAGTTGTCTTTTGAGTTGACTTAATTACTTTTACTCTCATAATTCTCTTCACCTTCCAATATCTGTTAAACATGTATTAAAAAAAAATTCTAAAATGTAATTTTGAAAGAAGTCACAGTATTTTACTATTCCTTAATTTCTTCCTTCAGTCAGCAGAATTTTATACATAGAAATGTTGAAGTGATCTTTTTGGTAATTTGTTTCTTGAGCACAGCCCTGCTGTTCTTAATCTGGAAATGTGAGTCACAAAATCCCTACCATGCCTAAAGCTTTATAATAATACTACTTAAATGCAGTTTGAGCTTTTTAACAAAAAAAAAAAAAAAAAAAAAGACCTCCCCCCCAGACAGTAACAGACCTCAGGATAACCTCTTTAAAAGCTGCACTTCATGCTTGGTCTTCAATTAAAAGTCACTAGGAGACACTCTGTGCTCAAATATATCACCAACCTGTCTGGGGATGTCTGTCTTTATAAAAAAGTAGACTTTGTACATTGACTTGAGTGTAGCTTATAGGATACAAAGTTTGAGTTTTCTCTGATAAATTATATATTTAGTGTAACTTGGGTTCGGTCTTTTCCTGAACCTTTCTCTCTCAGAATGTGTTTTATAAAACTGTTTTATGTTGCTGATGCTGAAAACTTATTTACTGTAGTCCAGATAGATGTGTTCTTACATCAAATGAGTTCTGCTGTTGCTGGATTTCTAGCTGTCACTTCTGGGAGAGGAGGAATTAAAGTGTCTGGATATATGTATTTTTTTTAACCATCTTCACAATTAATCTGATTGTAACATAAGCTTGTAATATATTCCATTAATGAAGAAGACAAGCTTAGTTTATGGTAAATACAGTACTAAGTGTTTATAGTGCATTTCATATTTTACATGATTCCCTTTATAATTCTGCTTATCTTTTCATTCTAATTCCCTAAAGGATGTATAAAAGAACCCCTAAAGAGAGTAATTACTGCTCTATTCCTTAACCAAGGCTCCTTTGCAAAAAGAAATCTGAGCAGCTTTTTAAAGAAGGCATTTTTAAATAAAAATGCAAATAAGCTGCTTTGTAACCACACATTAATTACCCACCTAGCCTCTTATTACCGTGTTTGTATTGTTTGCAAACACTATTTACAGTGGTGTGGAAATTACCATTCCTGGGCTGGAGGAGCTGCTGGTGGTGGGTTGTGCTTTGGAACCAATTAGAGTGAACCGTGTCTCCGGCGGGGCTCGGGGGAGCTGGAATAGCCTTGCACTGTCAGAGCGCGGCATTAACGGGGCTGCACAGCCCTGCCTTGTAATTATAGCCCTGCTCCTCTTCTGCCTCTGCCATGGGCTTCATTCCCTGCATGTTAAAACTGAACAGCCTGCCTTGTGTCTCGCTAATGATTTAATGTGCACTCTGATCAGGGGTTTTTTGTGGATGTCCTGGTAAAATCTGGTGGGTCATTTTTGTCGCCGGATTTGTTCTTTACTTTAATTTTATAAAAAGTTAACAAAAGATTCATGCTTTTCTATTCAGGATCTTACACATTTCCATGTAATTGTTTTTTCACGTTAATCCCTCATCTTTATTAGTTTATTTCATCATCAGAAGTGAACAGGGTGGACTATCTGTTGCTACTGCAAGTAGCGTTAGTGGGCAATAATTGTAGCTCTTCCAACACATTGAAGAAACAGACTGCTTCAAAACAAAACACAGTCTGACTTGTGAAGCGCTGTGCACACTTGTTGCTAACCTGGTGTGTGTGGTGTTCTTGTCTTGGTTTTCTCTGTCATGATTCTAAAATGGGCCTTTACCATAAAAATTGCCCAGAAATTAGAAGAAAACCAAAGAGGTAACTCAGCATTGGTGGTTTTAGACTTATAAATGTTTCCAGATCCCAAAGAATTTGATTTGATGGGTCATAGAGCCTGCAATGTGAAGAATCAGTTCTTTAAGATTTGTTTTCTCAAGCTTGTAACCAGTCTATCAATATGGTAAATGAATCTTTTGAAGTACAGAAATATATTTTGGTTGAGCTTAGTGTGGGGAAGAAAAAGGTTGAGAGATTATTTTCTTCCTACTTGTGAATCTGCAGTGCTGTGACAGTGTGATAATGTTTCAAGGATTCTTGATTATAAACTCAAAATTCTTAAGGTCCTACTGTAACACTAAATATAGTAGAACAGGAAAATAGTAACTCCAGGATGGTGTAGTACAACTGCAGAATTGTTATGCATTAAAAAGAAGGAGAAAAAGAACAAAAAGTGATTGCAGGATCACTTGCAGTTTCAACAGTGACAAGGGACTGATGTGAGGGCATCAAAAGAAGCACTGACTTGTTTCATGAGGCACAATATCTTATAAAACTGAAGATAATTATCAGGCTTATATGGCTAAAGAGCAGCGTAAGTGGCATAAAATAAGTGTAGCTGGAGTTCAACAGGAATGGAGGAGATGTCTTGAAAACAGACTTGCTGAGTAGAGTGCATAAAAAATACTAATAATTTATGTGCTTGTCAATTATATTCATAAACCTTTTATTACTATAAAGCCAAAGCATCATACTTTTTGTTTAATTTACTGTCCTTTCTAATTTCTCCTCCTCTTTTTATTCCTGTTTATCTTAATAATCACCTGTGGAGGTGGTGCGCTGAACTTGTTCTTTCCCATATTTCACTTGGGGTCACTGAGACAGAGTATTAACTTCAACAAGAAACTTTGCTTATCAAATAAAAGCATGGGATTAATGCAGCAAACTGAGTATTTGGGATAATTTTTATCACTCTGTTTCTACTGGAGCCAGGCAAAATAGGCTTTGAACCAACTTTCCAGCCAGTGGGCAGAACTGAAGGGACTTCAGGCTCTTGGACGTCAGAGAGCCCTTGAAAGTAGGTGAGAAAGAAAGTACAAGACCCAGCTCAGGGGAAATTTTGGTCTGCACTTGCATTCTGCTTTGGATGCTGAGAGTTCTCAAGAATTGTTACTCTTCTGTGGAGAAGGAGATCTGAAGTGGTGGTGACCCCCTCTGTGACGTTTATGCCTTGTGTGGTCAGGGAGCTTTAATGTTTTCCTCAGTTATACTGGCTTATAAATTTTAGGAACTGCTCATTAATATAGTCATGTTTAACGTGTTATGGCTACAAACAAAGACATGAATGTATGTACTCATTTCTAATTAATTAGTGTAATTATGTTTTATAATCTAGGTGTTTGCAAAGCAGAACATAGTACACCCCATTTACTGTCTGCTGTAGCTAATAAAAAATAATAGAATGAAATAAATCTTGAAACTAACTTTAATTGTAAGTATAGATTAGTTGTAAATTGTATCTTTGTTATGTTTATTTTTAATTCTGCAGTGTTGCAGGTTTGTAGAGCATCCCAATTAGTGTAGTTATTCGCAGTAATGATGAGTTAATTGCTGTAAATGCTGAATGTTATTTCAGTGACAATTTAAATACAGTACTGAGATACTTTTTTAAAATGTAGGACTAGAAGTAAAGGGAAAAAGGAAATGGTGGCAATAATGAGACTGGTTAGTATTATAAAGATTTTTTCAGCATTCAAAGTGATAATCTAGATAAGATGATTAAAAATACATGAAGAAGAAAGAAATATAACATTTAAAAATAAAATCTCACCATCTCAGCTAATACCATTATAAATATTGACACAAAAGAGGTAAACCTGTGTATTTCACTATGCACTTAAATATTAATTAGGAGCGTTTGATTGAGCTCATCTGAAATTGATTTCTGTTCTTGCAATGCTGTTTATGCTTTCCTGCTGAAGCCTCTCTGGCTTCACAGCTCATCTCGTGCAGGTTGGGAGCACTTCCATAGTCCATAAATGTCCATGATGCTTCTCTGATGTCTAAGGCAATGAGTGTTGTCAGGTTTGTTTCTGTGAACGTGTTTAAAGAGTAGAAAATGCCTCTAAGCTTGAAAGAGGAGTGTTTTCCCTTCTGATGAACAGTAGTAAGTCCTCCCACTTGGAAAGCTGTGGAGTATACCTGTGAGAAATGAGCTGATCCACAGTGTTTCCTTGAACATGCATGCTGTAAGAGATATTAATAGCTTCCTTCAGCAGTGTCCCACTTAGAGCAACTTTGAAATGAAATATTTCATTCTGTCCTGGTTAAATTAACCTTACATTTTCCTCTGAAATAGCATGACTACCTAGAGAAAATTTGAAGCATACTATGTGCATTCACACTGCAGGAGGGAAAATGGTGTCCAGGGTAGTATGTATGCATTAAATATTTATTTTCCAATTCAGGATTGGTTGTCTCTCAGTTGAGTGCAGATTTGGTAATGGAAACTGGTGCTATGTACTTCTCTGTTTGATGACCTTCTTAAATAATCAGAGAAGTGTTAAAACTCCTTAAGATGGTTGTTGTGACATAAGTGATAAGTTGGATTTTTGCATGCAAAAGACTTCATAAAGCATCAGCAGAAATCTGTTCCTTTAAGTTCTAAGAATGATGCAGTAAGGAAAAACCTTTTCCACCCTTTTGGGAGGAATTTTGGAGCCTTCCCCCGCACCAGGAATTCACTGAGGGAATAAAGCTGAGAACAACAATGCACAAACCTGAAAGTCGCAGACATTCAGGTTCATCTGTTTGGTCCTGTTATGACAGAAATCATTACGAGTTTGATAGATTTATTTATAAAGACTTGCTTCAATATTTAAAGTACATCTATTCCAACATTCCTCATTTCAAGCTCGGCTGTGGATCAAGATGAAAGAAAAATTAAATTGTATATTGAAGAGCTGTTAATTGAACTGCACTGCATTTAGCAAGGGAGCATCAGCTTCAGGCAGTCAATACGACAGAGAATTTTTAATGTACTGTATCACTAGATTGTCAGTTTGTATTGGAGAATGCAAACAGACTGCTTCGACTGATGATAAAGCCCTGGAAAGTTCTAAGTTGTTGAGGGGAGAAAATGTTATTTTGCTTTGATATATTGTGACAAAGTTGTTGATGGAAGCAGGAACAACATTTTTTTAGGTGAATATTATTTGAATATCAAATTCTGATTGCTGGGTATTCATTCTTTTAATGAGTAAAGACTGGGTACTGATTTTTTTTTATGGGAGAAAACCAAGATCCTTAGAATTCTTGGACTCGCACAAATGGTACTTTACAATTTGAGCAGCTCTGAAAGTCTCATTTAAAAATATTAGTTCTCTCCAGATATAATTCTAAAAAATAGCATATCAAAAAGCTTTAGAAATTCTTTAGAAAAATGTTATCTCTTTTTCCTAAGGCAGTGTTAATTTCTTTTGTAGTTAATCTTTTGCACTGGAATTTAGTACATTTATAGTTAAAGATTCTTTTTAACAGCTAAATTATTTAAGCACATCTTCTGGGGTAACATGGTCTGTTTGGTGTTAAGTATGAAATACTTTTTATTTCATTTTCTTCACTGATAAAAAGGAAATAACTAGAGGCATTTGTAGAACCAGAACAGATTTAGGACTTGTGGTGTTAGATTAAAGATGTTCTATTCTAAGACATAGCTTGTTACAGTTGTCATACTTTGGCATAAAATTCTTCCTTTTGGTGTTCCTTACAGGGCTTAAAGTTCACCTTCAGAAAAAGCAAAGCAAGTCTGAAACTTGTTAGTAATTTTTAGATGTCAGTCTGGGGTGTTTTCTATGAATGTGGTCCGTCTCAAGGAAGTGGTAAAGCTTAAAAATTCCATACATTGTCTTCTCTTAGAGCAGAAAGGTTTCATAGAGATTGGGTTTAGTCTGCTTCATCTTGGTGCCTCTGTGGCATCTGAGGAGACTGGGAATGGCTTTTTTTTCAACACTCAAATACTATGCAGGAGAAGAGTTTCCATTTGTATAAAGGAACAGTCTTCATTAGTATGAAAACATTAATGGCTTCAAAATTCAAACCTCATTTCCCCATGGTAATGAAATCTCATCAAACTGGTGGATGTCTTGTGACTCCAAAACCAAAATAAAAGAGCAAAATCTACTCTTTGTAAATACCTGACTTTGCTTCAGTAATCTGGGGTTCTACAGACAACCTTTGTGCAGAGCTGCCAGCTGTTGGGGGAGGTCAGAGGTATTTAAACAGATTTGATCCTGTAGCTGCTCCCCCTGGTATCTCCCCGATCTTGCTGAAGTCAGAATGGACATTGGTTACATACTGTCAACTTACTGTTGTATTTTCCAAATTGTTCTAGTGGTTTCCCCTTGGTAAAGTCTTGGAATATTTCTCATCACGTGAAAAATTGCAAGGAGGGAGATACTGCATGTTCTGAACATCCTGGTATTTTGCCTTAGATGTCAAAAAGTTAGGGTCGAGATCAAAGGTGTGCATTTGATTTAAAGAGTATCCTGTAAATATTTGAACTTAGACTAGTGTGCTACTAAGTATATTTTTAGAAAGATTGCAATAACTGAAATGCTACACTTAAAAGCTGTATAAAAACCCCCAATTCATATTAGAAAGTATAATTTTGATAGCTAAAATGCCTGTATGCAATTCGAGTTAAAATCATTGTGTTGTAGGAATATTATTTTGAATATTTGCTTGAAACAGTATAGAGCAACATATTCAGTGACTTTGCTACACTTGACTGAGACAGGGTTTGACAATGTGAATGCATATGGTAACGTTCAAGAACCATTTACATGACAGCTTGACAATCAGAGTAATTAAGATAATTCTTGAAGGCTCTGGTAAATGCCATACATCAGAGGTCAGCCTGGAATCATGCAGAAATAAACTAAAATTCTTAAATTTTATTTTTATGCAGGTAAATACTGTATTTTCTGTGTAGTGGGTAGTTGTCTGATATGAGGGCCTGATTCTAAGAGCCATTGTAGCAGATTTAGTGTAGGATACATGGAAAAATGCATTAATGTAGTTGGAGATTTAGAAAAAAATGCAATTGAGATGGCCAGGAACACGAGGCCTCCACAATGGGTTCTGTTTTATTGTTAGAAGAATGGAAACTAACTTTCTGTGGAACAAGGTTAAGTTGAGTGACTTCCCTGTGACTCTAAGGTAGTTAAAGTTGAAATGTTAATAAGCTTCAAGAAGATGTGCATGCATGTTTCTTTTTCTTTTTTTTTATTAGACTACCAGTTAATTTGTGCAAACTCCTCATCTCCAGGCAATCTGATTAAAAAAATGGTATGTTTCCTGTTTCTTTATGCACTGTGTAGCTGCATGAGGCAATATCTTTAAAATGTAAAAAAGCCTACAAAATGCACAGTCTGATAACAACAACAAATCTAATCTAAAGTGACAACTGGGAGACTTTCCCAGACGTTTTTCTCTTTAATGTAACATGACTTTAAATTGATGCAGCCCCACAGTGATTGAAAAACTCTCAGAGCTTGTCTCCCATGATTACATTTCTGATCTGTACAACTTAATTTTTTAACTCAGTGGATCTCACTTTTGTGAACGAGCAGTTTGTCTCTGTTTTAAGAGGGCGAGTCTCATGGAGGCACGAGCAATGGAACAGTAATACTCTGAAAAGTCATATGCCTGATAGTGATCCTGGCCAGAAACTTGGACTTGTTCTTTCTGTGAATGGTCCAGAAGGCAGCTGGTGGGTAAGGCACTGTGTTGAGTGCTGGTTTGCACTTCCACAGTGAATTTAGTGTTACATTAATAGAATTAAGAGTAGCCAAACTTTGGGCAACTTCCTCCCTCTCAAAATTCCTTTGTTACAGCATTTTAAACCTGCTTTAGGTTCTTTATATCTTCAAATTTGGTTCTTTTTTAAAATTATTTTTTTATTTTATTTTTGAGTTTTATTACAATGGGCTATCTGTTGTGCACTACCTCAAGCCAACAGAAAAACATAAAACTCTGTTAGGGTTCCTGAGATGCTTTATTGTGAAACAAGTCACTTCAGATTTAATAATGAACTGAAACAGTATATTTTATAGAGAGAAAATATGAAGGATAAAATGGCAATATTTTTAACCATTATTCCAATATAAGTTGTACTGACTTCCGGGTTTCTTGTTATAATTTAGGTAATGGATTGTAGGACTTCAACAGATGTACTTATTAGATGTGAAAGAAGTATCTCTTTGCTCAAGAACACTTTCTCATATTTTCCTGTCCCTACTCCAAGTCTCAGGCTCTGGGACAGTGGGACAGCATAGTCAAGGCAAATTCTGGGGCTGTGTCTCCCCAAATGGGATGGGAATGAGGCATCTGCCATTAGGAATGTGGGCAAGGAATCGTGTCTGGAGCTGAAAGGGGTGGAGGAAGGTGGAGCAGGCAGCACATGGGAAAAGGACAGATTAGAAGGTCAAAACACTTGATACTGACCAGGTTTTGTTTTGAGTATAGTTGGAAAACAAAGAATTGGTTTGTAACTTCCATAAATTGTTGAAAATTGCGTTTTTTTGATAACCCTCATTTTATCCCAGCTTTCTGTTGATATATTTCTAGTACAGAAGTACATAAATTCTCATTTACCTTTTCATTTACCTTTAAAAATGTATAAAGATTGAAGAATGATATATGTATAGCAATATTTCATAATATGTATAACTGCTCCTGGGCCTGCTTTCTAGATCTGTGTGCAGGAAAAATGGTCATGTGTAAGAAGAAATGTCCAGTGGTCAGTTTTGTAGTACAAATTCTAAAAATCTGTTATTTATTTCTTTATTGCTTCTCTCAGAAGCAGAAAATGATGCCCATGGGTAGATGCAGTGGTTGGTTGATATCAGCTGGAAATAAAAAGAAATAAAAGCCTTTGAAATGCAGTAGCTTTGTTTTATATCAGTGATGCATCAAACTGTGTTGTACTTATGAGATTGTGCCTGACTTATGCCAGGGTAGAGCAGCTGGGGTTTCAGAAGACTGTGGATTTAATCCATAAAACAGTGGACAATATGCAGGACAGGCAATAGGCACAACAGATAAACTTTCTGAAGGAGGAAGCAGTGAGGTGAATGTTGTAGTCCTTAGGAAAAGTTCAGCTGCCTTGATTAAAGCTCTGAAGGTGCTGGAGGAAAAAAAGTGGAATAACAGTTCTATTAGAACATACAATTTTTGGAATAGTGCAATAGAATGTAAACCAGGTGAAAATTTAAAATATCAGTTTAAACGTAATATTATCTTTTCCATAAGGTTTAGTAACCAAGCGTTTTATTTGACCCCTTAGTTGCTTGAACAAAAAAAAAGTACTATTTCATGATCTATGTCTTAGGGTATATCTTCCGATGATGATGATTTCAATTTTGATTTCAAATCCTTCCTTTAGTTTAGTTTGCAAATGAGAGCAGGTTGTTTCATTGTTGGAAAACCAATGAGACTGTAGTACTCAGAAAAGTAATATTCCTGATAGTGATCCTGGTCAGCAACCAGGATCCATCCAGGTACCAAAACCTACTTGTTAAGAGTATTATTTCATAGTACATCTAAACTTAATTTATAGAGCCATCAGGACAGTGGTTATCCTGCCAAAATGGTCTAGTCACTGGCCAAAATAAACATGGATCTGGAGACTTCCTGACGGGCATCCACAAACGCCTGGGAATTATAGCCATGAAACCATATCAGAATGCACATCTGTATTATAAACTAGTCAAACTACTTCGTCTGTTCAGTTGTATAAATCTGGTGTCTGTAAGTCTTCAGAAATTTGTTACCAAAAAAAGTCCAGTTGTGTTTGTAGGAAAGCAGTGAAAACTTTGCCATCTGCAGAATGATTTTTCAGGATCACTACTTTTTTTTTTTCTTTTTTCCCTTAAGATAAAGTAAATATGTTCTGTTGTATTTAATTTGTTTGAGAAATTAAACAATTCACTATTTAATTGGCTTTTTGTCTCTGTGACGTCTGTTTTATTTTAAGCATTAGCTGTTCTCTTCACAGTGGTAGTTTGTTCAAGGTCCATTCTGATATGGAAAAAGCTGGGAGATCAACATTGCATTTCAAGTAGTTCAGCCATGTCTTTGGTGTCTGATTCAAATCATGTCCACTTCAGTTCTTCAGTCACTGGATTGGACTCATGGAGTCCTGTATGGAGTTGGAATGGATTTATTTTTCTTCAGGTGCCAAACAACACTGGAATTACTTGCAATTTTTCTTTCATCCTCTTTCCATGCCAAGTTCTGGAGGAAGGATCTAGTCAGGGAATGTGAATAATTGTGATTTCTACCTTTATGCCTATCCCTAAGTCCCCCACAGTTGAAAAGAACCCTCTTAACAGCTGTTTTTGGTGGTGAGTTGATGCACACAGACTTTCTACATCCTGCCTCTCATCCTGTATCAGCAGCCTGTGGGATTTGCATTTTGAGACCTCACCTAACCCATCTTTACCAAGGTGACTGTGGGTTTATCTGGATTCACCCTCCAGGATATTTTTAATTAGATATAAAGGAATGAATACATTACTTTAAATTATTTTGATGAAAGAATTCCTGCACTGTCATTAACAATGAGTTAAATGAGCTAAAACTTCCCTCTAGTTCCTATCTTTTGATGAGGAAACAAAGCAGTTCTTTGCATGATTAAGATTTGTGGTATCATGCCTGAAATGAGAAGCCATAATATACACTTTATAATTTGTGTAGGTTTTTTAACTCTTACACGACCACTCTTCTTTTTGTGCCTGTTTTTACAGCTGATTTTGTTAAGTTTTCCTTTGATTTGAGATGCTGACAAAAGTTTATATCTCTGTTCTTATTTTTCCTTTATTGCTAAGGGGGTTGTTTGATTCCTTAGGCACCTCAAAGGGAGTTGACACTGACAGTTCCTGAGGCTCTTTAGAAACTTCAGATCTGGTTGGCTTGAGACCCTTTACACTCAATATGAATTTTTGATAGTTAGTGATAATTAAAACTTAGCAAGGTGTGTGAAAACATGTGGAAAACCTCAGGGCAACAAGATTAACCCTTCAGTCATTTGAATTGTGCCAGGAGTTCAGAAAGCTGATTTCCAGTAGCAGTTTTACAGTATTTTACTGACATTGCCGTGTAGCAGCAGTTTGAACAACATATACAGAGAGCAGTTAGAGAAGCAATATAGGTTATTTGCTCTTGGAGAAAGATGATTATTCCAGTGAAAAAAAGGGATTAAATATTGTTGTTGATAGAGTTCTTGGCTGAATCTCAGAATATGTTATTCTGTAACACCATGATTTGAGTTGTTGACCTCTTCAGTATTTCTAATTGTTTCTGCTATAATACCTTCTCACAGAGTTTAGGCAAAAGAGCTCTCCATGCCAAGTGTCAGCTGCTGAATAAAATTATCAGATAGTCTTTAATATCTTGAGACACTTTATAAGAAAGGTGTAATCATTTGCCTCATGGATTTTGTTTCGTCTCCATTCTAACCTCAGCCTTGCAACCATGAAAAATCATTAAATATTGCAAGACTCAGAATTTTCTCAGGAAAGTTGCAGGTGCATTATTGCATCCATCATTTTGAATGGAAGTTTGTTCCTGTGTCTTGGAGCACTGGACTCACTGTGCATCATTTTGAATGGCTGTTTTGGAACATGAGCAGAATGACTGAGGTGGAATGTTTGGGATCAGTGAGCTGTTGACATGGGATATTTTCCTGTTGGCTTTGATTCAGTCTTGAGCACAAGAAGAAGCAGCATAATTGGCTTGAACTGTGGGTCTGAAGATGGCAGTTATTTAAAATATTGGGTAACACAAACTGGAACACTAATACTTTAAGAGTAGCAAAGGTGCATATTCTGCTAAATAAACTTCAGTAATTACTTTAGGGGGTTTTCCTCTGCAACATTGTAATTTTTCTAGTTTATATTCTTCACAGACTGCTGACCACAGTGACAGTTTTGCTGTTCTTGTATAAAACAACCCACACATGTGTGCACCTGGTCTTCATTACTGTTGCATTGCATATATGGTAATGGCAGAATGGGAAATTTTCTTTTCTGATTTCTGCTGATGATGCCTTGTTTCAGGCACGGCACTTTACAAATACCTTGTTCATTAAGTGTCAGTATCCATTAAACAGCACTAACAGGCAAAAGGACTGTACAAAACACTCTCATCATTGTCATAACAAGAAGGTATTTACTATAAAACACTAAAAAACCCCAACACTCCTGCTTTTTAACTTTTTTGAACTGTCAACAATATGAACATTCATGTTTTACCTTATTAAGGCAAATATATTTGTGATAACAAGGCATAAATATGCAAAATCCCTTTGAAAAATAATATCCCCCTGTATATTGAAAACCCCACTTCTAAAAAGTTAATCTTGAAAGTATAATTACAGCTGTGGTGATTGAAATCTATTTTTGGCTGAGCTCACTTGCATCTTTTAGTATGCTATGGCTAATTTGGCCCACTGCATTTCAGAAAATCTTAATTCTCACTGATTCTGGTTTTCTTGCAGACATTTTTGCCAGAAATGTGAGAAGTTACTTCCAAACCTCCAAGTGACTCATCTGGCTGCCAAACTAAAGTGGCAGTGAGGAGTTGCCTGGCTGGCTAAAGGCAGGGAAATGTGGGGACCTTTTGTTTCTGGAGGGATGACCATAATGTCTGGATCCATAGGAGATCTCTGTCGAGCACCTTCTGTCCCAGAAATGAGCCCTGACTGCAGCACAGGAGCTGGCAGGTCTTGGGCTGCAGCTTATAACCAGTGCTGGGTTTGCTCTCTGTTCCATGCAGAGATGAGTTGTGCTCCAGCCAGGATTTCTGTGTCTCCACGAGATGTCACTCTTTTGTTAGAAAAAAGTCTATCTAATGGCATGAATATCTGGGAAATAAATTATATAGCCCAAAAAGGTGAAAATGCAGGAATTTAAAGAAGAATATTCTTTAACGTCTTCAGTTGGATTATGTTCTGTTTAACTATGTACAATGTACAAGGCATTAACATCAATATTTCTAGGTTTGTTAGTGTTCTAGTTTTTCAAGCTGGAGGGACTGTGTAACAGGATTTAATTCGTTTATAAGTCAGCAAATATTTGAGCTTGCAACATGGCAGCTGAGATGGATCACTCGTTGTAATCTTATTTACAAAATTAGAAGATGCTTCAATATCTGTGTCATGTAGCCTCGTGGAGAGGGGAGTGTGGGAGTCCCCCAGGTCCGTCAGTCACGCTCCCCACTGATGTGGAGCAATAGTGACATCCTGTGGGAAAGGTTTAAAAGGGAGACAAACAAAAGCCTGCTTCTGGAGTCGTCCTGGACCCTGCTTGGATTTGTCCATGTCATCTTTTTATATTTTGAAGCCAGCATCTTGAAAGTAAATTAATATCTGTTGTCAACTGTGATTAGAACATCACAGCTTTCTGTGCTTTAATTTGCACTGTTTTGGGGTACTGAATTATTGATTTGCGTTGCAGGAGTGTTCATGTTTTACTTTGATCAGAACCCAAAAATTTAGATTTTTTTTGTATCTTTTAATTTTTATCTTTTAGATAAAAGATGTAGATTTTAAACACACTTCTATGGTTATATGGTTTTCTAATGTGCTAGGACATGTTGCACATGCATTTTCCTCTAAGACTAAAGGTAACACCTAGGTTTTAGTATATCTTTAAATGGGATCCGAGTGCTCAATTTAAATTATTTTTTAAATTATTGTTTAAATTAAAAGCCATGAGAAAAATAGTTCCTTTTTTTTGCCAAAAATTTGTATTATACATTTACTAGAAATGTGAGCTCTGAACATTAGAAACTGGGTCTGATAACACAAGCAGTGACAGAGATTCCTGTATTTGTAGCAAGATACAAAATTATATACTTGTACAACAAGATTGCAACAGGAATTAAAGGAATTGGAACAATGTTATTGGAATGATGGGACTTTGGCTGCAGAGTAGTCCAGCTGCTTCTAATTCATACCTTAATCTTTATTAGCCTTTTTTTAAAAGCATGAATTTAAAAACTCTCTGATAGTTTTAAAAAGAGAAGTATTTACACCTTGTATTGTAATTCACTGCATGTCTTGCAAGAGGAAATCTAAAACTAATATTTCTGTACATTTTTTTTCCTGGTTTTAAAAATAGAGATGGATAAAATTGCAGCACTATCCCCATGTGAAAGGATTATTTGCACATCTGTCTAAGGTTAGTGCCTCCTGTGTGGTTATCAGCATCCTTCATTGTGCTTGCTGAAAAAGGGCCAGATGATGAGTGGCGCCTTGCAAGATTAACTTTGTATTGGTAGTCATTAAACAGTGGGAATTTCTACAAACTGGCAGTTTGGGATACTGAAAAAAAGAGGAAAAAATCGAGGAAGGAGCATTATAATGGTTGCACGTACAGCATCTAGAATAGACTGGGGCTACTGGCAACAAGTGTGGTGGAACAGTTGGTGAACAGATGCACAATAAATAACTTTCAGGAGGTAAACTGACACCTCTGATATCCAAAATTGTACTAATCCAGGATTAACAAAACACTTGAAGTAGAGGTATCACTCTGCTTTACAGCAAGTTCAGTCACTCCTGAAGGAAAGCACCCTTTGTGTTTTAGCTGAGGGATGAGTGAAGCCCCAGGAGGGGCTGAGTCCTTCCTAACGCTGCAGTGACACCAACAAAGCTAATTTAAACCAAATCTGCTAAATGTGGCTTTAGCCATTTTTTCTGAGGCGGCTTAAACATGTCATTAACTTCAAAGAGGTGAGGGGAGGATTCTTTGCACATGCATGTGAGGGACTATAAAAGTGATTGGCAAGCTGAAATTAAATTTTGAATATTTTTGTGTAATCACCGTTAATTTGGTTTTGCAAACCCATTCCTGGCAGATATCTGTGGAAAGCAGATGGCTAAGTTGTGTTGACTGGAAGCAGATTTTCAGATGCCTTTTACAGAAGCTCTCTATAATTGATTTGCTGGCAGATTAAGAGTTACTCATGAGATGTGTTTTGTTTTGCTCCTCTGTTTAAAAAGTATACTGTGTTATGCAGCTGCACTTAAATTTTTGAATCAGCAAATAACATCACTTTGGTGAGGATCTGTTTGGGAGCACAGAAATATTTGAGAAAGATTTGTAGATTGAGTAGCAGTAATGAGTCAAATCCTAAAGCTTCTGCTCAGATTTATGAAACATTTTTATTGAATTTTCTGTTCCAGCTGATAGAATTTCATTCTCTGAAGACCTCAACTATTTAACTGAATAAATGTGATCATTTTCATTATGCAACTCTGATCTTGTGGCTTTTGTTTTTGTTCTGGATTATTCTATCAGAGTGCTCTTTCTTTTATGTATAACCCAGTTCAAACTAACCTTATCAATCAGAGTTGTATTTGATCACTTCTGCAGAAGGAAATAGCAAAGCTGAAACTTCCTGTGCTTCGTGACTGCTGAAATTTACATGGATTCAAGAGGAATTGGTCAGATGGAAATGTAATAGAAAAAACTGTTAGACAACAAGTCCTGTCTCTGACTCTGGATGTCCTGAGCTTAAAACTTGTTTTAGAGTAGGAGAGTATCCCAAGGCAGTGTCCTATTTGTGTATTCTTCCTTAGGCATTAGAGAGTGAGAACTCTGCCTCTGTGAATATATGGGTTTAGTCTTTAATTATATATGATATATTTATTTTTGCCTCGGGATCTCTGTCACAGCTTGTGCAGGCAGGATTTAAAAATTCGAGGGACATGATGGCAGTGTGTGTTGTGGTAGGAAAGATGTGTTAGTAGCAGGAAGGGTGACTGTGAGGTCTAGTGAGGGCTTGTCTGACTCCCTCTTAAACATTTAAATTGGTCTTTATTGCAGCCAAATTTCTCCTTCCCCTATGACATGAATCTGCAAATGAGATATTAAAATACGATATTTTGTTTTGGAGGATCACAGAATGTTTTGAATTTGTTTCTGATCCAAAGCTTTAATTTAATTTAAATTTTAATCATGTTCAAAAGAAAAACCTTAGAAGAAAATGTTTGTTTAAAGCGAATTTAATTTTTTGTTTTCTTTTGCGGTTCTTTCCTCCTTGTGGATAATTGTGGGATTATGTGTGCCAGGAAATATTCTTCCTGTCTTGTCGGAAACCTGTCAAAACTTCATAATAATATACTAAGTACTTGAAATAATATTAGTGTTTAGCAGAAAATGGGTCTGCCTATCTGTGTAGTGCAGTAATGGCTGTGCACAGCTACAGCAAATACGGGGGCTGTGGAGAAGAAAGTAATTTTAAGAAAGAAAACATACAAAGCCAAAAAAGCTTCTCATCCAGTGAATGCTAATGAGCTAGCTGCTTTTTGTGGTGAAAGGCATTAGTGTCTACTGGAGTTAGAATGGGGGCCCAATAATTGCTCTGACTCCAGAGATGGAAATCTCAGAGCTCCTTGTGGCTGCAGAGATGGGAGGTGGGTGGGACCCTGTTCCTTTGCAATCTCCTGGTGGAGTTTCAAAGGTAGTCAGACTTTCAGTATATTTAGCTTCAATCTGTAAAGTACTTTTTGCTTTATTGTAGTTGACATTCATATAGAGGTTAACTTCAGTTTCATTGGATTATTTGTTCTAAAAGATGATTCTAGATTTCAGAACTTCATGAAGTATGATTTTGTATACTGTTCTCAGCAGCCATTTAAATTAAAAGCTGACGAGGTCCTGGAGGTCTAAGATAAACATTTTTGCATTATTTTTAACTTAATTGGAAGTTGATATACTGTGTTTGTGACCTGGTTGCTGTAGAATGCTGCATTCTTTGGCAAATATTAACCACTGTGTGTGGTCTGAATAGATATTCAGCTAACATGGACCAAACCTTGCTCTGGTTAAAGATATCTCTTTCCACACATTTCCTAAGCTATAGTGAGCATTTTTTATTAGTGTCTTCTCAAAACATCACAAAGCTCCAGTAAAAATAGAGCACAAATCCATTTGTACACAAAGCATTTAGCACGAAACCTTAATTCTGTTCTTTATTGTAGTGGACATTGTATTGTTCATTTTCAAACTAAAAGATTTTAAACTTTTAAAGTAATTTAGTTCATCATGTTAGAGGTACTGATTATGGAAATCTTTCTTTTTCTCAAGCATCAGTAAAGTCATACAATCTTTACAAATATATTACCTTTATGATATAAAATTTCTCTGTAAAACATGCTGGCTTTTTTTTTTTTTCCAGAAATCACATTTTAATCTCTAAAGTCATTGGCTGGATCAGAAATTGCAGAACATGCTGAGCACCAAGGTTAATGGTTCTAATGTAGATAATTCTTTAAGTGAATACCTTGCAAAGGTTTCACTCAGGGGAGAATATTTTATTGATAACTACACATATGAGCTAGGGGAATATGGATAGTTGCAATATTAGTAAGAATTCTACATGGTACTATTTATGGCTTTTTAGAGAGGATGAGTTTTGGTTTTAAATGTACAAAGGCTCTTGGTGTTGCTTATATTTTCAACGGGAGTGCAGACAAATTGTTATTTAGTGTCTTGTGTGTCATCATCTCCAAGAAAATGGGTTTCAGAAATCTTAATTTCATAATTTGTTTCAAAGTTGTAGCTATAGATCAAGTTTAAAATACATAATGCTCGTTCACAATGTACTTTAAATTTTTTTATTATCTCCCAATGTCTTTTTTTTTCTTTTTGTGGTATAGGGATCTCACCCCCCTGCCCTCTTTAATTCAGCATCTCTTTTGCCTGAACAATAAAGGCACACTGTAGATAGCAGCAAAACATAAGATACCTGACAATATATGTTACATTGCAGATTAAAATCTGGCCTTGGAGGCAAAATGACTTTGCCCTTGCACTGCAGGAATTTCCCCCACTCCTTGGAGACAGAATTTACTACACTGATGGCTGGTGGGTTTGACTCCTGTCTCCATCAGATCCATCTCACCGTGGTGTTTCTGGTGTCAGTCTCACACAGCTCCTCTTTATCTCCTTTTGGTTTTGTGTTAATCTGACAAATATTTCTTATTTTTCCTTTCCCTCTTCCTCCCTGTCTGGCACATTAATGCTGCTGGAGTGTGAACCTAAAGTAGGCAATGATAAATGAGAAGAGGAACAAGGAGATTTTCATGTTAAAATACTTTGAGGCTCACACAGTGGAATCCATAGTAGAATTAGAGCTGTTGGAAGGACTGAAGGAAGAAATCCTTCCTATGAGGGTGGAGAGGCCCTGGCACAGGGTGCCCAGAGCAGCTGTGGCTGCCCCTTGATCCCTGGAAGTGTCCAAGGCCAGGTTGGACAT
>JBBMKD010000025.1:14616647-14764439 GCA_037834095.1 Argya squamiceps
CTGGCACAGGGTGCCCAGAGAAGCTGTGGCTGCCCCTGGATCCCTGGAAGTGTCCAAGGCCAGGTTGGACATTGGGGTTTGGAGCAGCCTGGGACAGTGGAAGGTGTCCCTGCCCATGGCAGAAGGTTGAATGAGATGAGCTTTAAGGTCCCTTCCAGCACAAACCATCCTATGTTTCTATGATTGGTTATTTGGTAGCTTTGGAAAACAGGAATGGAAATACTTTCAATTTTTCCATGTATAAAGAAAACTTGTATGTGCTGTTTGAAGATACATTTTTCTTTCTGTTGATTCTCTGGGTTTTTCTTAAGAGCAGAAGGAAGTTTGACATCTGCCCATCCCTTTCTCTCATGGTCAGATTGGGTTTGGTTTCTGTTTCTTACCTTATTTCCAGAATTATAGATAGGATTTAAGGTTTTTAGCCTAACCTCAAATCTATACAGGGAGCAGTGATTTCTCTGGTGCTTGCTGTCACTGAGTGTATTGAAACCTGTCCTGGGAGAAAGAACACCTGTCAATATTAGCAATTGTCAATATTAGCATCTTTTTTTCTTTATGTGAACAAGACATGGTTGCAATTTAATTTTATTTTCTTATCAGATAATTCTGTTTGACTGCTTACAAACTTTTCTTCCTACTCCTTCTACTGAAGGAAACTACTCCTTCAGCTGCATCAAATGTTCCTGTTATCTTCCACTACTGAAACTTGAAGTTGAGATGTGCATTGATCATTCTTGTAGCAGACGGTTATGAAATATTCTTGTCTGAAAATGAATGTGCAGGGTTTGGGAGACTTTCTTTTAGTAATATGTAAATATGTCAAATTAAACCTGTCTGTTGAGTTTTCTTAAAATGGGAAAATTTCTGGTAGCAGTACCAGAGAAGAAATCCTAACTCAGAAAATATGAGGCAGTGGAATAGCTTTATGGAATGGCTCTTTTGTGATGCTGAAATCAGTGGGAGCTTGGCAATGATTTTAGTAGAAATAGAATTGGGATAAGACTGATGCTTATGGTCTATTCTTTTAAGTGTCCTTTTCTGTTTGTAATAGTAAATAAAAAAGAAAGATGAAGACTCAAATCCGCATGAAAAATTTGATACTTCATAGTGAAATGTTCACTATCTTCTCTGCCCCATTAAAAAATCACAGCAAACCAAAAATCCCCTAAAGGGGGTGGCCTGCAGGTGATCTAGATATTTACAGGAAGAAGAGCACAACTCATAACTTCTGTAGCAAATTTCAAATGATGAGGGTTAGGGAGAGCCCAGATGTACCTGAAGGTGTAAGCTGTGTTCATCTGATTTCTATTCTTAAAGCATATACAGGGCTGCAGCCTACATATGTTTGTCTGAGTGATTAATGGCTTGTATCCATACATTAGAACTGAGAGTATTAAGATTTATATCTTTTTGTTTTGAAAAGCAACAGCAAGGCCTTAAATGCATGCTAAATGTACTCCATCTGATGAGCATGTGACCTACAGTGGACATTTACAGTAAATGACTAGAGCTATTTAGAGGGTTTTTTAAAAGCTATTAAGTATATTTTAAAATGTCATAAGATGTCATGAGTCATGGATGTAAAGCTGATACTTATATATTTATCAGACACTTTGAGGACAGAAAAGATCTTACCTTTGTACCTCTTTCTTTGCTTTCTAAACTGATGAATCTACTGTGCTAGGAGAGGTCAGGATAAAAAAATACAGGTAGTGAGGGCCCAACATTTTTCATGTTGTTTATTTAAATAGTTTGTTCCAAGTACCATAAGGATGGCTAATAAATGTTCAGAGTTATGAGGGATTTAGAATACCAAAATTAGGTGTTGAGGGGAGAAACCTGCTAATTGAAGACAGCATGAAGAGACAGTTTGGAGGAAGTTTATATAGCTTTTATTTTCCTTCTAAATAAGGTATTAAGTATATTCCAGGACTTTAAGAAATGTTCTAACTCTATGTTCTTTGTGTGAAATGGTTTTGTAGAGCATTTCCAAGGCCATGCCTGCTGGTTTTGAGCTTGATGGGAGCTGACCCTGAGTGCTGGGTTACCTTCTTTTAAATACATGTTCTCTGGTGTTCATTCCACCTTTTTGAGAGCTCC
Source organism: Argya squamiceps (assembly GCA_037834095.1). NCBI lineage: Eukaryota > Metazoa > Chordata > Aves > Passeriformes > Leiothrichidae > Argya > Argya squamiceps. The sequence goes on from JBBMKD010000025.1 coordinate 14,618,748, forward strand.
TCTTTGTATTGGCATATTCTGGGATTTTTTTCCCCATGTGTAGAAAAGCAGAAGCAGTAGTGGGTCCAGCAGTGGCTCTGAGTTACATCCCAGTGACTTCAGCTCTGTGAAATCGTGTTCAAGAGCAGCTGTAGCCACGGCTGAACTCTGCAGTTTGTGTAAACATTAATGGGTTCAATGCACAACTGTTTGTCTTGTGTTTGAGGAGGAGACTGATCAAACACAGGCTCATAACTGGGATAGAAAATCTGTGATTCTGAACCATCGGGATTTTAGTTCTGGGATAGATACAAACATGTTCATGAGGAAAAAATATTTGAAGAAGACATGGGAGATTTAATTTACTGGTTGTCTTACTCAGCCAGCCAAATAGTACTGTTTATTTCAACAGCACTCCTTCTCAATAGAAATCCTAGATTACTTCAGCAAGCTCAGGCAATGAAATTTTTGATGCCTTTTTTTTTCCTGTCTTGTACAAGTTTGTGAGAAGTCCCCAAACAAAGCATTTTTTTAAGAAGTTGCTTTAAAGATTTGTTAAAGTGGGTTTTTTTTTCATAGTCTATTTATTTTTTTTTTCCAGTGCTATTGATGGATTTAAGGTATCTGAACTGTCAGTGAATTAGCTGTATGAGAATGTTTTAATGATACAAAGGGGTATTGGATGACGGCAGACTTTTTTAGCATCTCTGAACAGTACAAATTGCCAACATCTTCACATTTCTGTAAGGAGAACCTGCTTAAGGCCCAGTGGGGTTAAGAACGTTGTTTACTCTACTCTTGACTCCTGCAGTATAACAATAAAAAAGTGATTAAAATTTAAGTAGTCATGAGAGATTTTTGCTATATCTAATTTCTTGAATGCTGGTGTGCATTAAAACTGGATCATTGCATAATACTGTTGTGGTAAGTATTACTGTATTACCTTGTTTAGCAAGCAACAGAAATAAGAACAGTAATTTTGTGATGAGTAGTCTTGTCTAAATGTGCTGAGTACAAAAATTGTTTAACGTTAAGGTTGTGTTAATTGCTTCCTCTGTAGGTTTTATTAATAATAGAGATATTAATAGATCTCTATTTTGAAGTAGTTAACATACCACAAAAATCTTTTGCAAGACAAAATTTGGTGCTGAGTTTCTCACATCAGAAAGTATGTTCTGTTTCTGTTTGGGAGGGTTAGTGTTTTCCATAGATTTCACAAAGAAAGCAAGAGAGATGCAGTCTTCTTTCAGTGTCTGTTGCTTTCATCACGAAAGAAAGGGGTATCACCCCAGCTGTGGGTGTGCAAGGGTGACTCTTTCCTTCAAGGGCACGTGGGGTTGCAGTTATCAAGGAAGCCATCCAGCTCTCTTGAGTAGGTGCTGTGCAATTTGAGCTTTTATGAACACAGAATGTGCATTCCTAAACCTCAGGATCTCTGCACAGACCAGACTGTGCATGCACTGAAAAGTGAAACAGCAGAATTAAGCATTCCTTTGTATCAGCTGTTGGCCTGTATTGCTCCATCTGCACATCCATGCTCTGTTTTTCCACATTTTCTTTTGGACAAGTCAGAGGGGGGGTGGTAGAGGATAAATAAGCAAAGTTATCCTGTGCAATACCTCCTGCCAACTTTTCTGATTCTTCAAAGTTGTGCCTTAGTGTTTGGAACTGAACAGTGGAAGTGTGTGGGACAGTTTTATTTACTTACACCTCTTTGCTTTATGGCCTTTGGAAGTGGTTTCCCCTCACCATGTTTACTGCTTTGTAAAGTAAATCTTTGATTTACTGTAGGAGTCACAGTTTGTTAAATAACTGTTTTCTTCATGTGGAAAAAACACTTCATGTTCCCACTCCCCAGGTCTCCCCAACATACAAAGTGTGAATTCCTAGTCTATGACTGAATCTGCTTTTTCACTGGTTTCTGAGAGTTTATTGTGTACTTTGCCATTATTAGGAAGATGATTTAAACCACAAACAGATCACATGTAAACAATGCTTCCTAAAATGACAGTGTTTTACTTCCTTAGTTTGTCTCATTACTATGTTCTTGCTACCATAACTCTGTTAATTATTTCTTATATATAAAAAGCTTTCTGAAGCAAGACTCAAATACCTCTGTATAAGATGAATGTTATCTCTTTTTTCTTTAAATGACTCAGTACCAAATATGATCCGTTAAGAGCTGGACATCAGACTGAGGAAGGAGATTTTCTGAATACCAGAATCATTGAAACCACCAGGAGAAGGATTTTTGAGATCCTATTCCAAGAGAGAAAAAACCAGACCCTTTCTGACTCACATGCCTTTGCCAGACACACCAAACCAGACCGTGGCCATCTGAGACTGTGTTACTGAGTTCACATCTCAGAGTTTTGCAGCATCTAAACCAGCCTCGTCTCTTTTCATGGCACATGAAGTCAAACTGAAGAACTGTATTGAAATGATAAGTTTGATTTTGTTGCTAATATAAGATATTTCACATTCAGTGTTTTTATAAATCCATTTACAGGTTTGTTTGAACAATGTGCCTGGATTAATGAGAACTGCAATGGTTTAGTTTTTATATTTGTCTTCTTATGCCCACTAAGAAAGTGTGTCCTTCAAGCTGCTTTAAGTAGAAGATAGATTGTCACAACTAGAATTTGTTCTCTTGTGCTGTAGAAAGATTTTGCAGGAAAAAATTTGATTTGAAATTGTACATGTCTCCTCTAAACAGCAGCCAGACACATCAAGCAGAAAATTCTGAATATCTGATGACATTCTTGCAGTTTTTATTTTTTTAATATAAATCCTCATGATACAAATGCACCTGCTTCAAATGGTTATGCTATATGTGTGTTGAATATCTACAACTCAAATGGATCTAATTACTCTTGATAAAATCTCAAGCAAAATTAAGATACGATTGTACTGTAAAATGGCCTAGAACAGCATTACTTTGAAATGTTCATTAACATAAGAGAAAAGAGAAAACCTTTAGAGCCCAGAACATTTCTCTGAGGACACAGGCAGTTATTTTATTCTGCATTAGTTTCACTGATGGCACATTGTTAAACACAACGAGTTATAAAAAATTATGAAGAAATCTGTATTTTAGCCACTGTTTTTCACTTGTGCAACGTGGAGATATTTAACATGAAGATGCCTCCATTCGCAGATAGAATGGCTTTATTTAAAATTGATTAGGAGCAATTCACAGCAGCCTGCCAAATTGCTAATGGAAGCCATTTGAATCAATTCTCTCATATAATTTAAATGCCATTTCACTGCATATAGTTTAAACAGGAAAGAATCCCAGCTTGCAGCCAGGAAAATTAATTATTTATTTTTCTTTTCATAAATATTTTCTTGGTCCCAAAAAAAAGAAAAAGAAAAGAAAAAAGAAAAAAAAAGAAACCAAAATAAGTGCTTATATACTGAAACTTTTCCAGGGTGTGCACACTTCAAATGGCTAATTTAAGAAAAGCCACAGTATTATTTTTACTTACGTATGTCAAAAAGCATTTTTATCTACATGTCAGGTGTTTTTCTTACCTGATAGCTTTTTGTGGAGTATGCATTTAAGGCTAAATTACAAATTGGATTCTGCTGCTAACTGAGGGGCCTATTCAGCAAAAATTATATATAGGCTTTTCTCAGAAGGTCGTGGAATCCATCTTTGCTGAGGTGATGAAGCGGGGAACTCCTCTTGGCCCCAGAATCACTTTCTGTCCTGGTGTGTCTGGGTGTCCCACGGGGGAGGTGTCTGATGGCAGGGAATTCATTCTGTGAGGTCTGGTGTTCACTGCAGCACTCTCATCCATCACCAAAAGATTGTCCTATCTAGGGGTTAATTTTATTGTTATTTGCCTGAAAATCAATTGAATTAAACTTGAGAACTAATGGTATATTGCCCTAGTTTAAAAATAAACATTCTGGGGTTCGGCTGCTATTGGCTGAGATTCTGCACTGTCAGCGCGATGCAGGAAGAATATCTTTTAATTTCATGCTTTGCCCACTCATCTATTGCACTGCCAATTGCAACCACTGCAGTGCCAAGCAAGGGAAAATATAGATTGCATAAAAATATAGAGGAATGTTGATGCTGCAACAGCAGAGGAAGTGCATTACAGGGGCTCCTGCTCTTCAGACGGAAATAGCAAATTGACATCGTTTCTGGTTGTCCTTCACTGCTGTCCCTGGTGACTTAGAGAATCCAAGAACAAACAGTGGTGCTCTTAATTCCACCCCCCTCTGTCTCCCAAGAATAAAAAACATATTTCAGTGTCTTTTGTCCTCATATGGTGATGCATATTGTAAGAGTTAAAATATGTCTGAAAATTAATCAACTCTCAGTTGGCCTTTCCTCATGGGAGTTGATATGTAAAGTTGACCTCAAAGTGTAGTAATAATATATGTCAAAGATATTTAGCAGGCTTTTGCCATGCTCCTCTGTATTGGTATGGTGAGCATATGACTGTGCTGATTATGGACCTGAAGGCTTTTCCCCTGCAAAATGTGTGTATCGAGTCAAGAAAGGTCAACCTGCAATAAGGGTATTTAAGAAAGGAATCTTCAGCTGCACTGGCCCAGTTGAAAATCTAATACCTATTTAAGCAGCAAGGTCTTATAAATAGTCTGATGAACATATTTGAGAGGCTGTGAAATTTCATCAGTAAAAGGGGAGAGAAAAACTTTAATAAGAAAATTTATTGAAATTATGGGAGAATCCTTAGGTCTGAATGCAAACCAAAGGACTTAAATGTCAGATATTCTGAAATAGGAGTAGCTAATGATGTGAAATGATTTGTCTGAGTTTTGTTTATTTTTTTTTTTTTAATCATGGTAAGGAATGCTTTATGGTAATGGGAATGTGCTAGGGTTTGGAGTTTTGGTTTCTAGGTGTGGTATTTTTTAAAGATTTCCCCCTCATGAGAGTTATTGCATTCATAACATTAAAGTTAAGAAAGGCAAGTGGTCATGCCAAGAAGAATCCAAAGGGAGTCAAGCCATTTGTCTGGAATATAAGAATTTTGAACAGGGATTGAGCTCTTGTAGAGCCTTGTAGAGGGGACCTTCCCTCAAGCAAACCCAACAGCCTAAGGAGGCTGTACTGTATTTCCCTGTCTTCTTTGAGGCCATGATAGTTTTGTAGAAAAAATAGTTCCTTAACTGTATCCACTGGCATTTTAAGACTAATAAATAATTCTTTACAGTCACTCAATCACTGCCAATGCAGAATTGAAAAGGTAATTTATTTTGCAGATAGACACCCCTGACAGCACTCCAGAGGCCATCCTTTCTGACATAACCACTTTCAAGGAGCCCAGAATAAAAAATCCTGCTTGACCAGGTTTTGGTGCAGTGAAGCCAGTCCTTGATAGAGAAATCTAATCTGTACTCTGGGGAGGGAGCAGTGCTCTGCCACTGTCCTTTTTCATTAAGGTTTCCTGTCCTGTTAACCAATGAAAGGGTCAGTAACACATTTTCCAAGCTCATCACTTCACACGCGTGCGCCACCTAGCAAAGGAGAAGCCCTGTGCTTGTCCACTGTACCATGGGATGTGTTAACAGAAAATGGTCACTGAAGTAAACAAAGACGAGTTAAATGCTTTTTTATTTGTCAAAATTAAGAAACAAAGAAGAAATGATAAACTCTTTGGAAGACCAAACCTGGAGGATCCCATGTATTCTTGATGTGGGAATGATGGTGGGATAGGAAAAAATTAATGGGGAAGAGCTGGGTGAGCAGAGACAGATTTTGGAGAAAAATAGGTGACCTAGTTTGGTATCAGAAAGCATAATTTTCATTTTAGCTGTGAGGCATTAAAATTTCACAAAATGGGCTGTAGATCATACAATCTTTCCTGAAGTCCATTGGTAGAAAAGTTTAGAAAGTGCTGTCTGTGTTGAAGAAAGTCTTTCAAGGACTTGGGCAATACCTCTTGCTCTTTCTCTGCTTGTTTCCCTGCCTGAGGACAAAGTTATAGCATTTCTTGGTGATGTGGTTGCAGCTGACACTGCACAGCACTTGTGGTCCTCAAACATCAGCATAGTCTTTGGAGCAAAATTGGGAAAATGTATTGATAAATACATAAATATAAACATAGTGGGAGCTTGGCTCTTGAAAAATTCTTTTTTTTTTCTTATTTCTTTTCATATTGCAAACCAGATTACTCCATATTGAGAGATTAAAATCTTCACTGGCACAGTGAAGAGACACTCACATGAATAAAAAGAATTTATTTCTACATGTTCTTCTTGTATCTGAGTAAATGAAGTTTAGGGAGATACAGTGCCTTATTTCATCAGGAATTTCCATTCTGAAGGGAAAAGAAACAGAATAGGAACTGTGGTTCTAAATATCTAAGGTTACAACTTTGCTGTAGCTGGAGCTGTAACTCCTTGTTACATTGGTGTTTGATCCCCTTCCCGGTTCCAAAGGCTGTCTGGATTAGTCAGATATATGTCTCACCATTAAAGCATTTTCCTCTTCTCTGTTTCTTATGGTAAATATGCTCTAGAAAGACTTTTTTTTTTTAACTCTTCTTGCAAAGTTTTAAAATAAAATTTACAGCTGGTGAGGAACATGATTTTTACATACTGGACCTTATCATCTCAGTAACCAATTTTTCCTTATGTCTCAGAACTCTCATTAATTTTTCACAGGCTTGTGATGGATAGTTTTTATTTATTCACGTCTGAGGTTCTGTTGTGTGAAAAGGACTCATTTTATAACATTACATATTCATGGCTTGGGATAGATGGGATAAGGAACTTATTATTAATGTGTCACAGTGGGAAACTTACTCTGGGTTCATTTGTGAATCTTGTTAAATGTGGTGCGGTCAGCAGACAGTGCTGAAATTTTTTGATACATTTTATTGGAGAAGGGCAAAGAAGTTCAGTGATGCTTCCTTATCTAAACAGCACAAGTGAGATGGTGCCTTTCTAAATGCATTTGAAACACGATATCAATAACACAAGGGTAGGAGCAAAGCGTGTCTGAACTACAGTAAAATCAGAATGGTGCTTTTTAGTTATGACTGTTTCCAGACGTTATTTGGGTCTATTTAAGTCCAGTTTGCTTAATTAAATCTTGACTTACTCTTAGCAAAAACATGGCAGTTGTTTGCAGTTTAGTGAATTGACGTAAGACTGCAAAACTTGATTTTTAGCAGTAAGCTTGCCTGTAGGATTTGATCGTGGCCATATTTCACTGAGATTCTTTTGCTGATGTACAGTAGGACTGTGCAAATTCTGAATGTGTACATGCAAAAATGTTTGGAAATCTGTGATCTGTCTATGTATTGCAGGTGTGCAGCATACAAAATAAAAAGTATGAGGTGAACTGTGCTGTAAACTATTTTAGAATTGGATATGGTTTAAAAGAATGAAATATCCTTTTCACTGGGCCACAAAATTGCTCATTTCCAAAGCAGAACATTTTGTACCACTGAAAATTTTAAAGAAGGGGCTTCGTCCTCTGTACTTATGTATTCAAAGTTTATTTTTTAATTAAATGCTTCCATGCTCATTTTTGTAGTTACAGAAATGAGCCCAGAGAGGAAGTCAGTAATTTAGCTCTACTTTTGACTCCCTGTTATTTATCACCTACTGTTACCTTTCTACTTACGTTGTTATTGGAAATCTAGAAAGATGATTTTGTTGGGGTCTTTTTGAGTGTACTAATCCCAAATTCTTACCAAAGCAGCTTGTGGATGAAGGTATTAAAGTTTACAATACCAGCAATTATTCAACTATTTCAGAACCTGCTATCAAAATCCAAATGAATTATAATTCCCCTTTGTTTTAAAACATTTTCGTTCATTTGAAATGAATAATAAAATAGATGAAATAAATTTGAGCTGCTTAAGTAGCTTGAGACGACCAAGACAAGACAATTTATGACGGCTATATTTTAAAAGAAAATTTTCAGTGATGTTAAATGTTGGCTTTATTAGCCATCCTACCAGTAGGTCAACAGTATTATATTGTCATCTATAATAGAGGAGCTGGGCAGCGAGAAAACTGTAGTCTATTAAGAGTTTTGTGAGTGTGTGTGTATATACAGTGAAATAATATCCAGTGTAATGTGAAGTGACAGTTAAAATTACAGCTTTTCTCTTGCCGCAAGGGTACTTCTCTGCCAAGTATAGTAATATTGTTGTAGCAGTGTTCAAGGTTGTCAGCAGTTCTTGGTTACTCTGCAGAGAGCCATAACTGTGTGTGGAAGCAAGGAGCTTCCTGTCAAGGGAGATACTATAATTTTGATATATATTTGTTGGTGCCAAACTGCAATTAAATAGGAGGCGTTGGAAGAGGGTTTTATTTAGCCAACTCAAATTTGTTGATTAATTAGTTAAAACGAAACAACAACAAAAAAAACCAACCAAAAAAAAAAAAACAAAACCAAAAGCAAACCACGCAAAAAGCAACCAAAAAACCCCCCAAAACCCAAAAAACCCACAAAAACCCCCAAAAAACCCCCCAACCCCCAAAAAACCCCAACAACACCACCAAAAAAATATGAAAGGAAATCATCCTCTTACACAAATGTAGTTTAAATTATGAGTTTATCTGGCATTTGTCTGTGCTCAAAGTGTAGTGTGTTACTTATATGGAATAAACCTCATTTCTGCTGGTGGATCTGGGATTTTTGAGGATGTGTAGGGCATATTGCTTTTAGTTAAAATACTAGCTCTGAAGCTTATTATTTAATATGAAATTATTTTAAGGGATTGTTGTAGAATTCAGTTTTTTAGAGGTCAGCATGGAAACTGTTTTTTCTCAAGGCATATTTTTTCAGGATGTGCTTTTGTGTCAGGAAATGGACAAAATACTGTCACAAAAATGTGGATTATCATCCATATTGGAAGCAGTAAAGAATTTCTCCTATTTCCCCACGTTGAAAACAATGATAATGGTGTCAGCAGTTTTATTCAGCAGAAAACCATTTTTCTTGATGATTAGATTAAACAAAATGAGGTGGAGGAGAGAGTTCCTTTGGAAAACATTGCTTTAAAGAAAATCAGGAACTTTCTTGCTCTCCTCCAGCAAAGTATTAAGGTATAAACATACTTACATGAGCTTACAACTTGAATGATGAAAATATAGTGTTGTGCTAATATAACTGGTTAAATAGTGTCTAAAATATTGCTTAGCCAAATCCTCCAATGGCTTCCATTGAATATTTTTAAAGTGGAGCTGCTAATGCACTTGCTGAGGTGCTTCCAGACCCTGTCCCTTCTTCCCAGATTTCACTGCAATGCCAGGGTATGACTTGACTTGTGGAACTGGGTGCTGCTCACAGCAAAGCAGAACCCACAAAAGCTGACCCTGATTTTCAGATGGGTGTATGAGGAAAGAGAAGATAATTTTAAAAAATAAATCGCAAACCACTTTTTGGTATTTTCCTTCTAAGTATAGCTAAAATGAATTTCAAATGCTTAATGTTGAGGAAGTGAAATCAAAAGCAAGAAGCATTCTTTGAGTTATTTTTCTCAACAAAAATTGGGTGATCAGTGGGTACTTGGCACAACAGGCATTGGTTGTTCCACTGTTGTGTCAAGGACTTTTGATTATCCCAAAACACCCGGCCAGGTGCAGGCTAACTTTTTCTGGAAATGCTTTGTATCTGATTTTATAAAAACTGAGCATTGTCTGAAGTTTATGGGTGTGTTGAAGATCTGAAGTTGTAGGTTGTGCTGTTGTTACTCATTAACTGAGATTAATGAGTTGATGTAAAATGTAGCTGTAGGATTTGTTACTGCACTGGGGCCCATCCTTAGCCATGGGTAGCATCTCTGGCCCCAGTGCAGAGGAGCTGTTCCAGGGCATTGTGATTGGACATAATACATAGGAAAGACTTGACAAAGAAAAATTTATGAAATTACACTAAATATCTGTTTTATGGTGTTTCTCTCTATGGCTTCCACAATGTTTTGACTAATGTTTCTCTTCTTATCATCACTGAAGATTTTTTTTCTGTTGGAAGGCAGAAAGTCAAAATCTGAGCATGTTGTCAGAGCTGATTTCCCCATTTTTGGTAAATATATTATTTACTAAGGTATCATATGAAGTTTTATCTCTTATATTTTCAGAATTTCCTCAATCTGGCCATCTGTCTGGTTTATGAACATCTAAAGTCTTTGTTTGTAGCTCTTTTGTTGCCACTAAAAATTCGAGTATTTTCCTGTGCAGTCTTATCTGTTTGGTGCAGGAGACCTGGTGCTCAAAAGGTGATCACACAATATCTGTTTGTGCAGAAAACTCGACACCTCACTCAGCATCTCTAACCTGAGTGGACTCAGCATCCTGTGTGTGACAAAGCAATTTACCAAATGTAAATTCCTTCCCATCGCTGCGTTGACATGTTGGCTCTATTTTTTTTTAATTGAATAAATATATTACGCAGCAGGGCAGATTATTTTCTTTGTGGCCTTGCTGTTGCAATTCGAGAACAGATACAATTTCCTTCAGCTGATGAAGAAAGCAACATCTGTTCTTGGTTTCCTGCAGCTTTCCTTCAGACAATGCATTTAGATGCACAATTTGAATTCCTTCCGAAGAAATAGAAAATTAAAACTTTGACCCCTCCTTCAAAGCAGTGGTTACACTGTGACAACAGTGGGTTGAGCTAAATTCAGCTATGTCAGGCAAGAACTATAAAAGTAGATAGATTGCCCTCTAAGCTTCACTTTATTGGATATTGTAATTGACATATAGTTGTCATTTATAATCATCTGTCCATTCTTGTGAGTTGGGAGCAGTAAAGTTAATTGTGGCTGCTCATTTGCATTAATCTCACCTCTGAAGGGTACAGTAACCCATTAATATCATGTCATGATGAATTATCACAAATAACATTGAACATATTGATTAATGATCTCTGAGATTTGTATCTCGTTAAAACATTTTGTTAGCTCTTTAAACTTTTAAGCAGACAGTCAATGTATGCAGGAGAGGTTTAGAGATCACCCACGAGGTGATGAAAAGTTATGGCACACATTTTGGGTCACTAATTAAAAATTGTTTAAATGTTTCATATTTGTTTTACGACTGCTTTTTTCCTTCTAAAGGTATAGAGCTCGAAGGCTTATCGCAAGAATTGTCTTATTATTGTGCTTATAAATATAGTCATTTGTATTGGAGTTGGGATGAAACAGGGAAAAAAGGACTTATGAGACTTAGAAACTGCCATTATTTCTGTTTCTACTCTATAACGAGAATCATGCTCAGAGAAGCATACGTTTGTTGGTTTGTTAAAAAACATAGTTTCCTTCTATTTTATTTTTTTCTTCATGCACAACTTCCCTTGTTGCTTTGGCACTTGAAGTCACTTGATTTTTTTCCCCTCCTTTCCTTATGAATACAGATATATGCACGAGGCTGAATGAAATCTCATACAGTGGGTGGCCATGTAAATTGAAGTAGCTGATAATTAAATATTTTGCCATTTAGATTATTACCTGCTTAAATTTCTGTAAGCTAAGATGCACAAAGACTTTAGGGAGGCAAGGGAATTTACACCATGGTTCAGGAAGGTGACTTGGCAGGACAGAAGTGACTCCTTTGCATATCTGAGTGTTCTGTTTCAAGAATCTGGGAAATATGTAATGTTTTAAATCATTCAGCAGTCTGCCTTATTGTAAAGGTTTCTTTGTCTCCTCCAACATGAAGTTGCAGTATTCGAGTTGGTCATTTTAAATAAATAATAACTCTAGTCGGTCCTAGTTCTATATTCAAGACACTGTTTTCTCTTTCTTCTACCTGCAGTAAGCTGCCAGTAATAGTTATTTGAGGGGATACCACTCATCATCATCATCATAATTTATTACAATTTATTACAATTATTTGAATATTCCTATTTGACTGTTCTGTTTCTCAAGTCTGAGGAGATGATTCACATACACTGAATATTTTAGGTTAGAGCTGTTTTGTGTTTTCAGTCTGTCTCATTCTTTTACCCTGGGAAGAAACAAGAAATGAGTCTGGGTTTTATGCTTTTGATAACTTTGTTGGTCCCTCTCTAGAACTAATCCTCACCTTTTTCTTCTAATTATTGCCCTTGGTACCTCGGATGAAGTTCACACACTGCCAAATGTTGAAATAAGCTAGTTTTGTAGAGGAGACTAATGTGAAGATTAGAGCAAGAAAAATCATCCTTTCTAACTTGAAGATCCGATATGGCAAATCTTCACAGGTGTGCCATGACTTCTGCTGCTCTGGGCTTGTGCAGTGGCCAAAGGTATCACATCTCCTTTCCCCAGGCTGGGATTTTTGTGTGTGAACTAACACAATTTTAACTTATTTGCTAGCTTTTCAGCCCAGCCCCTACAATCTTCTTTCAGTAATTCCTGGGAGTCCGTTTCCCTGGCACATGAGGCTGTAGAGTCAAGGATTATATTCTAGCTATAATTTATGATTAACTAGATTTATGGCTGAGATCCCAAAACAGCCTCAGTACTGTGGCCTGAGGAATTAAAGCCAAAATGGAGACTATCATTCTGAATTGTTTGCTTCTCTGGATTTCAGGAAGACTCTTAGTTGTGTTTGAGAAACAAAAACAAACCCTGAATCCAAACCAAATACAATTTGCAGTCGTGTAACAATTCAATTTCGTAGTAAGGAATTTAGCACTAAAACACGTGAAGTCCTCAGCTTTTATAGCATTGAACTATTTAATTTAAACCTTATTATCACCTAAAGCTGATGCAGTGAATAATGCATCTTAGACCCTCCCCCTGCTCATGCAGCCCCTTGCCAAACAGAAAGTGGTGGGGGGGACACACAATTAGGGTTCATTTTCACCCATGGTATTAATCCTTACTCATTTTAAAAACCTGCTAACGGAAATATTTCCATTCAGCTCATTAATCAATTGTGATTTTCATTCCCTTGTTTTGTAAAAAGCTGTTGCAATAAATACTTTTTTTCACAAAGCAAAAATCTAAGAGATGGATGCAGCAAGCGTAATTAATAGCACCCAGTTACAGAAGATCAGCAAGTTTGTGAGATTCACATGCTGCTTTACCATATGGCTGCCCAGTAGGCGAAAAATTTGATTAATGTTTTGAAGTAGGTTTTTTTCAGCAAATATTACAGCCCCAGATGAGGAATTTTACTTCCAAGTATTGTTAGACTTTACTAAAATAACAGATCTTTTGATTTAAAGCTAAATAATATTTTGATCTCGTGAAAACTCTACATGCAGAAGAATTACTGTCCTTCTGTATAAAGAATGGACCCTACACCTTGTTTATAATTCAGCCAATAATGGTTAAATTTTTGTTTAATCTTAGTTTTTCATAAGTTGGTCAATTTAACATACCAGAAGATGTGCATGGGTTTTGAATCAAGGATTTCCCCATTAAAACTAGATGTATAACAAAACTGATTCATTCTAACTTGTCATGCTTTATACTCCTTATGTAACATAATCAAAGTTAAGCAGTTGGCTGACAAAAATCAGAAGCTAATGTGTGGTCTCTTCACTAAAACATTACTGTAAAAAATTGTATAAAAGCAAAATTCAACAATGTACTTGTTTTGCTTTTAAGTAAGTAATAGTTCTAATAATTGCAATTAATACTTAATTTATTGAGCCTCCCCTCCATATTTACCTGAAATGAAAAATATTTACAGAAATGCATCCGAAGGGTGTCACAACCTAGGATCGGGTGCTCTCATGCAAAGCTGACACACAGCAGGAAGTTTTGCTTTTCCCACAAATTCTCAGTTTAATACAGGGAACATCAGCAGCTGGTAAAGAACAGATCCGGGGTGCTGAGCTGAAATGGAGTGGAGAGCAGCTTCGAGGGGAAGTCTTGCTGAGCCTCCAGAATGCTGAAGATAAAGCATTACCTAACACTACTCTGCCACTTTGGTTTCTTCTAATTGCTTCAGGTAATGCTGAGGTTCAGAGTCTGGTGGGATGATGCTAAGGCTGAGAGATGAGAATTTCTGCGTTTAAAAAAAGTACCTTTTTTGCAGTTTTTGCTGTTACATAATCTAAAAAAAATATATATTAAAAAATCAGTGATTGGTTGTAAGGGTGTGCTACATGAAAAAATAATAATCCTGATCCCGTATATATACCCAAATCAGAGATCTTGGCACAAAGTGTTTCTCTAAATTGCTAATTTTGGGGCATGGAGTGGGAACTCAAACCTAACTCAGTAAAAATAAAACTTTCAAAAAAATATTAAAAAAAAGGTTTTTTGAACCAAAAATTTTCCTCTTTGGCAGCTCTAGGCAGTGCATGACCAGAGGGGCTGTCCAGCTGTGTTAGTCACTGGTGGTAAACATCAGAGGCAGGAGAGCCTATGAAGTTTGTCTAAGAAAATCTTAAAATGAAACATAGCTGAGGTAGTGAAATGATGGTTATTAGTTCTGGAGAATACAAATGTCACAACGTCTTGTGCTTTAGATTCACAGACAGCTAATAGATGACAGAGCCATGTGAACAAATTCATACCTTTAATATAGAAGGATGGATTAAATTGTTTTATGCTTTTGAGACAGGACAACTAATTAATTGATACAGGCTTCCCAGGCTTGAAGTGTTTGTGGATTGCCTCTGAAAAGTTGTTTTCCTTAATGTTTTAAGGAAAATTGCAAATTGCAAATTGCAGAAAGTATAAACATTTTTTTAGGGGATTTTTGACATATTATCTTTTTTCTTGTCTATATCAGTTATTCTCTTGTCAGTGATTTATTTCTAATAAGAACACATTTTATCCTATAAATTAATATAAAATGAACCCTTGTTTCCCTTAACCTGTGACTAAACTACATGCTGATGTTAAGATATTCCATTTTATGCTCAACAAAATGTGGAGAAATCAATATTTGACTATTTAATTTTCTTCATGTTTAGTTTTCATTGGATTATCTTAGAAATTAGCAGCATTTTCAAATATTATAATGGTGGGGCTAAATTTCTAATTGATAATGTCTGCAGAAGAAGGACATTGGAAGCTGCTTGAATAAATTATGCAAATAGGAGTTAACCTGAACGAATGGGGGATGCTGGCAAAGGTGCTGGAATTTTCACCCATGGTTTGGCTTTTTATTCTGTAAATAAAGGAAAGTGTTGGCTCTGGTGCTGGCTGTTTCCTGTCTGTGCTCACATTTTTAACCATTTCTGAGCTGCAGTTCTGCTCAGAGCTGTGGGCAGCTCTGGGAGGAGTTGTTTGTATGGAGAGGCAGGAGAGTGGTCACTCTAAAAGGCTCCTTAGTGTGGTACTTTGAATTTTAAATCACACACATAATTCAAAGGTAATCTAACTTTCAGTGTTGGTCTTTAGTCCGTTCAGTTAAATGGAGAAAAATGACTGACATAAGGAATGAGTTATTGATTTACTGTAGGAAAATGACTTCTGTAATATAGGAAGTATGGTAAAAGGAACAGCTTAATTATTTAGGGGACACCACTGAAAAAAGTGCTTTTGCAGCGTTGCAGATTGTCTAAATAGGAGTTGTGCAGCCCAGGTTTTTAATAATTCTTTCTTAAACACAAATTGTAGTGGTTTATTTTATTCCTCATAAGTTAGACTCATCTGGTTGTTCAAAATAGTTTTGTACTTGTGCAGTTGATGCAGAAAAGCAGGCAATCAAATGATTTTGTTCATAACCCTAAAGGCACATCAGCTTTTAACTGGTGTTTCTCAGTTATTTGCATTTTGTTTATGCTTTGTGGCATTTTGATGTCCAGGGGCTGGACAAAAAAGAAATGTGCTGCAAGTTATTCTGAAGCCCTTTGTTTTAGTAGGTGACATGAACTTTTAAAACGTGAATTTATCAAATAAATATATGTGGCAGTTTATATCTGTACAAGCAACATTTTAAAAATATGGTATTTGATGATTTATAAAATATCAGATAAGATATTTGCTTTGGCTTTTTCCATATGTTTTTGCCTTTGATTTACTGCTATTCTTTGCACAAGGATGACAGTATCATGTTATTTTGACTGCAGCTCACAATTTTTGGCAGCATCTCAGATAAACAGAATATTTGGGGCTAATTGGTTGAACATGTTCAACAATTATAATTATATTAAAACCGTAATGTGTTTGAACATTTGCCCACTGCGGGCTGCTAATATGTGGTAACTTAAATTCCTGTCTATGACTGGAGCTGGCTTGTAAACTGGTTTTATTGGAAATATGTGGAAAGTACAAAAGACACATCTAATGATAGTGTTTAAGAGTTTGCCACTGTGTTCAGTATATAGATGGTTGTTTTTGTAGGTTCAGAATTCGCCCTTAAAATTTCCTGTCCTCCTGATGTTACGTATCTAAACTTCCAGTATTGCTGAAAAGTAGTCAGTATTATTTTTATTGAGTAAATTTTCAGGAATACTAGCTTGACTTTCTATCAAAGATTTCCAAGTTAAATAAAGAATTGGGAGCTTCTCCACTTGTGATGTTTTAAGTCCAAAACCTGTGAATTGCATTTGCTACTGGACTTTAAGGGAATGGCAATAGGCTGACTGCATAGTGAATACAGAGGTTAGATGTTGAATTCTGAGTGGTAATGGAATTTCGGGTGCAGCCTGATATATTTTTCAGTGCATAATTCCCTATTTTTGTTTGTTTTGTTTTTTTTTTTAATTTATTTTTTTAAACAGATGTCCCAATCTAGTCTTGCTCCTACAGTTGTTTAGCTCTTATTATTGTAGAGTAGGTAAATAGTGCTGGGTTTGACTTTAAAGCTTTGCCACTCGATTACCTGAAGAATCACCATTGTTTTGTGTGGATGATACCCTGCAGCTCTAAAAAATAGAGGCAATTATGCTTGCAGGCCCTTGTTTTAATTGAGTGAGGCATAATGACTTCTCTTCTATAATGCTCCGTGGACTCAAAGCTGCGCATGAGGGGCTCCCCGGGGACCTGCCTTTCCCAAGCACATGTTTTTTGGGGGAAAAGTAGCTGAATGGAGGGGTCAGCCAGAGGCTGAAGCTGGCACAGCAGGAAGCAAGAAGCAGAACCAGCTTTGTCACTGATGACAGTGACATCAGCCTGTTCTCTGGGTGCTTTCAGGGTTTTGTCCTTTGATGCTGGCTGGGGTTGAGCTCCAACCTTTGTGTTCTCTACTCATTCTCTTGCCATGTGTCTGCACCTCAGCAGTTCCCCTCCCTCTTTCTGTTTCATAATGCAAAAAGGTCTTTCTGTTCATATGTTCATATGCTAAACATTTCCTTATCTTCTGCCTTTTTTTTTTTTTAATTTAGATTCAAAGATATTTAGGGCATGGGTTCTTGTTTATGTTTCTGCCCTCAGAGAGCCTGCACTTTGTCCCTTGAAAACCAAATTAATTTAATGCAGTAATTTCTTTTCTCTGTTCCTGAGTTTCCATATCTCTGAAATTAATCTGCTTTTGCTCATGGCCCTGGTAAAATGCTTTGAAAGATACTATAAGAAAAAAAAGAAAACAACTACACATCAATTTAACTCCAGTATAGCATATGGAATAAATGACGGGTTATTCTCCATTTTCTATAGGTTAAGTAAAACCTGCTCAGATCTGGACTTCTCTCTGTTCCCTGGGGTTTGAGAGCCAGATGTGTTTGCAGTGGGAAGGTGCCTGCCCGTGCTGGGCAGGGGGTGCTGGGGGCTGCACACCTGGAAGACCATGGAGCCTGACAAAACTGCACCTGCCTGCCCAAAGTAGTGAAATGCTGCAAAAAGTCAGCACAAAAAGAACTGGATTGTGGCCTCTTTGTTGATGTGAGGGACTTGTGAGGAAGATCCAGACCTTGTGAAGGAGTGAGGCTGGGAAAACTGGGGTGGGACTGGTGAGGACTGGAATAGAAATGGAGAATAATTCCCTGGCAATAATAAGTGGTTTGGAGTGGAAAGCAGTTGATGGTGATCTCTGATGGAGGTCACCAAATCCCACCAGGTGTCTCTTTCCCAGTTAACCAAATCTGACTTTCCTTTGCAAGGATTGATTTTAATGGCGTTCAGTGCTTCTAAGCTAGGTACTTTTTGGAAAATTGATCTGACAGTCTTTGGAGAAGTCAGCCTTCTAACTGTCACCTTAACTTTTTGCTCTCCAAAGCAAAAACTTGCAGAATGGACAACTGGGGAGGCTGCTCAAGGAGCAGAAGGAAGGGTTGCCTCAAAAAGCAATATTTAATTGGTACTGATTTGGTTACAGGATGGAAAACATGGAGCTTGATGGAACTTGGGAACAAAAGCTGTCCAAACATATCTTGTGACTAAGTTTGTCTTCATTTCTTCTGAGAATTAATTCCTCATTATCTTGGATCACATGACTAATGTATGTCAGAGTGTGGCTGAATTAAATTGTTCAGGACTACCTGTTCAAGCAGAATCTCTCCTCTGCAAATTGGTACTTCAGTAGTAATTTTCTGGTTTTTTTCCTTTCCTTTTCTTTTTTTGACTGCTCATATAAAAATATAACTTTCTCTTATTATTTTAATCTTTGCTTTTCTTCCTGCATGGATCATTTATTTGTGAACTGGTTATTTCAGTAAGGGCTCAAAGGTAATTTCATGGTTTATAGAATTTATATCTGAGGGTTTAATGAGGAAAACATATTGTTTTCTAACACATGAAATAGAGAATCTTTTGTTATACTTTTATTTTCCTTCTCTAATATTACATGTATATCAAGTTCAAAGCCTTGAATACACCTAAGTATAAAATTATTCCTTTCCTACACATGGGAAATATGAATGTTTGCGACTCAAAAATCAACACACACAGACTTAAGAGGTGATTTCATTTTTAATGAATCCACATGATATAAATGAACTACTCTTCTTTGTACATTGTGCTAGAGTATACAGTGGAAAATACAATAACAGTATATTACTTTTCTGTGATTTAGGCTAGGAATTAATGCATTCAAATGAATTTAAGAGCCTTGGGTATAATTCATACAGGATGCAAGTCCCTCAGTAGACATCTCATGAACATTATCAGATTCAATACAGTTTGCATGGTCAAACAGATTAAAATTTGACCAACCCCCTCTTTTTGCCATTTATTAAACTCCAGAATGTCTTTCAATGGCTTTCTTGTTATTATTCCATGTGAAGAAAAAGAAGCAAAGACAAGGTTTTTGTTAGGTAAATCAAATTGTTAAAATGCCCTGTTTTCGGCCGAGTTTAGTTATGGTAGATCAGGTTGGAAGTAAGGCTGCAAAATATCAAATTTCCTTTTTTTCTTTCTTAGGTACATTTTCTGAGAGCTTTCACTTTTATCCAGTGTTGATGTCTCAGTGCCCTTTCACTCCACATCAGGGTCATTACCCACTCTCTGGATGGGTTTTGTTGTGTGGCTCCTGCCTTCGATTAACAATTGTGGAAACTGGAGAATGCTCTCAGCATCAGTTTGATCTTTCAATGGATCAACACCTTTGCTGGGCTGCCTCTTGAAGTACTTTAAACACATTTGACTCCCTCTTTCTGATATTTTAGCAATTTTACATCCTGTGTTAATTATACCATAAAGCGTAAAATCTATTAGCAATTTTCAAAAAGTGTCATGCTTAGAAGGCTTTTGAGCACTTGGGACTGATTTTGGTGTGATGAAAACACACTTTAAAATAGCTTCTAAGTTCTGAGATACAGCAGGAACTAATTCTGCTTCCTTGCAGTGAAGGTTTGAAAGGACTGTGCTCTTAAGTACAAAAAACTCATAAAATGTGTCCAATACTTTGAGCCATCTCTCAGGGAAGCTTAAATACAGATTTTTACAGTTGAGGGGAGTAAGAATTGTAGTAAGTGCTCTGCAATAGTAATGCCCTTGTGTTGCTGATTTATCGAAAGGTCGCTGGTGCACCTGAAGTACAAAAGTCAGTGTTACATGTGCTGGAATTGATGTCTCTGGGTGTCCTCTGTCATTGTTTGCCATGTTACCCTTCAAGTATTCTTACTGCAGCAGAGATAATTAAAACCCCCAGGAAACTGCTTGTGCTACGCTGCCAGGGAAATCAGGCCAGGAACAGGCACATGGGCTATGCCAAGTTACTCAGGCTCAGATTAGGAGGCTTAGGGATGTGTGACATGGAGCAGGAGCCTGACTTTGCCCATGACAAGTTCAGCCTGGTTTCAAAGGCTTAAAGTTCCCCAAATGTCACGGGAGTGACAGGTATAGTTCTCCCCTGGCTGATCCCAAGTTTTGAAAACACAAACACACTCCTCTGTTACTGTCCTTTTTGCTTTTTTAAATTCCATCTAGCCTGTATAATAAAACTCCACAAATACAACATCTCTCAGGTTCCTTTGGTGACAATTTCACTGTGAGAAAATGAACACTTTGCTGTTCCATTTCATATCCTCTTTATAAATAAAATTGCAGAATTGTTTATTAAAATCTTTGCTGTGGAAAGCAGAAATAACGATGTATGGCACATTTCCTGAGAGAACCAAAACACCCTTAATTTCTTAATATGTTTTTGAATAGTGAACAAGCATACATCTATGGCTGTGTTTTGTATTTAAATGTAGTTATAGTCCTTGTCTCTTGCTGGTTAGGAAGCATTTATATCATGATAGCACGGAAAGAGTCCATGGACAAGTTAAGGCCAGTACTTAGAGTGACGATCTTAAAAGCTGGAGCTCATTTTCATTGTTATTGTTTTGTTTTTGCATGAGAAGAGGGCTCTGCAGGTTTTCAAGCCATCCCAGAAGCCCAGAGATCAGAACATATTTCCATATCTTCTTGTTGCTGGATGTGATTGATCACCCAAAGAGGGAAAAAGGAGCAGTAGATGTACAGTGCTCATCCTGGGCAACTCTAGAAACCTCTGAGCTGTGTGGGAGATGTATTCTTCTCAGAGGGCTTTTATTTGATTGGGTTTTGGGTTTTGTTTTAGGATTGCAGCCTCTTGCTTATGGAGCTTTCATGATGATTTAGTGCTTATAAGACATCACTGAATATCAAGGAAGCCTTAATAAATCTGAATTGGTCTCAGTGTGAATGGAAATGAAGATGTGTTTTTATTTCATGTTGGGATGATAGAATGAATTATATCAGAAATCTGACTCCTAGAAGAACTGGGAATTCTTGGAAGAACACAGCAGCCAGGAGAGCACACTGAGGGCTCCACAGAAGGTTTTTGCTGAGGAAGAGCAGCGCTGGTGATGTGTTGTGTTAATGTTTGGAAGATGTGCCAGTGCTACTGCCAGGGCACAGAGGAGCAGGGAGGGTGAGCCTGAAGCCAAGAGCACCAGGGCTCTGTGTGCAGCCCCTCCTCAGCAGGGTGGGGATAAAGATTTGCCTGAACAGTCCCAGAAAAGGCAGGAGGGTGTCTCAGGTGATCCAGGCAGGAGCAGCAGGATGTGGGGCCAGAGACAGGGCTGGAGATGAGGCTCCAGCAGAGGTCCAGGGACCATCTGGAAGGGCTGAGACAGGTACAGCTGGGACAGGGCCCAGGGAAGGGCAGAAGGGCCAAAATATCAGGAGTGTGGATGGAGCTCTGGGAGCACAGAGAAGAGGGTACATTCAAGGAGTTTGCAGGTGAGACTGCTCAGGATGCTGAATTCTGTGGCAGCAAGACCTGATCATCAGTGATCTGAGATGAGAAAAAGAAGTTTCCAGTAAAAAGTTACTTTGAGACTTGGAGTTTTATAGCAGGGATAAATTCTCATATACTCACTTGCCTTTAAGAGAATCTCATTCTAGTTAGTCCCTCTGATTTCAGAATAATACTTCTGTCTGTAGTCTCAGCTGCGGTACTTTGACATGTATCACCACATTTTTATGGGAAAATCATTTGTTTTTATTGTAACTTTTAAATTTTATTTTTCATTAAACCCATTTTATTGACTTTAGAAACGGATTTTAGCTACAGCAGTGTAAATCCAGAGGAAGTGAATTTATGCTGTTTTTATACCAGTAAGCATAATCTGGCACACGCTTAAAAGAAAAAAAAAGTTGAAATTGTATAGTCAGCAGTCAAAGCTTCTTGTTAGAAAATTCTTGATCTGTAAGAGTGCTATTGATAAAGGAGCTAAAAACCTCAAAATTGATTTATTTGTTATCAGCTCAATACAGTTTGTCTGAACACTGAACTTGCTTTTTTGTTCTTCCATGTGATAAATGTATTTGCCTGTGTTGTAAAATCTAAGCTGAGATAAGCTTCTGTACAAGCTGAGTATAGGACTGGAAACCAGGATTTCCAGAATTTTACCTCTTGCTTCTGTCAGTAAATGAAGTTGTGACCTCAAGTGACCTCTTAGTTCTCCTTTGTAAAGAGAGCTAAATTCCCTTTGCAGTTTGTTTAGGAGTCACTGGGAATTCAGCATCTTATGAGATGAGATCTTTTCAGGATTGATATATTTTGTTTCTGCAATTGTAAATTGAGAATAGTCTTCTGGACAGTCTAGTTATGCCAGACCCTGAGTCCTTAGTAGAGGCTGTGCAATGAACAGCCTAGTCCAGGCATGCAAATTGGGAATTAATGAGGACTGGAAGTTTGGAGTATTTCAGGCTTTATGGTTTTTCCTTTTTGCTGAATTTTATAGTTACTTGAATTACTCGTTTTGTTACACTTAATTTATCATTATAATTTCAGGGAACGTTTTGACAGTAAATGTTTGTAAAGCAGCTAAATATATTTTTACTGGAAAGGCTAAAGAAGTAAAAGTGGCATTCTTATTTTCCTGTTACTTCTGTGGTATTAAAGAGACTGAAAAGTGTGGTTTGGTTTTTGCACAGAGTGTATGTGTTTTTTTCCTACTGTGTTTATTCTTCCTGTGATGTAGTTCAGGGTTTTTTCTTCCTTGCATTATTTCCTGCCTGTGCCTCAGAAGGAGTAAGAATTCAAAAATACAGCAGGGCCAAAGGGTGGACACCTGTTTATGACCACAGATGGTTTGTTTAAGTTTTATCAGTTGCAACATTTAACAGTGCAAGCCCTAATTTCCCCCTTGTTTTTAAACCAGTCCTTTAAAAGACGAGTTGTGCTTTATTTATTTTCTAAAATTATACAATCTACTTTTTGCACACAGTAGCATTCACTTAGTTTATACCATAAGTGACCTAGTTTGCATTTTCTTTCAACTCTATAAATTACCCTATTTTTTTCTGCTGGTATTGAGGTTTCCTACTAGTCCTGAAAAATTAGGTTTTAATTTTTTTCTCCCTTCTAGCCAAATAAACATAAAGATGGATGAGAATACAGGAATTGTGAGTGAATTTATGGCTTTTTGGAGGCAGGTTTTATTCCTCTATGTACGACTCCTTTAGTTTTTGATGAAGTTATTTCATTCATCTCTGCCATGACTTTGCTACTTTTGAAATGCCTGACATGCATAGATCATTCTTGGGCAGATGCTCTGCCTGGATTTCTACAAGCAAGTAACTAGATAAATGAGAAATATTTTGTAAATGCATTAGGTGTATGCCATTTGCCATATTCACAATGATAACTGAGTGGTGAAGAGCAGGCTTGACTTGAGTCCATTTTTCCCCGCGTTTCTTTGCAAGGGTAAAATACCCAAACTATAAATTTCTGGGTGCTCTGATCAGGATTTTGATTTCCATGTTAAAATTAGCCGACCCTAATCCTTGTCATTGCTCACACTATGGCTACAGCTTTCCAGTTCAGGTACTGGAAAGGAAGTTTGCATGTTTGTGGACTACTGGTCTTAAAAGCAGGAAACCAATTTTATATCCTTTACGTGATAGATATTGAATCGATAAAGCACCAACCTAAGGTTACACTTGATGTCTCCAGTGAGAAGACAATAAATCATGTTATGTGCATACAGGTATATTGACTCAATTTCTTTGGGCTGCCTATGCAAAACTGAAGGTGATTGAAACTAAACCATTTGAGTGAAAGTCTTATAATGGCAGATATAAAGCCATTTAATCCACATTTTATGATTTGAGATTTTAGTATTAAAAGTCTAAGTACAACATTTAAGTCAAATTGAAAATCCATCAGGTCCTGTGTCTTGTCTCAGCTAATGGTCAGTGGCAGATGACTAAAGAGGGAGAATAAAAGAACATGTGCAGAATGATTTCTGCCTTGTTGTACCCTCTTGGTCTTCAGCAATTAACAGTTTGGGTACTTTTGTATGTGGACACTGCACCCACATAAAAAATTTAATATCTTATGTAAATTTTTTAGTTTTCATTTTCAACCTATTTATTGTTTGGCTTTCCCAATGAAGTTTTGCACATAGATATTGGGGGAAAAGTCTGACTCATGTTGGAATGAGTGGGTAAAGAAAATGGTCCATTTGTACTTTATGTCTTTGTCACTGAGTACTTTCTGAGGATAAAAAACTTGATGGTTGTCTCTCCTTTTAATGTCTTCACTTGCTTGTTATGAGAATGTGTAGGTCTGGCAATACAGGGTGTTTTTATTTCTGTCTGGTGGCTTCAAAGAGGGATCATCTGAGGATGGGGTTATTGATACACCAAGTCTATCAGTAATAATGTAGTTTTTTCCTTGAAATTTTCATATCTCAACACCAAACAAGTCATCAATACAGATAAATGAGTTGATTCAAGATGAAAGGTTGCTGCTTTATCATTAAACTGAAGAAGGTTTTATAATGCTGCACTGCATTGCTGAGAACAATTTTGTTATTTTAATATTGGCTGTCCTTTGTAGTCATCTGGCTTGGCCTGGCTGGACAGCTGTCTGCTCTGTTGCAGATATGGAAATACTGCTTGAAGAACCAGTCTGGCTTCTAATATATGTAAAAATATATGGAGGATGGGGGTGTGGGTCAGAATACCTCTATGAAGCCTGTTTAGATAATGGAGCATGACAGTTTACATTTTCTTAACCACAACATAGCCTTGACATACAGCATGCTCTCACACAGAGAATAAGGCAGGAGCCTGGCTCAGATGAATCTGGAAAGCACATGTGCAAGGAGAGGCATTCCTTGCTTATCCCTGTGCCCCTCTGAAAGCCTGATTGCATCCTCACAGCTGGAATTTTTGCAAGAGTGTGTTCTGAAAAAAAAGGCACTTGTTTGAGTGCCCGTCAACTCCTCATCTGGACCACAACTGCTGGTTTCACAACAGTTACGTATGATTTTAAAGGCTCGGGAAATTTTATTTTAAAAGAGTAATGGCTAAATACAATCTGTTAGAATTCATATAAAAAGTTGCATGTTGTATAGGTAAATAATGATATAAAAAAGCTATGTGTAAACAAGATCCTAGGTATCACTAGGTATCATTAATTTGTGTGCTATAGTCATTCAGGGACTTCTCCTTGACTGTAAAATCTTACACACAGAGATTTATAATTGAAAACTTTATGATATGATTTGCAGTTAGAGGAATAAAACTAAATTGCAATTTTTCCTGAATTGAATATGCCACTATCTTACATGTCTCAGCCTTTCTGACCTGGCCTTGCATGATGCTTCTTGACTTCCTGTCCTGCTGTCATTTTCTCTCATATTGGTCTGGCAGTTAGTCTCACTGGAATCAATAAGGTTGCTCACATGCAAGTGTTGAATAAATAATTGATTAAGGAGATACTACACTTGTCACATCTTTTCCTAGCAAAGGTAGCCAACATAACTGTTTTTTTGTGAAAAACTTCTGTTCTTTCCTTTCACTGATAATCCCTACCTCTTCCACTGGACAAGCAGAGCATGGTATCTACCAGATTATGATTGATGTGAGCTTTGTAAAGTGGTGATTCCACTCAGTGTGTACAGCAGTTGGGAGAAATGGCTACTCTGCCACTGTGTAGCTCAAACCAAATGACTTTCTCTCTGTTTCCCTTCTAAACCCCTCAGCCTGCTCAGTTTTAAAAGCTGTTATCCAGCATGGCAAAGCATGCTTGGATATTGGTCACCAACCCTGACTGCTGGGCTCATCAAATTCTAAATGAAATATTTAAATAATTTGGTCCTACACAAAGCCAGATAGAAAATGGCAGATAAAGTGGTATCTATTGACATGAATAGTCCCAGTGAAGTTTGCCTGGCTGCTTGGCTGGGTTTTGTGTATTTAGAATTGCAGTAAAAGTAGAAACATTTCTTGACAGCCGTTGTGTATTGTGACATCTGAAATTGAAAGAGGCACTTCTAAATTTTCTGCACATCTCCTCAACTCAAAGGTTTATTATAGCTCCTGCTATGTTATGGTAGTATTAAACTACAGTGAACTTTCTATAATGGGAATGCACTTACACTGAAGACAGATGTAGGATCTCTGTAGGAGATGGAAAATAAGATATCCCAGGCAAATAAATACCTGATGACTGTGCCTGTTGCAGTCACTCTACCAGTGTGATTAACCTTTTTATCTTCAATTACATTCCTAAGTGATATAATTTGTTCCAGTAAAATAGTGTGCAGATCCAGTCTTGTTCAATATTTCCCACAAATACATTGACTTGCTGTTTTGGTTTATGAAATCCTTTCTGTTGTTGTGGTTCAGTGACAAGAGAGATGAGGTAATTACGGAGCAGTTTGCCCACTGGTTTCTCTGCAGTGCATAGCTCTACTCAATGCTGTTAGACCACTCATATACCCAATTGGCAAAAAAAAAAAAACAAAAAGGGAAAAAGGCTAAAATATTTTTATCAGAAATTAAGTTGGCAGAAGTTACAATGTGCATTTTATGTCATCCTACATGTTGCTACGTTTGTTTTGAAGTAACATTTCATTATTACTATTGTATGATTAAATATTGAGAGTATTGCTTTTCCAATTGTTCTACTCCAGTATTTAATGAGTGCAATTAAATGGAAAAATTGCCTTTTTAACTGATGGTAGTCTGTTAATGTCTCTGTCTGTTCAGAAAAGAAAAGAAGTGAATTATTAGAATGACAAATGAGTCAAAGTTACCACGGTGATGGAGAGGTGCGATTCCCCTCCACATAATCTTCAATTAGTGATCTTTGTAAGAGGATGTTTTTCAAAAGGGTAATAGAGAAGTAATGAGATCAGAAGGAGGTCAAACCCAGCCTTCTTCGTTTGGCAGTTTGATTAATTTATTTCTCCTTCTTGCAGAGTGCTGTAAG
Organism: Argya squamiceps; assembly: GCA_037834095.1. Taxonomy (NCBI): domain Eukaryota; kingdom Metazoa; phylum Chordata; class Aves; order Passeriformes; family Leiothrichidae; genus Argya; species Argya squamiceps. The sequence continues at coordinate 14,645,697 of JBBMKD010000025.1, forward strand.
GGGCTTTTGGCACCCACTGTTTTCCATGGGACTCTTGCTGAAGTCGCTGCTTATGAGAGTCTTTTGTGTATCCAAGAATGTCCATCCACTAGGAAATGGAGGCTATTATGGTTCAGATTGGTTCTTTGGTATGAGCACTCACTGGTAGTTCTGAAGAGGAAGTTTTTTTGAGAAGAAACCACCCTTGATTGTGTATTGTTCTGAGGCAAAGTACTCGGGGCTAGTACTGGGATGTAGTGCAGCTTCCATCTCCTCCAGGGGGATGGTTTCAGTCAGAGGAGAGGGAGGGAAAGAAGGACCCAAGAACGTAAAGTTGCACTGAAGTTGCTTTTCCCACAATATCTGCTGGATCAGTCCCACAATACCTTCATGAATGCACACATTTAGTACTTCTGCATCCTTCAGGTGTTCCTTCCTGGCCTTCTCATTCTTGTGTAGAAAGTTTTATTTTAAAGAGTAATGAGCTGATGGTGATCATAAACCTGAGTGGCTGTGGCCCCATGCAGTGTGTTAAGCCTGTACTATGAGTACAGTTACATCCATGTTTAGTTTATTCTCAGTAGTAATTCACTTATTTTAAAATATTCAAAGTCATTTTCCTGCAAAACTGAAATGCCAGTAGCATTTTCTCAACAGTTTCCTCAGGTTTACGTACTTGTGCACTGATCAGTTTTGCTCTCCTGATAGTTGAATGGATTATTGTGGTTTCAATTTTGACATAAATTCAGTTCTTCTATGCAAACTAGCACGTCAGTAGAGGAGCAGTAGATGTTAATTTAATATGACATTCTCTTGCTAGCACATGTGACATAAACAGTTGCGTGATAGCCAAGACTTTTATATGTCTGAGTTACCTCAGTTTAAGCTCAAGATACTCATGAAGCTTTTATTTTTGGCTTTGGTAAGGGTAGCATTGACTTTTCTTACTTTCTCATTAAGTCTCTGCAACAGTTATTTAACAGATGTTCAGTATTGTTTTTTAAAGTATTATTATTATTGCATTTAAAATGTTTCACCAATAAAAAGAGATACTTTGGATTAAATAGATTATAAAATGTTTTTATTGTACTGATGATCACAGAAGCATAGAATGGTTTGAGTTGGGACTTTAAGACCATCTAAAAGGTTAAATATCAAAGATTATTCTAATTGCATTTATAATCACAAATCACAGACACAAAACAATTTTGTGAATTTCCCCTCTTTTTAGCTGCTGTCCATTTGGAGAATGGAATTATAAATTTGGAATTTATACATGCACACACATATTTATGTTTAAAGATAAACATGTCTCCTACTTATCAAAGTTCTCTCAGAACAGAAAAAGTAAAATTAGATTTTTTAAGCTGGAGTGATGTGCATGTTCTTGTTTTCAATGTGTGGTAAAGTAATCCTTCAATTTTATTTTTTAACAGTATTCTATAATATAAATAATCTAGTCTTTTCTTCTGCAGACTGTTTAATTCAGACAGGTTGAAGTTGCCTCCAAAGATTGGCGTCAAATTGAGGAAACCATTCATGTAGTAAATAAGATAATTTGTTTCTGCCCAAAAAGATTAAAATATAGATTTTTTTTTTTTAGCCCATATGATTTAACACATACAGTTCCTGCGACTCTATGATTCTGAATGCATTTTGAAATTAAGCATTTCTACATGGATTTTCTTTTTTTTATTTTCTGCAGTGCACTTTTAACTTGAATTTCTGGAATTTTAATTAATATAATCTGTAGAGATCTTTATATCTTTCCTAGTTATTGATAAATGTTTATGTAATTTCAAAATGTGATGGGAAACTGATGCTCCTAATGAAAGCAGAAGTTGTAAGAACAAGTAGCGAATCCTACAATTTGAGTGTTGTTATATAAATAAATGAGGGAAAGATGTGTTCTGACACCTGTTATCTGTGTCATATTTAAAGTCAGGGATATATTTCTCTGTGCTTTTTTGTGTGATCATAAAATCTGTTGTGTTTCTTAATTGTTCTTCATCCAATAGTCTTTCACAGTATCAGTCTCACTGCTGTAGCTAAAATAGTAACTATTAAGAAAGTTTATGAGTTTTGGTAATTTTTGGGCTTTGTCTTCTCAGAAAGAAGGAAAAGGAGCTGTCAGCTGCTGAAAGTTTGGCCCCTGTTGTAATGGGGTGTGTGGGAGCTGCTCCCTCTTCTGCCGTGGTTGTTGGGCTCATTTCATGGCAGGTGCTGGAATCAGGCTTAAGGACTGATCTCTCCTTAGAAAATTAAATATCTGGATGGCTGAAGTCTGATCAGAACAACCCTAATTAACATTTGAAAACACTTTTGAGGTGAGCATTTATGTTGCCATCTTTGTAACCTCATGCAATGGCAGCAAACTTTCTCTCTTCAGGTGTGAAAATCTGTTCAACTGAAGAAGACTGGGTTTTCATTTTGGTCCACCATGATGGTCAGAATAGGTTCAGTGTAAATGCACTGCAGTTTTTAAGCTTCTCAGATTGTATTAAACTTTAGAGAAGTCAGTATTACATGGTATTAAATAAGTCTGGACTGCCTTAACCCTCAAAAATAAATCAAAAAGGAAAAGTTTATTTTCTTTGTGCCCTGAAGGCAAAATAATGTGTGGGCTGAACTTCCCACAGGAGCTTGTCTCCTTCATAATGCAATATTTAGTGCATAATGACTGCTTATCTTCTGGGGTTTTTTGTGTAAAATCCATTCTGGATTATTGGGCTCTACATAAATAAAGTTGTTTGCTCTTAAGGTTTTTTTTGTGATGGTGTTGGTATCCAACTAACACAACTTCTAGGGATTGATCAGTTCCTGAATATGCAGGTCATTCTCTCCTTATGTGATGAAAGTCTTTTGTACAGAAAACCTATTTCTCCAGACTGTCTGCCCACACAGTTTGTCCATAGATATTAATTTCTGAATGTTTTTAGCCTCAAGGTTTGGCCCTTTTATACTAAAAATCTGTGAGAGCAGAAATTTGTGCTGCAGAAATGAAAACCAGAAAATAACCATAGTGAAAAATCGCACTCAGTAGAGCCGAAAGTTGAAACATCTCCTAGAAGATTTCCATGTTAGAAATATTAAACTAGTTGTTAAATAAGTGTAAACAGATGAACTTTTTCTGAGACTCAAAGAACATGAAGTGAGAGATGGCAATCTTGGTTTCCCCTTTCCCCCTCCACCTATTTAGTAGGATTCACACTGTTCTGACAAATTCACTTACTCAGATTGTTGCAAAAGAAATATTTCTGAACCTAGTGCCTGAAATCATGTCTCTGCTCTTAATTATTTAGTTAGTTGACATTAGATTGTCCTAAAGTCATATAAAACACTGTAAACACTCTCATTCCTTACTGTATATTACTTTGGTAGTTTTGAGTGACAAAACCATTTAGACACTGTGGCTGTTACCATATCGTGGTTTGAAAGGTAAAACAGCACATGATCATCTTTTTAATAGGAACACTATGTGGTTCATAGGTGGTGAATATTTCATGCACTTTGCATTTGCCTTTGTGCAGGAGGGTAAATGGAAAGTAAATCCATGTGTACTTTAGACAGTAAAAAGGCATTACTTTGTTACATCATATAAACATGTAGATTTGATTCTCTCTTTACTCATGCTGTAAAAAGAAAGTTTTAAAGTGTTTAGCCATACCTGAAAATGTAAATGCCCGAGCCTAATATAATGCTGAAGAAAAATTAAGATAAATGATACTGCATCCTTGCCACAAACTGCAGCTTGTACAAAATTCACTTTAGTTATTATACTGTGAATACGTGTGCTAAACCTCCTCTGTGTATGCACAATTTATGTTGAATGCAACATGAATCATTTTAATAGACCAAGCAAAAAGTCCCCAAAGTCAATTTTCAAATTATGAACCTTGGAACGGAATATAGCAACAATGAACAACAAATAGTTCAGATTTTACACTGAACTACAAATGAACCATTAAAGGTACAGTATACTCATTCAGAAAATACAGTTTCTCCTTATCATCCCAGTGGCTAAAAAGCATAACAAGAATATTTCTTAAAGGTCAGTTCTAAATTTTTTTCTTTTTTTTGTACCTTATTAAGAGGCACATTCAGGAGAGCTGATGCCATAAAGATTTTTACATCTGTTGTGAGATTTGGATGCTTCTGGTTATTCTGGTTAGATTTTGTCTCTGATCTGCCATGTAACCTTGAGAAAGACTGGGTTTAATGCCTTAAAATTCAGGAGTCCATTCAGATTTACTTCTGAAAAAATGGCCTGGCTTTAGATGGGTCATTTGAATGCAAAACCTTTTCACTACCTGATTTTAGGTGTTCAGTGTTATCAGGACACAGCAAAGGTGGTAGCAGAGGAGCATGGGTCTTTTAAAGGTTGGTAAGGAACTAAAATTCAGCAGAAAGGAAGGAAGAGCATTTGAGTGTCATCTAAAACATACAAGAGTTTAAACACATATAAATGGTTTCTCATTGCCTCATCTATTTCATTGATGGCATTTTTCATTGCTGGACACTTTATGAAATAATAATAGATTTAGTTGATTATATGGATGCTGTTGATTTTTTAAAACAAAATTCAGTATTTTAGGAGATTTTTAATTTTTTAAACCTTGTCCTTGTCTTCCTAAAGTTGCCTGCTCAATCAAAGTTTTATAAATATAAACCTCTGCTTATTTTCTTGGCACATGCTTTTGCACAGGCTTGAGAGAATTAGTGAGTCATGCCTCAAAATGCTCTGTGGAGCCTTGTGCAATTCAGTGTTCTTTAACTGGTCAAATTTGCTATTTAGATTGGAGAAGACAGAATAAAGTAAAAAAGACTAAAAAATTGTGCTGAATGGTGTCATGGGAGGGGAGAAAAGGGCTATTTTTAGTTAACTTTGTCAGGCATGTAGTTAAAAATAGAAATTGACAGTGGTCATGGGCTTTTCAAGATACAAGTATATGAGAAAAATAATCTAACTCCAAAGTTCACAACCTTGTGTCATGGTCAGTTCTGAAAATGTTCTGTAAGGTGCATCATGGCTGTTAAAACTGTACCTGAAAATGCTGCAAGAACTGTAGGATTCTGTCATATTTAACATATTCTGTGGAACACAGCATAGGAACCATGGGTTTCCAATGAAAGCCTGCACAGTTCTGACTGCTTTCAGCATTGGATGGTATAAAACTATTTATAAAACCTATTGTAGAAGTTTAGAAGGTTGCTCATTGAAAATTAACTTTCTGTAATTCCTAGAGAGAGAATTTGCCTTTGCATTTTGACTGAGTCTTTGCAAGCCACTTTTTGATAACTGCATTATTTAAGATGCTATTTGAAACACCTCTGAAAACCACTGTAAGTTTTTGGAAGTTAAAAATTTGTCCAGACCAAAGGCAGATGATGGTGCTTGTAAATGGTCTTACATTTACATTTACATGTAATTTACATGTAACATTTACAAATGGTTTACATTACAAAACTTACTCTGTTTTTACTGTGTGTGCTGTCACTGCTGGGTCCTCACCTGCAGCTACTGAGACCCAGACCAAAGGACATTTTATGGTGAGGCAGTTGCGGTTGGAGACCTAAACCTGATTTTGAATTATTTCAGGTCTTTTAGTAAGGATTCTTTATGAAGTAGATGTGATAAATTATCTGCATTTGATACACAAATTTGGCAGAAACTCTGCCTCTTTGTTTTTTAATTTTTTTTTATGAGCCCCTGTGAAGATTTCAAGTGACTTGAAGCAGCCACCATAAACAAGAAACACATTCCTCAAATGTTGATAATGTTTTCTCCTCCCCTTGGTCCTTTTCTGCATGTAATATTTCACCATAGTTGAACCTGAAATCCAGAATATTGTGATCTTTAAGTGAAACCTTTTTCGTATTGCAGGAAAGATGATTCAGTATCCCGTGGTCTTGCAGGTCAGAACAGAATTTTATACAGATGGAGAAAATAGTTTCCTATCTACTAATCCAGAAATCTCCAAACTGAATTAATTTTATGGTGTCAAGGCAAGGAATATGTTTTGGTGTTTCCGTTTTGACTGCTTATCCCATTCAGGTTGCTGATTGTGTGTCAGTGACCCTCAGAGGTCTAACCAAGATGGCTACTATCACACTGTGCACTCTGCTAAATTCTAGGAGACAGTCTGAGCATCTCAGAATGTGAAATTTATGCTGGTAAAGAGGGAGTATGGATCAGCAACTCATTGATTTTAGCCAAAAATCAAATCAGCAGTAAGATCAGAGAAGGAGCCCTGTGGTTTCATCCAGGCTCTGATCCACTTCATCATTCTACTCCCCAATGCATGAGAACCCCTCTGACTGCTGGAGAGGTGAGGAAACAGATTTGCTACAAAAACCAATGACAGAAAAAGTTGAAAATCCTTTCTTTTCTTTTTCCTGTAGACTGAGATGTAAAAGTTATGAAAATGATGTGTATGTATGGAGAGATCTTATTGATATTCCACAAGAGTAACAGTTATTCCAATATAATGGCAGCCCCCCTTTATTCCTCAGCATCATGCATTTTGTTCATTTTGTGATATATTATGTGGCTTTTTGGTGTAACTACACTTTTAGATCTTATTGAATAGAATTTATGTGTTGCCTTATGGAAAACTTGTTTCATAATTCATTAATTATTTACTATTACTTGACCTTACAGTACATGAAAAAAACCTATCCCATAACTGTAATTTCAATTCTCTCTAGTGTGAAATCAATCACATTCCACATCTTTTATATTATTTAAAATGTGAATCATAAAATTTTCCTGTGGATTTCTACTGAGTTACTGAAAACTTTCAAACCTCAGTGTGTGGGAAATGTGCAGGCTGTCCCCTGCAGACCTGGGCCAAGTTCCTGGTTGTATTGCAAACTCTGCAAAACCATTTTCAGTGGATGAGCTGCCCCTTCTTGTCAGTGGAACTGGGGCTGGTAAAGACCAGGAATATTTTATAAAGATCTGCTTCATACGATTTCCCTTTGCTTTGTGTACAAGTAATATTAAATAAGGATATAGCTTTTAACTTGTACCTCCTTATCCCTGCAACCCAAATTGTGCCAATAATGTTACTGAACAGCCTTAATGTGTGCAGTTTCCAGTGCTGGGGGGAGCTCCTGGACAACTGCACAATGCTGACTCCACTTCTGATATTTGTGTGCCCTGGACTGTGTGAGGAAGGTGATGGGTGTGTTTGTGCTTAAAGTTCAAGAACAATTGGGGAATGTTGTGGGAAGCAGCCTGATGCTCTCAAGAAAGTGATGGAAGTTCTGTTAGTGATCCTGATTTTCTAATTTCTTTGACAATAATTTCTGAAAATACATGAGTAGACAAAAGGAGTAATCAGTTATGCACTTGAGATTTGGAGGTTACTTTTTTTCCTGAAAATCTGCAAGAGAAGTATTGTCAAAAACAAGAATTTTTAAACTGTATTTTAAGCAGGAGATACATTTGCGGAACAAATTACATTTGTACCTCAGCCTGCATGAGCACAGAAGAATAAGATTTTTGTCCTTGACAAAAAATCTTGCCTCTTATTATTAATTTCTCCTCCTTTTGCCTGCATGTATGGCCATATTCTTTTTCTCTGTGAGACAGTTTATCAACAAAATATGTCTTTTCTCCAGTTTTCATTCAGTAGTTAAGTGCCAAATGTTCTAAGTTCTAAAACATGTCCAGATTGCCAGATTGTATCTTATGCAAACCCTGACTATTTTAGAAACACATATATAATCATATTAAGTGAAAGCAGTTCTGGCTATCCAGCTATATATGCTTTTATGAATCTCAGATTGACAGTATTTAATTTGACTTAAGTAACAAAGGCTTTGTAAGTATAGGTTTTCCTGATACCTGAGCATAGCTAGGAAAAAAAATTCAGAGTACATGTAATATTACACAAGGAAATAAAGTTAATTTTCTTGAAATATACAGTAGGGTATATAAATGGACTTCGGGAAAAAATAGTAGAATGAAAAGTCTAATGCTATTTTCCTAAGCCACATTTGCTAAATGCAGACTTTTGCAAGGTCAGCAGTTATACTGGAGTTGAGGAGAAATGGCTTCAGTGGCTTTAACTTTACCAGTGCCCTTGATGAGGTGCAGAGTTGTCAGTATTCTCGTAAAATTCCTCAGTGATGGCTTCTTCTGTTCTCTTTATTTCCTTAAGTGAACATCTGTCTAATTGTTCACCTCCATTGCTTTAGTGCTTTCCTCATGCTTTCTCTGTTTCCAGACAATAAACTTTATTTTCTTCATAAGAATTCAGTCTACGCAAGGGTATTAGGCAGCTTGTTTGCACCTTTTAATTTCTGGAAGTTTTCCAGAAGGGCTTTTTGCTGTAGTTCCAATGGGTTCATCAGTGAATCATGTAACATAATGCAGCATTGTGTTTGGGTTTTTATCCGTTACCTTCTGTTTATAAACATCTGCTTGGAAATTTTCTTTTTGAATTTTTTTTTTAATATGTTTTACATTTTTGCATGTGGCATATGGGTAAGATACACAGTACCTGCTATTTTCTCAGGTGTTCAGGTAGGTACAGCCAGTATTTACCTTAACATTTGGGAAAAGCCTAACGCACTTGCTTAAACCCCAAAATTTCAAGGTAGAATATGTGCTGGTTATTTAGCTATGTAACAATATCTGTTAAATTAAAAGCAATTTAATGATTGAATGGCTACATTAAAACTTGGCATTAACACTTATGTTTGCAGGATTGCAGAAGGCATCTAAAAACTGTCTCTGTCCAGTAGAGAGAGTATTCTCAGAAACCTAGCCTGATGCTTCTCTTCTGTTCAGCTCTTTGTGTTCAGGATTTTTTCTTCCTTTATAAATGGGAAAAATAGTGGGGGTCATTGGGGGGCGGTTAAATTATTTTTTCCTCTTATCTGTAAAGTATTTTTATTAATCTCACACACATATTCTTCAGGCAAATATTTAAAGTTGGAAATAGGTGGTTGTTGTGATTTTCCTGATGATTTATTTGCTGTCCTGGCACGACTTCCTTGTTTTTTATGTACAAATACCTGTGCAAATATAATTTTTAAGGCATATTCTTCATTCTTCTGACCATATTGTTCATTCACAAGTTGCATTTAGGAAACAAGTGTTTTAGTAAGTTTAATGATGACAGCCTGTCTGCTCTCCCTCTATACTGCTGCATGAGACAATTATTTTCTGGATTACTTTTGTTACCTTGAGATCAAAATTTTATCAGAAAATTAATGTATATGTAGTAAATGAAAATTTCAAAGCTTTTCATGTTGATAGTGCTTAAAAATCAGACCCTTGATTGTGAACTTTTTTCCCTGTTTACACTTAAAGCCATTTTAAACTTTCCTAATTATTAGAACAGTGGGATGTGGCCTTCTGACCCCTCCTGTCTGGGACTGCCCCATTGTGCATCTGTAAAATACACGGTCTGTAAAATACACTTTGATCTCAGCTTTTCAGACAACCTTGGAATTACCTTACCTATTTAATGATGTTTGGTTTTATGTCAGTGATTCCCAAGATGGGCCACGTTTGCACACAAATTTAATTTCAGCCTTTGTGTTTATTTTGTTCTTGTTTTCTTTGTCACACCATATTTCTTTAAAAAGAAAGTAGAGAAAAGCTTCTTCCTTTTGTGAGCACAGCTCAGGTGGCAGAAGGGCAGGTTTCCATATTCTGGTACTGATATTTTCCTGTGCATGCAGAAAGACTTCATATTTTTGTTCAAGTCTATATTGTGTATATTGAGTGTATACTAAGAAGCTGATCCTGCCAACCCTTGTACAAGAAATCTTTACTAATGTGATTCAGTCCTTTTATTTCACTTTCTAAAATTACACACATATCAATGTGACCATTTTCAATGCATCTCTTAGCTTGGGAATGTGAACAGCTGGGGAAACAAAAGAGTTTGTGTATGTGTTTATTTCTTTGAGGATACTGTTCTGTAAGTTATCAGTGTTATATTGTTTAAATCTAGGAAATTGTCACCATGAACTGACAATTAAAATGGCTTAAATAGCTAGTTATTCAGTTCTTTAATTTCTTTGTCCCATATATTTATTTCTACTTACGTCGAAGCATCCTGGCATTACTCACGAGTACAGAAGTGATGACTTTTAACCATATTAACATTTTTATTTTTCCTAATATTAGGAGCGGGGGGTAAGAACTGTACCTTAAATCCCTTGTCAGGCTTTGCCGTCCTCCCAAATAGCTGCAATGCATTTGTAAACCTGCAGACGTCACTATTCTGCCAATTAATTGTGCTGCAGGAGCTGTTCCACCACGCTCTGAACCACGTTGGAAATGCTCTCTGCTCCCGTCTCGCAATTACAGCGTTTGGTTTTAAACCTGAAACAATTTAATCAGATTTATTTTAATATTGTTACTTCATTTTCAACTTTCCACTAACGGAGAGAGCGTGCTTTCCTTTCTAACTTGTAGCAGCCCCATCCTAAGACTTGTCTTGAATTATTAGTTATTGTTGTTTCGATAAAGATTTATGAACTACTTATTTTGTGTCATATAACATACCATTTTTAAGCAACATTTTTCAATCTGAACACAGCTTCCAGGAGGGCAAGCTGCCCAGAACACCAGTGATCTCACAGTTATTACTTTGTGTCATATATAATCTTGTTTTTTCCTGCAACAAATAAATCTTTGGGCCTCCCTGCAAAAAACATTTGTGGTTACAGTATAATAAAAATAAACCGTTTGTCGTGACTGCAGCTGACATTTATCAGCCTATTTGTGGGTGCTCTTTCTCTCTCTGTATAATACGGAACATAATTTGTCACTTTGTAAATACATTCCAGCCTAAATCCCTGCCAGCATCTGTTAGTGTTTGAAGGATTAATGCACTGCACAGTGCATGTCTGCACTTTCAGGCAACAACGTAGCTTATGGTTATGGATCATGAGAGAACAGGGAAAAAGGGTTCATTTTGTATTTACTTAAACATTGTTGCCCTTTTGACCATCATGCTTTTCTCCTCTTGTTTGTCATCTGGGGTAGGGATGCTGCTTTCTCTTCCCTCTGTGACAACTGCATGTGAAATCCTGCTGTAAATTTTGTACACCACTGTGTGTGGAGCTGTACATGTAAGACAACACCTCTTTAATTTTATGGATAATTAACAATGGTAATAATGTATTGCAATAGGGATGTAACTGGTTTAGTCCATTTAGGAATTCTCCTTTTCCCCCCAGCTTCTGCCATTTCCAACAAATCCTTTACCCTGTTGCCTCCTACATGGCTTCCTTCTCACCAACCCATGAGCTGATTATTTATTTAATCTTAAAGACTTCAAACAGAGTGAGTTTTTAAAAGGAAAAAAGCCGGTAGCTTTGAAATTATCCCAATGCTGTTTGCCTTGTTGCTCTCTTGGAAAATGCATTCTGCTATCACTTCGAATCTTGCAGAATGAAAGGAATTGAAAGCATCTGAATAGGAGGCTCTCCACAGCTGAGATTCTGTTACATGTTCCCAGGCTCCCTTGATCATTCTCTAAACAAGGAGATATGTTTATTAGAATACTAAACCATACACATGATGTTATATATTGCCAAGATTATTTGAGATTCCCCGAGATAAATTCAAATGAGCTTTACAGGAATGGGTGTTTGGAGACAGAAAGAAGTGATCTATATCCAGGGAAAGAAAGAAAAAATCCAGTTAAAAGTAGGCTCCCATTTAATTACCCACAGTTCATGTGCATTAAGAGCTAAACAAATTCCTATTGCCAAAAATCTACAGTAGATTTTTGTTTAAATACATGTAATTTTTTTGTTATTGAAGCAAATGTGTACTGTGTGCAATGGAACCATGTACATCCAGGAAAAGTGAGAGCATTTGGAGCCTACTAAATGAAGTCTTCTGAAGTTATAGTCCAGCAGATTTTGTATGTTTTTGTTCTCTCTGGTTCTGGAATAAATAATTCTTAAAATATTTAGGAGAATGACTTCTATTGCTCTTTCTAAGCATGATTTAGGATTGCTGGGGCATAGTTTACTTCACTGAAGATATTAATTTAATAAAGAAATGCAGATGTTTTCCCTGATTTTCCTTTATAATTATCTTCAGAAGATATGAAAGGCCAAATTTACAGAGATACTGATCTAAGAGTTAACTAATGTAAAGATTATGAAATAACATTATTGCTTATTGTAGTGGTAAGTGGTATTTATTACAGAAGATTTATTAAAAAAGGATATTAAAATCTGAAAAATGAAGCCACCACAAAGGAACGAGTGAGCGTAATGTGTAGACATTTGCTAATAGAAAGAGATAAAGGTCTAAAACTATTGGGAAATTTAAAATGGTGATTGCATGATAAGTCAAATATACAAACTGTACCTGGAGACTTGAGTCCCATTTTTGTATTTGGATTTTAAATTATAGGTAAGTTAAGTATTTGGAGGAAGGAAAAATTTTACTTTGATCAGTGATTTGTTTCAGTGTGAGGACCAAATGCTAGGTTGGTGTGTGCCATCCTCAGGAGCTGAACTCCTTCCTATCAGGCCATCTTTATCACTTTTCCACATCTCTCACCTTCAGAATTTCAGGCTCATGTGTTTTACATTTAATCTCCATCTAAGGGAGGATCTCTGTTGCTTTTATAACTCAGCTGAGCCAACATTAAATCTCCAGTTCAGATGTTTGTTCAAGCTTATTGTGTGTAGGGACAACTGCAACTTTTAGATATTCACTTGCAGGACAATCCTACAACAGCTTGAGGGCTTCAGGTTTTTCTGAAGAGGCCTCTAAGTTGTCATTGATGCCAGAAAGATAAACACTGTTCTCTGCCAAACATCCATAATTGTTCTGCAGAAGGGATAGAGACAAAGAAAACAATGTTACTAATAATTTATTCTTCATGATTAAATGTTGGTCCAAGGCTGATCAGTAATCTGAGGCTCACACTGACCCATTAAATCTTGATCTGTGTGCTGTTCTCTTGACTTGGATGAAGGCAACCCCTGCAGGAATTCCATTTTTGTGAAGATCAGGAAGATCTAGTTATTTAAGCTGGAAGAACCAGGCTTTACGAATTAAGGTTTTGGGAGAGGTCGCACGCAGCATCAGACTATGACAGGATTGAGCAAGAACAATAACGAAAAAATTTACACCACTAAATTACAACCAAAATACAGACAAAACAAACACATCAGAAAATAGTGAAACCAAGTATTACTAAACTTTTTTTTTCTAATGAAAGAAAGGAAATCCTTTTCATCTCTGATTTTCATGAAGAATCAAGTTAGTCCCAGGTATTTCTTTGTACAACTCATAAATGGATTAGTAAAATGGCTAATATTTGGGAAATTGGTTTGTGTTGTCTTGCATAAAGTTAGTGGGAATTTGAAAATACTGCACAAATACTGCTGATATTGGAGGGAGGAGGAGGGGGGGAAATAGAAAAATGAGTTTAAAAATGTTCCACCACAAGGTTTTCTAATGAACTTCATTGAGGTATCCCAAAGGTGGCAGAAGAAGACATGATTAAAGCAGCTCCCAGAGGTGCTGGATTGCTCTAAAAGCAGTGGGATTCATCCATCCCCATCAGCCCCAAGGAGCTGCAGAGCATTCAAAGCACACAACCAGGTGAAGCTGCCATTGCATAAATACAATTTTGCATGAAGTACCAAATGTTGACTACATTAGGGACAGTAATATTTGCAGTCCTAATCCTGAGTGAAAGCCTTTTTCCCCATTAGGTATCCCCATAAATAGTGCATGGCACTGGCTGTTGACTGTCATAAGCTATGTGTCAAATTGTCAGAAGTGCTTCTAAAACATCCCCTGCTCCCTCCTCAACATGGAAATAGGAGTTTATCTGGGCATTACTTGTCATATGCTGAGATTTGGTTATTTGTTTACCTATTTTCAGATAATTCCAAAGATTTTTCACCAGCTTTGATGTAAAATTCTTTTTTTCCTGAAGATTTTTTCTCAGACAGCCTATCAGAACTACCTGCATTCCAAGCCGTTGTCATGAAGATTTTTCTGTATTAAATTAAACCTCTTTTTTACCAATTGATTCTACTTTCAGCTCCTCAAAGTCAGACATTCCTGTTGTTGTGCAAAGTATTCAGTTTTGAGTTAAGGACTTTTAAATATTGAAGATGTACACACACTGTTTTGTGAGGGTAAAATTATACAGTAAATTATGTAGTGTCCACTATGGTGCATTATAAGTAGGCCCTCACAAAATGACTTGTACTTACACAAGATACAGGGGCTACAGCATATTTATTAAGACTCTTCAACTCTGTATGAAACTGGAGCAGTCAGAAGTAATGGTGTCTGCTGAAAGATTCTTTATCATATGAATTTACTTTTAGTCATCTATTATTTATTTCAGCTATTTTATATGCCATTATAATAAATATTATGACAGAGAAAGCTTTTATGCTTCAACTTATTGTACTGCTCTTCACTTCCTTGCAATCCTTCAGGAAAATGTAGCTATGCTTTACCTATATTTAACGTAAATCATCACTTACATTTGAATGAAAAATTCACTGTGAAAAAAGGCTCCTTCTTCAATACCAAGACACAAATGCACAATCATGTTTACTGCCAAACTACTCTACCATGCAGTGTTCATTTTTAAACAATTTTTAAGCTGTAAATGGAATGCATTGCATATAGTGAAATAGCTGGCTTTCTGGGAGTTTTCACTTTTGTGTTACTTTCTGGCTCAATAAGCATTTTTCTAGCATGAGTGCAAAGTATAGCCAATTGCACTTAAGCATTTTTAATATTTTTGCTCCAATAGGGAGCGGCTTACCTACAGAACTGAATAAGCTGTTTTCTGGGGTTGTGTAGAGTAACGAAACTTAGCTGGAAATATTGGCTTTTAGAACTGGGTGTGAAACATGGAATACAAGATAATTTTTCCTTGCACTTTTCAAAGTGTTATTGTGTTGGCTTTAGAAGAAGACTTGTTTGGAACTGGAGATTGATTTGCCTTTGGCTGTTTCTTCAAAGGCACCATGTTGATATCTGGACATTGTTAGCCTTGAACTGCTTGTTGGGCTTCATGAAATACAAATACTCCCATCCCAAACTCAAAACTCTCAATTGGTTCTGGCTGACCTGGGTTTCACAGGGTTCAGCAGAAGTGTGCCCACCCTTTGTGTCTGTTCTGCTCTGGCCACTTTTGGATGCAGCTGGGACGTTTGTCCTGGGTGTCTGCAGCAAGGACAGCAGTTCATTTTGCACAGCCTTTCAATGGCACCACGCAGTTATGATCCTGTGGTTTAGAAAAGAGCTCTTTAAATTATTCTACACTCATTTCATTACCTACTTTCTCCTCAAATTATGTAATTGAAAATAAAGTAGTAGAGGGAACATTAATACCTTTTGTCAATTTAATTTTCAAAATTCTGGAGTTTCCTGCCTTAGTGTATTGATTTGATGATGGCAGTTTAAAGACTGTCTCCTGCATTTGGGAAGGTGGCAAGTCTCATTTAAGGTTTCACAACATAAAATGAGACATAATTCAGTACTGGAAACATGTGAAGTGAAGTAGTGAGAGACATCAGCATAATACAATTATGACACAGTAGATCAGGATTTGCAGCATACCATTAACAATCAGTTCTGACTGCAGAGAACAATTACAGTTAAGATGCCTTTTAGCAAAAATGATTTTTAGTTTCATTTTTTATTAAAACCCCCTACTCTTGTATACATATCACAATATCTGACACCTAGGTTTCTAGGGAAAGAGGGAAAACATTATAACAGAGGTACTTCTGAGCTACTCTAAGAAAACAAACATAAAACCTTCTACTTGTCATTGAATGGGGATATTCTTACATTATTAAGAACATACCTTGCAAGTATGTTGCCTTATTCATAAGTTTTTTTAAAAAGGTATTGTGATATAAGTAACAGTGGGAAAATTTGGAATAAAAATTAATTGATACAAAAAGTTTAGCATTTCACAGTCTCAGACTGTAGTAGGAACTGGTGGTCTACAGAAAACCTCTGTGGGGTGAGAGGTGCTGGATTCTCAGTTGATGGGAGAATATGAAACAAAAACATTGGGGAACTTGCTTAAGCTCATGGTACATTAAACTGATTTCTTCCCCACTCGTGCTTGGAGAAAACACTCACATTTGGCTTCTTGAGTGCCTTCAGAAGCTGAGGTGTCAGGTTCTGAGTGCTTTGGATGTTCCATGCTCCAGTTTTTCCTGTGAGGAAAACAGAGTAAATGTGTGTGTCTGTGCTCAGTATGTGACTTCTGTGCATGTGAAGGAAATACAGGCTGCAGCCATCAAGGTTTTAAACAGCAAAAACAGGGAGAAAGTTTAAAAATATATAATGATTTTTAAATTATAATTTTACAGAATCAGTTGTAGAAGCCTAATGTGTGACACCAAGAGGAAAAGCATTACTTGAGTGATATTGTGTGGGCTTGAATCCTTGTCCCCAACAGGACAGTAGCTGACAGCTTGTGGTCTAGTCTGTTGAACTACTTGATTATTACGTTTTTTGACCCCCTTATGTCCCTGTATTTGTAGCATTCTTGTCCTTTTATCCTTGGGAGAGCCAGGAGAATGTCTCAACTGAGGAAAGCAGAGGCAAAGTAAACCCAAGTATGCACACCACTTCTGTAGTGAGTAAACAGCTTTGAACTGCACAGCTGAGGGGAAATTGTTCTGGAGTTCTATTGCATAATGCAAGGCAGCATCATCTTTCTCAAGTCTCTGACCATCAAACAGAAGAAAATATTTACCCAGTGGGGCAAAATGAATTCCAGAATGATGTGCATCTTGTGGGGGTAGAAAAACTCTTTGTAGCAAAGTTTGGTTTAGCATTTTCCAAGTCCAGCAATTGATACTTCCTATGGAGACTGATTCTGTTGAAATTTTAGTTGTGTTTATTTTGCTGTCCTGATAACTTTGGCTAGAATGGGACAAGAGGAATTTGAGTGATATTCTGTTTAAACCAAAGCTGCAAGGCAGTTGTAGCAAGCAGAATGGGTACTAGCAAAATAGAAAATTGATGCAGGGAGAAAAGTGCGAGATGTAATGAAATGGGGAGATCAGATGGGTCACTTGAGCTTGGGAGACAATGGGAGACTCCTCCTGGTTTCCTTCTGTGCTGACTTGTGTGCCGCTGTCCTTTCTTTCCTCCAGCAATGCTCATGGTATGACCTTGTAATCCCAGCAGATCCCTGTTGCAACCACCAGCTGCTTGGTTTTGTGATGACTTTAGTGTTGAGATGAAAATGGGCTTTTGGTTCATTTTTTTCTGAGATCTGGAGTTTCAAAATACCTGGAAAATAGGGATCTTAAAGCTGAAAATTGTGCTTTGGGATAGTGTGTCCTTTCCTAGGTGAAAAGTTGGCTTTAGTTATATACAAAATTTCTTTTGAAGACACAGAATCACAGAATGGTTTGGCTTGGACCTTAAAACCCATCTTGTTCCATGCCCTGCCACGGGCACCTTCCACTATCCCAGGTTGCTCCAAGCCCCATCCAACCTGGCCTTGGACACTTCCAGAGATGGACAGTCCACAACTTCTCTGGGAGCCTGTGCCAGGGCCTCCCCACCCTCACAGGGAAATGCATTTATCATATGCCCTGGTAAACTCCTACTGTATAAAGTGCTGTGTAGAATGATCTGTTATTTTCTGTGGTCATTTTATACTGTCTTTTATATCACCTACTATGAGAAATTGATTTTTTTGGATTAATATGTGCCAATATCAAGTTAGCTGGTTTTTATAGAGTATTTACTGATTTCTTTTCCTATTGGTACGGTACCTAAAAAATAGCATGTATCAAGAACAGCACTTACTCTACTTTTTATTTCATGAGTTACATAAGTTTCACCATCAAAATCAAAGCAGAAAGATACCTATTAACCTAAACACTGCCTTGAGTCGATTCATTGCATTATATAAAGCTGCGCATTACACAGTGTATGTTTGTAGCAGAATCACCACAAATGCTACTTTTGGCACTAAATGTTGTGCTCGTCCATCCCTTTTGATGATTTGTATTCACTCTGGGGTTATAATGTTAAACAAGGGAATCGGACAAGTTTCGTAACACATT
Source organism: Argya squamiceps (assembly GCA_037834095.1). NCBI lineage: Eukaryota > Metazoa > Chordata > Aves > Passeriformes > Leiothrichidae > Argya > Argya squamiceps. The sequence goes on from JBBMKD010000025.1 coordinate 14,663,751, forward strand.
TACTGTAACGTGATACTGTGAACTGAACTTGCTGTTATTTATCTTTTTTTATATTTTCTCTTGTTCCAGCATAAAGCCAAGGTAGAAGCAATGACCTTAGACCTTGCTTCTCTTCAGAGTGTGCAGCACTTTGCTGAAGCATTCAAATCCAAGAATCTGTAAGTACTCAGAAAATTAGATGTAATAATTTCTTGTTATTTTAATGTCTTTATCAGCTGAGCACAGTTGGCAGAATCACCACAGTTGGATGGATCACCAACTGCAGTTAGTGAATAATCTTTTCGCAGGATTTTTTTTCAATGTAAATTAAAGATCATTTGTTTTCATTAAAAAAAAAAAAAAAAATTACAGATCTCCTATTATTTGATGTGTAGCCCCACTTTTAAAGGGTTTTTTTATCCTATGGCTGTTGAAAAAGACCAAAGCTGAATTGCATAAAAACAGCTCAGGCAACTTTTAACAGTTTTGCAGTGGTTTGGAAGAGGTCAGAGATGAATAATTAGTGCACTACTTGTCTTACTTTGTTTTCTAACCTTCTCTCTCCCCTTTTTATTTTTAAAGCTTTAAAAAATATACCCCTATGATCCAGACAGCTCCATTTTACAGACCTGTATGGGGAATAGTCCATAATAAAAAAAAAATAAAAAGAAAAAGGGGAGAAGCTGTGATAATGACATCACTTAACAATAGACAAATTTATATGGTGATAACCAGGTTAGATTCCAAGTGGTTTGTTTAATTTAGCTTGAATAGAGCAATGAATGTCTGAATTGAAGAAATTATTTGAAAGCTTTTAAGTCTTCACAATAAATTCCACTTTTGTGCTTTTATCCACAGTTTGACCCATTGATTGTTGTGCATATTCAAACTTAGCTATTTTCTGCTAATATTTCTGTAACTGATATGCATCTTACTGTTCCTCTCGAGAGAATATGACCTCTTAGACAGCTTTGAAAATACACTGTCGTAGAGAAAATATATAACAAAGAGTGGTTTTTTCACTTTTGAAACACTGCCAAAGCTAAATCTCACATGGATAGACAGATGACATTTTAGTACTTATAGGTCTTCTAGATTCAAAGAATTGTCAAAACTTACTTCTAACAGAAGTTTCTTTCCTGACAAAATCCTTAGTATCAATATTTTCTTATCATGTCATCTTCATATATTAAAATTTCTTGAAAGACAAATCCTTGCAGTATTGCTGCTTTAGTACTAACTTGGTTTTGTGGTGTGAGAGCAGTTAAGTGTTTTAATTTAGAATCTTCATGCTTTTAATATGCTACATTTCTTTAAATGTATGGGTGCAGTGGAAAGTCAAAACCACCCTTCTTCCAAATGCAGCTCCTAACCTGATTTGTGTGCTGCAGCTCATACTATGATTGTCCTAGCTAGTCCGTTAGGTATGCATGTTTACAAATCCTTGGAAGTGATGAAGCCAGATCTCAATTTTTGCCAGAGAACTTAGGAAATGAGAGGATCTAGAATCAGTAAAACCTGTTTTGTTTTTGTTGGCATACCCCGTTCTACCAGTGTAGGTCTGTTAAGCTACATTGTCAGTGATGCACAGGCTTTACTAATGTTTCACTCTTATTTTATTTGGAAAAACATTGAGTAATAGACAGCATCTAAAGCCTCTGCCTTGCCTTCAGGCATTAAATATGTGCTCAGATGTGCCTGTGTCTGGCAGGACTCATCCAAGCCTTATGTGAAAGTCTATGTTCTGTATCTGTAGTGAGACTTGTGGGGTTTTGACCAAAATGAATTTCCAGTTCTATTTTGTTTAAAGTCTGGGGCTGGATGGAAACCAGACCCCACACATTGCCTGCAGCACTGGAGATTTTATCTGATACAGATACGGAAGAGTCACCTTACAATCATCTGCACTGGCAGGAGGGTGGACTGGAAGACCTACCAGGTCTTTCTGGGCTCTGATTTTTTTTGTGATTTAACTATGTCTGGATGAGTTTGGAAAAGCAATTATGTGGCAGAGGCATCTCATTGCTGCAGTGGTGGGCTTTTCAGTGTTTTCCAGCTCTAATGAACACTAACGACCTTTGCCTGTCTCCTCGTTCATTTGTTTTGCCACCGTGTCCGGAGGCTTTTGTCACCTCAGGGATTCCTTTGCACCAGTGGCTTTATGAGCAATTGGAAGGAATCTCACAGGCTCCAGTGACAGACTGAGCCTTTCTCTTTATGCTTGGGCCAGTCTTGTCAGTTGGCAGCCAAAATTTCTGAAAAGAGGTCGATATCTCTGTAGGAGAAGCACGTTGTGCTGGATTCCCCCCCTTCCCCATGAGGGACCTGTCACTCCTGTTAATGAGTGTAGGAAATACATCAAGAGAAGAGGGTTTCCTTTCTCTTATGGATTTCTCAACAATAAAGCAAATAGGAAAACCAAATAAAGTGTTTGTTTTTGTTTCAAAAATATAATTTGAGTTCTGAGCTGTATAGGTCTTGGTTTCTGGGAAAAACTACAATACTTCTAAAATGTCAAGGAGAAATTTTGTATGAGTGCACACATTTTAATAAAGGCCCGTATTTAATTTCTCACAGCATTTAGTGTGAAGAGGCCTTTAGTATTCAGGGGTGAAGATCTTCTCTGTGCAAGTAGTGATATTCTCTGTTTAGTTTCTCCGGTCCACTGTTGGTTTCTGGGACACTGGTATTTTGCAGAACCTGTTGGTCTTGGTGACACATGACCTAATACCTGAAAATTTATTAAATAAATAATAGGTAGGCATGCCTTCTAAAATTCTGCTTTTCTGACACACCTTATGGCTCTAGGTGCTATTTTTTGTCAGCAGATGTAAGGGTGTGCTCATAGTCACATCACAACCTTGGACCTTTTTCTTCCCTGGTTGATAGCAGTTGGAAAATGGTCTTGAAGAACAGATCTCCTCCTGGATGAGAAAACTAAAACGGAACAACTCCAGAAAAAGGATCCCTAAATTTTATTGAGTTAAAACCTCTTGCAGCTGGGGAAGCTGGGGGTGTTTGTATTGCAGAGAGCAGAGGGGAAATTGCTGAATCTGCAAATCTCTTTCCTTAATCAAATATGTTGTAGGAAAAAAAACAAAACCCTTCTTGAATGTGCTTAGGAATCTGAGAGATTGTGGAAACCACATGAAGAATGAAGAAATGTCATCCTCTGCTCAGCAGGAATTTAACGGGGCTGGTTGCATACAGGAAACAAATGATGCAACAGAGGGAGCCTTGAGAAAAACATAAATAATAAACGGGAGGAAAGAGTTACTCTGAAAAGAAATATTTAATATGAATTGGAATAGTACTTTAAAGCTAAGAAGCTTTCTTTGTTTGAAAGTAAAAGTCAGATGATTCATCTATATTATCATACTTCTGAGATTTGGTAGAAATCTTTTATTCCTGTATGGATTTGTTAGGTGTTGCAGACTTGTCCACAGATAAAATCTGAGCTCTGAATATATAAACACTGGTAAATTATGCCATATTCCTATAAATATATTCTAGAAAATCCTTCATCCTCTCAGAAAAAAAAGAGAGTTTTTTGTTTGCATTATCTATACTCTTGAGTTGATACAGCTGTTTCTCTTTCTGAGACTTTTTTATCCATGCAGTTTCAAATAAAGCTTTGGGCAGAAGGGTTTTGAAGATTATTTTAGATCCTGCAGTTTTGTGATTGCAGCACTCAGACTTCCTCTAGGAGCAGGACAGTGCCCTCCATTTTTTTCTGCTCTCACAGTTAGAAGGATTCTGTGGGCAAAATAAGATAAAAACCTAAATTAGTTGGCTCTCCCAAAGTCAACTTTGGGAGAAGACAGAGTAAAACAATATTGCTGTTTAGTATTTGAGCTAGCATTGTAGCACAACCTGAACTCAGTGTGACTAACACATAAAATGGATGTCCAAGAAAAAATAGTGCTCAAGGATTTCTAGCACAAATTTTTTTCAGAGAAAGACAGCTGACTTTTAGTATTTAGTGTTTCTGGCTTGTTGTCTGCAGATACATTCCCCACTGGATATTTCCACCAGGAGTGAATGAACTCCATCTTCCTTCCTGGTGAAGACAGTGCTAGTGTTAGGATGGGAATGGGAAAAGAGATCTCAGTGAACCTCAATGGCTGGATTTGTTCAAGTTGCTTTTTTTGTTCTGTATCAAGTCTTTCCCCTCTGCTGGTTTCCAGCTCAGGCAGTTCATTGAATGTCTCTGTTACGGAAAGTCAAAGAAATGATCTGTTTATAGTAATGTTCTGGGCTAAGATGGATTTGGCGTGAGCTGATTTTTGTGCAGCTGGCAGAGGCAGACCAACCAATCTTTCATATTACTGTTTTGGAACTAAGAAACACTGAATTGAATCTGCTATTCACTGAGTGGGCACGATGTGAGGAATCATGGTTGGTATTAATCCCCCTTATAGAGAAAATGACAGCCCTCCTGTGATTGTACAGAACATTGAAATTCAGTCAGGGTCAGTGTTGGATAGCTCAGGGTCTGTGGAATTGGTGTTTGTGTAGGAGTGTAGGCTTGTGCATGTGGCACCTTGGTTTGTATTTCTCAGTTTGATCATCCCATACTTGACTGAAACCTGCACACTTAAACTGGGGGACAGCACTGATGTTTCAGTTCTAAAACTTCCAAGATAGGACCTGTTGTCAGTATTTACAGCCATGGTGTCATGGCATTTGCCCTGTCCTCATCATAAGAACACTTCCATGATCAGAACAGCAGGCAGGAGTGAGCAGTAAAGTTATAGATGAAATTTTCTGTGCATTTGTAGTTTTCAGTGGTGCGTGGTGCCACTTGGTTTGAATTAAAGTTATCCTCTGCCAAACAGTAAGGCTTTAATTTAATGTTCTCAATGTTTGAGGGAGAAAAGCTGAAATCATCCTGAAAAATCTTGAATTACTCCAAAGATATGAAACAATGTTTGCCAATAGCTACTGCTTAGAATTTTCTGAATTCACAATTATGCAGGACTTCCAGATGTAGATCTTCACTGCAGTTCCTTTCCTATACTTTAAAACAGGATTATTTTTTTTTTTTGTGGTAAGAATTGGCATATGCTAACAGTTTATTCACTAATGATGTGTGTAGAAATATAGAAAAGACAGCAGTTATGAATTATGGTTCTCCATTTGGAACTTTAGTCTTTTCTTATTTTCCTAGCCAGAACCAAAATGGAGTGGGCCAGGTTTTCAGCTGGCTTCCTTAGCTGAGGCCCCAAACTCTGTAACTGCATTCATTTTTCATGCTGCAGGCAGAAGTGTGCTGAAACCTTGCAGGAGCAATTAAGATTTTGGAGCCTGATGAAAAGTCAATCCAGAATATGATTTTTCTGCATTTCATATATTAAAACTGACATATTGCAGGTATGTTATTTTTGATTCCAATTGAATGACAGTTAAATCATAGATACTGTGTGATAAATTCTATGCATACCTGGGAATACATATGTAAAAATGGGATCTGCTTAGCAAATTTTTACAAATAGAACTTAAAAGATCTGGAAAAAATGAATCTGTGATTCAGATGAATTATCAGTGATGCCATTATGCCAATATGTTTAATGGTTTTGTAGTCGATGTATCTCTGTCAGAGGTGATTGTTGCCACTGCTCATTGTCTTTCCAAACTTGAACATATTTTGTATCACTGTACAACTCTGTTAACTCTTTGCCATTAATAGAATTACATTTTGTGAATTAAAACTAGTGTCAGTTGAGATTTTACATTTTTCAGCTTAGAATACAATTGACATCCTGGCAGTGGCACTGAGGCACAAAGTCCTGGACAACATTGTGCATTTTGAGATATCAAAAAATAACCACACTGAATTAAGAAACATGCATAGTTTAGAAGTTACTGTTGCAGACAGCACATATCTTAAATTTAAATAAGATCAAAGGCTGACTACATTGGAAACGTACATAATAATACTAGGGTAAAACTTTTTTTTTCACTTTGTGGTGATGCTGTGCCTTATTAAAGCCTAGGGATTGGTTTTCTGCATAAATAGTTTTTCTTTTTTCTTCTTTCTTCTGTTTTTAAGCTCTCATACACAATTACTCCTTTGCGGTAGCATGTGTCAAGTCATGTGGATCCTAAAACTATTTCCAGTATTTTATAAATGAAAAATTAAAAATCTCAGAAGCATTAGCCCTTCCCCCTTTTCCTGGAGGCAGATATTTTAATCAGATCACCTTTCCTTTCATCTGCTCTATTGTGGAAATACCTTTTGCCTCAGAATATTTAAACTTTTTTTTTAAGCAAAGTCCATCTTACTTCACCATAACTTTACATACAATTACATCCACAAAAATGATGAAGTGTTTTTACACATTGCTAACAAAAAGATTTTGTTTGGTGTTTGTTACATGGCTTTATGACTATAACTGTGCTGTCCAAAATTTCCAAACCTGCCTTTGGACACTTTGCACTCACTTCTTGCTACCCTAATGAAGAAACCTTGAAAACCCTCCAGGACTTTCTGCTGAGCATCCTGGTTGTTCTGGTGCCCATTTTCAGCCATGTCTGTGCCTAAATCTAGGGTGAGTCTGAGATGGCTTGGGGCTCTGTCTTCCTAAAAAAAATTCCACAAGATGCACCAGCTGTGAAAGCTGTTTTGAGCATCCAAATAAGTAAAATATGTATGATTAATATGACTAAGAGCTGATTAAAACATATTCTGTCACAAATATACCAAGGATTTTTGAGCATTATGGCTTAATGAGTTTTGAGGAGCTCTGTGCATTTAATTGATATTGCCTTCTAAAAATTCTGAATTATAAGGCCAGAGTATTTAATTACATATACATTAAAATATATTTAGTCCATTTAGTTAAATGCTTTCTAGGGGAGATAATTAAAAGACAGAAGGCAGAGTCTTCTGGCACTTGAGTAGGGAAGCCTCACTGCTGGCCTGAGACTGGCCACGGATCTTAGAATCCAAAAATTTGTGTAATAGACTGGAAGGGTAGTATTTCTTTATTAGCTGTTGCCCAAAATCCAAGAGGATGTCAAAGTACATTAATTTCCATCACTGCATGGAATCCTTCAGGTCTGAGTGGCAGCACACAGCTGCTGGAGGGGCTTTCTGAATTCTGTTACCGCTCTATAATCTCTGGGCAAAACTGTGAAGAGTCATTGGCAAGTGAAATGCTCAAAATCCATGAGGTGTTTTATTCTTTGAATGATCAACCATGATCCCAAAAACATTTTCCACGGGTTTGGATGTTTTCGATTGAAAATATTACAAATATGTAATAAAAGTAGTAATTGACCTTTTTTTTTGTGTGTGTGAATTGTAGCTTTCTTTTTCTAACAAATTCTTATTGTGTGCGAATGAAATTTGTATGTTTAGAGTACATGCAGAAACAACAAATCATTCCATGGTTATTACAAAAATGGATGTTTCTTTAGATCTGGTTGTTTGTGACTTCATGTGAATGTTTGTAAATATTGATTTGCTGCCAGAGTTTGAAAAAGATGCACCACTTTGAGGCAGCAAGTGTCCATAGGTGGGCTGCTGAATGAAAATTACCAGATTCTGGATATTTTCATTGCTTCTCTTGCTTATTAATTTCTGAAGGTGCAGGTTGATGAGGGGTTGTTTTGGTAGTTGTCCCCTCACCATATAGCTAGGAAAAAATAACAAAGGGAAAACCATGACTAATGGATGTTTTCTATTTAGTTCCAAATCAGTTGAGGCCTCTGTTCTTTCTCCAAACATTTATGAAATTGTACACTGAAGATTCTAGAGAGGTAATAAATAAAGATTGAGGGATGGCTGACCTATATGGCAGGATGCAGATGATGTATTAGGAAGGCACAGGAGCAGCTGCTCATAGTAATTCCCATGTATGTGTTTATGAAGAAGGAATCAGAACAGTTTCAGTCCACTCCCATTAATCTCTTAGAAGTGGGGCAAAAGTATTTGCTGATCAACAGTGTCAAACCCTGCAGAGAAATCCAGTAGGATGAATTGCAGAGAATTTTCCTTGCTTCTGGCAGGAGGTCATCCATCAGGACTCTAAGTCCTGTGTTAGAGGCTTGCCCTAAAATGAAGCCTGTCTGACAAGGAACCACATTTCTGTCTGCTGGCAGTTGGCAATAAGGGTTTAATAAAGGTCTGCTGACCTTTTAGGCAATATTTCTAGAAAAAGGGAAGTTAGACATTACGCATTTGTTTCCAAAATTCGTTGAGTTAAGCAGTGGTTTTTTTTGTTTTTCTTTTGCATTGAACAAGTAAACATTTAAATATTTTTGTGTCAGCATTAGGTTATACATGGTTCTGAGTTTTACTGCTGCTGTCTGAACCTTGACTTAGTGATTTTCTTGTTGCTCAGTTCCCTGTCTGTACTGCTTGTAAAACTGAGGAGGATTTCTGGAAATGGTTGTTTAATTCACCCATTTTCTGGAGAGCCATAAGCTTCTCTTGCCTGTTGGATATTCCCTTTGTTAATCTAGGCATTCCCTCATGGAAAGAAGTACGACTTTCTAACTTGCAGAGAAAGCAACCTGGGTGTTCAGGGTTATGGGGTGGAAAAGTTTGGTGGGCTGTGACTTTGCTTCTTTGTGGAAGAGAAGTCACAGCTCTGCCTTCTTTACTGGCCGTGACAGAGGTCTACAGTTGCTTATGGGACTTTGGGGATATGGTGAGGCCTTTTCTGTTGAATTTCTGTGTAATTCCAAACAGTGTGAACTTTTCAAATCACTTGAGAAGTGCCCCAGATGGTGTGACATTCTGCTTCATGGGAAGATTTGAAAGTATTCCCTTTGCATACTCTCTGGTTAACTATTTCATTACGTTTGAAATGGGAGAACACCAAAGCCAAGAACTCTGTTGACATTTTGGTGGTGTTTGTTTAACCTCCTAGTGCACAGGCTACATTTGTTGAAAAATATTATTCTTACCTTTGCAAATCATCAGTAATTAATTCCCTTGGAAATATCTACTGCTGCACACAGCCAGCTTGGGAGGCTGCTGACAGATCACAGTTTTACATCAGGTGCTAACAAATTGATTATTAAATTTCATAACTAACTGATTTATAGCAACAATTTAATTTCTGTATCTCTCTAATGTATTCACTTACTGTATTTTCAAATAGTGCAGAGGAGTTGTATTGCTTAGTTGCATCTAATGGTGAATTGTGCACAGCATGTGAGATCTGAATGACTTCCCCAGTGCAAAGGTTAGTAAAGTATTAGAGGCTTTGTGAAGTGCACAGAATATTAGCTGCATTTCAGCTCAGGTATTCACATTTAAGATTCTACTGGCTAATTCTACATTCTTCTTAACTTTCACTCAATTGTAGGTACACTTACCAGCACGGGGAGGGTTTTCTGGGATTGCTGTGTCCCTTGCAGTTGGAGCAGTGAGTTCCTGAGTCTCGAGCAGCAGTGACTACCTGATAGAGTAGAGCAGATTCAGTTCAGTTCAGGTCCCAATGCCCACATAAATGGCACTGCTATCCCACCTTAGCTCCCTTGCTGGGATGTATATCACGTTTTAAGGGGACACAGAGGCAAATTTTCATAACACTCTGCAGGGTCTGAGCTGTAGTGTTTCCAAAAATATCTAGTGGGTGGGTGTCATGGTTAGAGGGAGCACTTGGTCATACTGATACCAGGAGTACACACTGTGCAAAATTTCCTTTGCTGCTGACATCCTTTGTTGGTCTTAGCTGTGCCTTTGATGCAGAATTACAAACTATTTTAAACTGAGGGGGGATTTTTTTTCCCCTTGAGCTCAGGAGGAAGCCCCATGCAGATTCCAGCAATGTTTTTAATGAACTTGTGGAATCAAGGTCATAGTTCTGCTATCACTTGAAAATACTCCTGTCATAAAGCAGAGCTGCAGTGCCAGATGTGTGGTGTGAATTGTCACATATCTTAAAACTTTTGTGCCTGCATAATGATATGTTCAGTGACACAGAGCTCTGCACCATTGAGATTAGAATCTGTCATCTGTGGCTGAAATTCATAACTGCACAGTAACTGTTACCCAGGTAATCTCATTCATTTCCTGGTGTGCAAATGGCCGGGTCACAAAAACTTAGATGACAATTTTCAGTAATTGGACCTTTGTTAGCAGTCTGACGAGAGACACCGATAGCTTAATGGACGTGGATCCAAATCTGAGAGGTGCCTTTTTTCTGAGCTGAAATGAAGCACAACATCAGTGTCTATTCATGCAGCCCTTTAGGTTTCTTTTCTGTGGAGTTATCTAGGAAAAAATCCTTTTTTATTTAGCATTTAAAACCCCTAGTGCTAATTAAAAATAAAGGAATTCTAAAAGGGAATCTCATACTAACTTTTGAGTAAGATAACTGTTTAAATGTTTCTGTATTTATTTTTCTATTTCGTCACAGATTTTTTATAATAAAATATTGTAAATAATGTTAATTTTACAGTCTCTTAAACCTGAATTACTTTTACTTTGAAAAAATGAGAAATGCACTTTGAAAAATACAAATCTCATAAAATGGATTGAAGCATAATTTTATTTCTTTTATAAAATCCTATTAAATGACCTAAAAATTTAAAAATTACTAAATTTTATAATTTCATAGTTCTAGAGTCTTCTTTTTAATTAATTGAGCTGACAGATTTAGGTATAAAGCGTGTATTTCCCTTCTGGTAGTAATTGTGTAATTACTAATAATGAAGGATAGGTGGAATATGTGAATCCTTTTTTCTGTGATTTGTTACTTCCTAGTGCACATTACAATCATCAGATAGAATGATGACCTTTTAAAAAGTGTCATATTTGTTTTGGAAGGAATGGTGATGGTATTTTTGGTATTGCTGCTGCATTCATGTTGCTGCAGTTCTCATGAAGGAGGCTCTTTTACCAAAAATTGCGTCTGTGTTGGAGAAACTTGTTCCTTTTTTCCCAGCAGATCTACAAATCTGTAAATTAATTCTTGCTAGAGCTTTTCATAAAGTCTCCTAAGAGGTGATGAATCATCGAAAGTTCCATGCCCTCTCAAGCTTCAAGCAGCTTTGTTTTCCTCTTGACAGATGCAATTCAAAACAGGCAGAATGAGCTCTGGTTTAAATAATTTTGATAAAAAGTGCCTCAGAAGATCTGTTACCATCTAAAGAATATGATCCTGCAAAACTTAGTGAATATCCTGCTTATGCTGTGTTGAGTGAGGCTGCAAAGATCAAAGAGATGCCTTTTTTTTTTGCCATTTGGTTTGAACAGAAAGATCTTTGCCTTTGTAAGGACAGTCCCTGTTTATTTTCAATTTCTTTTGTGGGTGCAGTATGTATGCACAGATATTCTGCGTCCGGGTGTCACTGCCCAAAAGGCAAATCAGAAATCCAGCACTTCAGACACTGAGCCTCTCGAAGTGCACAGATGTTTCACTCTGCTTTGGAGCTTTTGGTTAAAATTTTCCAAGTTGGCAAAGGAACAGATAATAAATTGTTAACTTTTTATTGAAGCACACTACACTGATAACTTCCCAATGGCCTGGAAGATGAAATTTATTTTAATATGAAAATACAGCCTGCTCCTTATGTCCATCCTTATGCATTTCTTTCAGTATTCAGCTAAGGTGTGTTTGATTCCCCCTGAAATGTTTTTTTGAAAACTGAGCTATCAAAATATGGTGCTTTCAAACATGCCTGAAGGAATATAATTATATAGGTTTGTTTGACAGCCTGGGGCTTCATGTTTCACATAATTTTCCAGAATTCCTTTTGCAGGTGCTCAGAGTTGCAGTATAATGTCCTTCAATCATGTGGGGAAAGGTTCTGACTCTGTGTCTCCTGCCATCCTATGTGTGTAGGGCTGTGACGAGGCACTTGAGAAGGACAGAAGGCAAGCAGTTATTTTTCCTAATTGTGCTTCATTTATTACCTTCAGAATTAGAGTTTATATTGAGCGTTGATTTTGTCTCATGGGACTGCAGTAAAGGCATAACGGGATGGAATAGGCTGAACAAATGTGACAGATCTTAATATTCTGGCGTTGGGACATATCACAAGTGCTAGTGCAGGAATTTTTTGGCTGTCTTTATTTTGTGTGACTTTTTCAAATTAAATATACCTGGGCTAAGGGATGCCAGATGCAGGCTCTCAGACCTGAGGTTCTGAGCTCAGGTAGGGCTTGCTGAGGTCTGCTGCGTCAGGCTCTGACTCAAGGACAAGAACAGGCTGTCGGTGCCAAGGTTTGCTCAGAGATGATGCAATCTAGCAAATGCAGATCCATCTGAGGTCCAGAGGACCAGAGACTTTGCTTGTTTCGTAAGGGTTTGGAAAAAGACAAGAAAGAACAGAAAAGGGCGTTTGTCCTTGATCTTGCTGTGGAGGTTGGGAAGGCTGCAAGGTGTAGTATCCTGAGATTACACTGGAGACCTCAAGGAATTTGAAGTTTTCTGGACCTGTTTTTTGAATGAGAGAGGTATGTGCCAGCCTAGGTTCTTTTCCAGCTTAGTTTGGTAGAATCTTATCCTTTCATTTCAAGTTCCTTTATCGTGGCATTTCTGTTTAAACTGGGTTAGGTGAGTTCAGGGAGGAAGGATTCTGTCTCAAGGATCTCATATGTATTGTGTACAGATTTCCCACCAAAGATTACAGCTTTTGGAGAATGTTTTTATTTTTCCATCTCAGTCTTGCATTTTTTAACAGCATACTTCATCAGCTGCAGAAGTATAAAATGTGTACATGTGCCCTTTTGCATTGTGTCTTTATTTCTTAATCCCTTGTTCCCTACCAATTGTGCAGGTGTCATGTACCTCATACAAGAAATTGGCAGGAGTTGATCCTCCCCCAGGAAAAGCTTCTTTTCTAAATGCTCCACATGGAGACAGTTTCCCCACTGGCAATTGGGAGAGCAGTGCTAGTGCTGTGTGGCATTTTGCCTTTTATTCTGTACTCTTTCTCCAAGGGTGTGTCACTGTGGGGCTCAGCTGGAACCTGAGTGGGGCCACTGGAACCAACTGGAATCATCTCCTTCCCACAGAAGCCAGCCAGCCAAATCCCTCACACCTGCACCCCGTTAACACAGAGGTGTAATTACATGTATTTAATTGAGATTTCTTTGTGTTTTGACTTTTTCAGGCCCCTCCACATCCTGATCTGCAACGCTGCCACGTTTGGTGCTCCCTGGTCCTTGACGGAGGATGGCCTGGAGTCCACCTTTCAGGTGAACCACCTGGGACATTTCTATCTTGTCCAGCTCCTGGAAGATGTTTTACGTCAGTCATCTCCTGCCAGAGTTGTTGTGGTGTCCTCTGAGTCCCACAGGTTGGTGAATGTGAACTTTGGTTTTGCTTTAATCCTTAGAGCGTGAAACAGTTTGGGCACAACCACAGAAGTTTCTGAAAAAAAAGGGTCCTTGCTCTCAAGCATTTGCCTTTGAATAATCTTTTTAAAAATAGAAGCATTACTAATGCCTGTGGATGTTTCTGGATTTGGCTCTGTTGCTGGATAAAGCATGTTCTAGTTTTATAACAGTATGTAGATATTTTTTTGATCGTTCTTTGTGTGAATGCAGATTTTCGCCGCCTTTCAGACCACTCATTGATTTTGTGAGGAGATGGAATAATAATTGATTAAATCTGAATGGCATGACCTATATTGATTTGTCATTCAACAACTTCAACATCTTAGCAAGAAGAATGTGCAGATATTTTAGCAGGAGAAACAATGCAATTAAAAACTGCTAGATGAAATCCAGTTGTTTTATAATGAGAAATTAGGGAATTCAATGCAGACATTAGCTGTATAATTGCAAAATGGGAAGTAGTGTAGTTAATACATATTACAAATCTGGCTATGCCTCTTTTGGTGAATTTTTTAATTAAAATGTTCGATGCTCATCTTTTCTACTGCCAGGGAAAATACAGTTGGCAAAAAGGATGTTGATGAGGTTTGCCTTATTTCAGATGTGCCTGTGTTTTTGTGTTAATAACTGAAAAGATGATTTTGTTTTAAATAAAATTCTTTGTGCAAAATGAATGCCCCGGTTCTGAATTTTACTGGGCACAAACCACTAGCTCCTTGCTGACTAGTTCAAGGACTGCAGGATTAAGCCTTTAACATCCAGCTTTAAACATTGCTGTTGATTTCTATTTCACTTTTAGTCATGTGTAGCAGCTCTAGCAAACTAAAAGGAAGAATGTGTGACTGTCTTTTTTTTTCTTTTTTTCTTTCTCCCTGTCTTCATATTTCTGAAATGTTTTAGTGACCCAGAATGAAGCTTATTTTTTTTAATCATGTTTCCATAAAATGTAACCCCAGGGACCTGGTAGAGAGAGACCAGCCAAGGGTCGGGCTGAAACCTTTATCACTTCCAAACACAGGGGCTTATGGTATAAATGACACACTGCAGATAGATTTACTTTTACCATTTTAAATTTATGATGGCTGAAATGAAAGGAAGCAATAGAAAATGCCAGTAATAATCCTCCCCACTGTTAAAAGACATGAAATGTCTAGTAATTAGGTGGTAACAAAATCTGGACATCCTTATCTTTGCAAATCACACCAGGTTTGTAAAAGCAAGTAGCAGAGTCCTGTTAGGAGTGAGGGCAGCTACTGCAGGGCAGGCGAGATAGCTCTGGAAATAAATCTGCCAACTCCAATCACTTGCCAGATGTGGAGGGCACAATGGGATATGTATAAATGAGCTGTTATTTAATGGGAGATTATGTTGAATTGTCAGCTGCTTGTTCCCCCTTGTAAGTTTGTATCTCTGATAGTATTTTAAATGACATCTTTGTTTTTCATTGCTTTAAGTACTGTGTGTAACCAGGGCTCACCATCTCTGGACATCTTTATCTGTGTTTTTGAAAACATTTTGAAAGTGCTCATGGCTAAGTCAGAGAGATCAGCCAAGGTTTGAAGAAGCCTACAAGGAAATAAGTAACACTCTGTGTTTGAATAAAGTAATTAACACAACTAGTAAATTTTCCTTTTTCTAAGGAGTCCAAATAATGTCTTGCAGCTTATCTTATCACTTAGACTGATCATTGTAAATAACTGCTTTCCCCAGCCCCCAGTCTGTTTAATGGGAAGAAGTTTATGTAAGGAGTTAGTTAGGTATTATTAGGTAGTCGTTGTTTCTGACCTACTTGAGAACTCTGAGCCTTAAACCATGTCGTAAAACAGAAGTGTTGGTATCTAATTACTTCCATAAACCTTGACTGGATCTTTTTGCTGGAGTCAAGACCCCCTGTTAGGGGAAAAATAAAGTCCCATGTTTGCAGAAAATGCTACCCTGCACTGCTCCAAGGCAAAATATTTATTTGCCTCTTTAGTTCTTTGTTCATTTCTAGTTACTTCTCTGGATTCAGCACAACTGAATTCTGTTTAAATTAAGCTTTTGGGTACTTTAAGCACATCATATTAAAATCAGAATAATAAGTAGGTTGACTTTCCTTCTGTCTTTATTTCTGTGTTGTTAATTTGATTGTACAGCCCTTATTCCCCTGAATTCAATGGGATTGAATCACATAAGCACACTTGCAGGACTGGACTCAAAATATGCCACTGTGTTTCCTTTATGCAGGAACACACAAAGAGTTTTATTTATAGATTATTTTTGGTGTCATAAGTGATTACTTGCCAAATGAATATAGGAAATTCCTCCCAGAATAGTCCTGTTAATTTCAGAAATGTATTTTATCTAACTGAAAATTATGAAAGAGAAATTTTGGTGTTGAAATTGAAGGGCTAATTCTGCAAGACACAGAACATCCTGGATTCCTCTTGAGTTCAAATACTGTATTGCTTTTCTCTGAGCATATTACAATTCTGCTCACAGAATGAATGTAGAAATTCCAGCTGATCTCTTCATTTCTGGGCATGAGATGCAAAATTAGTAAAGATATTTTAAAACATTTTTCTAGTGTGTACTATAATTATGTTTATCCCTGTTCTCCCAAGCTGATTCTGAAAACTGAGTATTAAAAAGAGCTTGCTAAATCCTTTTTATTTTTAGTAGCTCCTCTGAATGAAACATAGATCTGTAACTAAATGTAGTATTATTTTCTAATATTAAGATATAGCAGTAAATTAATAAATTAAATTGTAAGAACTGGGAGGAGAAATGCATTATGGAAATTTCCTTTTCTTCATGTAAATATCTTTAGAACATTCACTACTTTGTTTCTTTCCTTTTTTTTTTTTTTTAATAACAAACAGCTGGTGTTTAATGACTCTGTCAGACCCAATTAAAAAACGTCAACTAGTTACTTTGATTTGTGTTCAGCCATGCCATGGGTATACTTAAAAACATTATACTCTGCCAGAACTCATTTTGGCTTTGTTTACATTTATCTTTTAAACATATAAGACTATTGATGGCAAGTTACCAAGGTTATAACCCCTTTATATTCATCAATTTTTAATCTAAAAAAAAGCTTAAGAGGCAGTGAGACTCATCCACAGTTACTTGAACACTTAAATGCAAGTGTGCTGTGTGTGAGCACTGGATGAAATGATCGGGGATGGGAAGAAGAGGAAAAGAAAAAATGCTGGGTTGCTCTGCTTTTAATGCAGTTATTTTATCCTACACTATTTCCTCCAAGCTGATCATGCTTTTATGGATATATGGCAAAATCTGTTTGCTTGTTTTTTTAATTTAAAATAAAGTGATGTCTTTAAATGTCTTTAAACCATCAAAGTGTTTTCTCAGTTGTTTTTGTTTATTGTTTCTAATGATCCAATAATTTTACTGCCATATTATATGGGACTGTTCCTTGGGTCTCAGGCAATTTCCAGTAGATGCTTTCAACTGCTAAATGTGCTGTTGTTTTATGTTGGTTCTGGCCAGGATCTACTCTGTTGTCTACATTTTATCTTGTTCTTAATGAGAGCGAAATTAACTCTGAGGTATCTAAGGCACATTTACTGTTTTTCAGATTTCCAGAAATTAAAGACTCCTCTGGAAAGCTCGATTTCAGCCTGCTTTCTCCATCTAAGAAGGAATATTGGGCTATGCTGGCCTACAACCGCTCCAAGCTTTGCAATATCCTGTTCTCCAACGAGCTGAACCGACGCCTCTCTCCCCAGGGGGTGACATCCAACTCAGTCCATCCTGGAAATCTGATTTATTCCTCCATTCATCGTAACTGGTGGCTGTACACCCTGCTGTACACCTTGGCTCGACCTTTCACCAAATCCATGGTAAGAGGACCCCTTAAACTGTTTTGTGCATCTTTGTTTTTTCAAATCGTGGGAGAGAAGTTGTAAAAATCCAGATGTATTTATCTACCTCTTGCCTTTTATAACCATGACGCTGATTTTGATGGCAAAAATCATGCCAAGACAGTGCTCTAGAAGAGGATTCTTCAACCACTCAAGACTTACTTTGTCAATCTTCTGTTAAGGAACCTTCTAAG
Source organism: Argya squamiceps (assembly GCA_037834095.1). Classification (NCBI taxonomy): domain Eukaryota; kingdom Metazoa; phylum Chordata; class Aves; order Passeriformes; family Leiothrichidae; genus Argya; species Argya squamiceps. Next base: position 14,681,093 of record JBBMKD010000025.1, read on the forward strand.
ATGGAGTGCATGACCTTGTTTGAATATATGATTTTCACTGTGATTAAGTACATGCTATGTCTTAGGTGTGGAATACTTTAGAGTTATTTCTGTGCTCAGGATACGTAAAACATCAAAAAAATTGCTTTGGCTTTTAAGTGGAATATGTTGACTGCATTTTTTATGTAAACAGATGCCCTAGTTAGAAAAGATACTACAGACATTATTAATGGCTGAGGGAAAGTGCTTTCAGTGGTAAAAGCACCTTCATTCATATTTTAAAAAAAGCAACAACCCAACAATTTTCTTGATTCTTACAAAGTGCTGATGACAATGGGCGTTTTCCATTTGTCTCCATTGGGTTTTGGACTGGAATCACGACATAATGAAAGGCTATGCAGTTCTTCCATCGCCAAGGTTATGAGTCTTTATTATGTAAGAATTTGCAGCACCTCCAGCACTTGGAGGAGTTACTCTCATGCTTTGAAACTCTAAGCCAATTGTTTATGAGGAGTCCAAAGTATTTTTTAGGCAGAGAATGGCATTTACTTCATTGAGAACTGGCTTCCTTTAACCTTATAGATGTTTCTCATTCCTTTTTCACTGACGAGGAAGGGTGTTCCCAAAAAGAGAAGCAGGGAGAAGGAGTCTCCCTTGAATGTTTGCTTCTATGAATCAGGGAAGTGAAAAGATCCATACCCCTGCAGAATCTTAATTTATACTGGGATAATGTGTGTGGAAAACACAGGGTGTTTAAAAATCTGATTACATGTCCATAAAAGAAAAATACTGGATCTTCAGTAAGACCTGTGGAGCAAAAATATAAACACTCCAGTGTTGACCACGTGTCAGTCAGGAGAGCCCTCACACCTCCAACCTCTGCCTGCATTTTGCAGCCTGTACATCTGCAAAGCCTATTTATGTCCACAAGATTGATACCTGAGTGCTCTGGCACCTTGGGACAAGTAATAATATCTTTCAACAGCGTGTTTTTTTGACCAGGACCTATAAAACCATGTCTCTGCACTGTTAGGGATTGTTTGTAAAACAAATTCTTGAAGTTCTCCTGAGAATGTGTAAGTGAATGTTATCAAAATCCTGTGAAAAGGATCCAGTCTGTGGACGTTTATGAATTGTTAGTTTTATTTACTCTGACATATTTCACAAATGGAACCCTTTGTGTTTGTTGCTCAGGGAGTCTTATCCTCTGAGGAACAAAATGAAACACTGATGTTAATTTTGAATTCTTTAAAAGAATGGATAGATTTTTAAATAGCATCTATTAATGTGTATTACATATAAGAGAATACAAAGTACAGGACAAAGATATCAGCACTGAATAACAGTGCACTCTGGTCCAACCGAAATCACTTCTGTTAAGTCCTTCATGTTTGTATTTCACTGAGGTTATTTGAATGTCATGATGGAGGGTTTGGGCTGAGGTTAAGCATCAGTTTTACAACTCATATTCTGATATGAATTATGTTCCTCGGAACTCTACCAATGTTTCAATAGCCAGTTAAACTAGAAAAATGTCCCTTCCTGGGTATGCAAACAACCTGAGCTGAAATTCTCAACATCATCTGTGTAAGAGTTTCTATTTTAAGGCTTATAGGGAGCAAATTATTTGCTGCTGCTGTTTCTTTTTTAGGGATTGTGCTGTTATCTATGGAATAGACTTTGTTGGGGATCTCTTCCTGGGCTTCCTTTCTGTATTTCTGGGGCTGCTCACCCTGGAGTTGAGATGAGTGTTTTGGTCAGAAAGTTGGGAGTGATCTCAAAGCTTTACAGCTGCAGTCCCAAGGTGGTGTGCTGCTCGTTGCTGAGTTTTCCAAGGATGTCTGCATTGCACAATGCAGCATGATGCAGCAGCATTTAAAGTACTTGGAGCTGAGCTGGGCCCGTCACTGGAATTGGGACTGGAGACAAGATTGTGTGAAGAGAGGGGAGGTTTGGCAGCCCAGACAAGGAGGACACAGAAATGCCTGGACCTGTTTTGGTCTCTGAGGTTGTAGCTTTAGCTGCTGCAGCTTTTTGGTGTGTGGAGAGCCCAATCCTTCTTGGAGCCAGTTTGAAACTCTTTGCTATGTCCTGATCTCCTGGGCTCCTGGAGTCTACATAGATGCATGAAAAAAAAAAAAATACACATACATAGAGAGAAACTGCAGCTGCACATGCCTGATTCTAAGGCCTTTTTGTATAATTGTGGTATCCAGGAAGCAGTTTGAAGTAGAGCAATGGAAACTGAAAACTATTCCTTTCTTTCCCACCCAACTCTTTTTGAAATCTAGAATCCACAAGGATTTCTACACAGAACTTTAGAAGGAGTATTTTGTAGGAAGAAATAGTTGCAAATAAATTACGATTTTATTATTGAAGTAACTGTAGCCCTACGAATGTCAAAAGGCCCCTTTTTTACTTACCATTAAATAGTTACTCAGTAAGTTGGGGATGCTTGGATTATAATTAAATGTCAATGGAAACAAGTGGCCACTGTAAAAAACAATTTGCAAGAGAAGCTCTGAAAGTAACTGTGTAGGCCATGCACATATTTAGATCTAAAGCTCTAGGGTTTTGGTTTTTTTCTTTCTACCTCTTTTACTCTGTACTCTCTTTACTAACATACTCGAGAAAAGTTTGAGGGTTTTTTTTTTGTTTGTTTTAAATAAATGGTTGTCATTCAGAACCCATCTGATTTTTCATTATTTACATACAAGCCTAAAATTAAATATATTTATTGTAAGTTTCAAGCTTACACTGAGTGTGTTATCTGGTGTCAACCCCAGGTGATTTTCAGTGTACAAGGGCATACAGAATTATAAGCAGAGTGCCATTATCACACACTTGTGATAGTCTTACATAGACCCAAATATTTTTCTTGGCAGGTAACAGAGCAGAAAGAATATCATGTGTTAAAGTAGCAAGAGCTTAACAGATGTTTCAGTGATCTGAATTTTCAAATCCTTTTACATTAAGAAATGGCTGGGGTTTGGGGAAGTTCTGAGAATATTGGGTTACATTTCCTGTTCCAGTGCAAAGCCAGCCATTGTGTTGGAGTTTTAGCAGATGTGTTACCCCTTTTTAATGGTTGGGAGTAAAACATTGGTTCTGTTGCTGAGATATGAATTACATTTATAAAAGCTCACCTTGTCACCTTTAAAAGCCAGTTAGAAGTAGTAAGACAATTCTGCCCTTAATTTTTCATTGTGTGAGACACTGATGCTTGAAGTGCTCTTTGATTTCTCCCTCCTCCCCCAAAGATAGTAACTTTCCAGAACTGGATTTTGTAAAGTTTTGCTGTTTAGAATTATAAGGAATATTTCTAAGGGCCCAAAAATCTTCTGCGTGTCTAATTTTTCTATAAACCCATGAATTCTTGTCACTGGGCTATTTTCCCAGGGGTGTTTGGGGCAGTAGCTCTGCATTGCAGTGTTCATAAAGGCAGGAGGAAACCCCAATGGCTTCATTGGCTGGAAGCTGGAGCTTGCCATAACTTGGAAATGTTTAAATTTAAATTTCCTGTCATGATTTCCATGCCCATCTAACATCAACTCAGAAACGTTATTATGGTAAGAAATCAATCTGCATCTACAGGAGTGACTGCAACCTGATGGTCACATCTCTTTGCTTTTGATAGGAGCCCAAAAGAGGCCCTGCAGCCTCATCACACCTTTGCTTTCTCCCCTGTCCTTTGCTGAAGAAGCTGGAATTACCCTTGGAGCTGGGGATAGAATTCCCTCTTAAAGCAAACACTTTTTGCTGTCCAAAGATCTGTGTGGGCTGTGTTGACTTGATGTTGGCTCCCAGTTCTGAATTCACAGTTCAGGCCAAATTCTGCCCTCAGCTGTGCCAATTCAGCCCCAAGAGCAGCCCTGGGCAGGGTGGGTATGAGCTTGTTCCAGCACAGAATTTGGCCTCCATTTCCTTCCTTGAGACATTCCTGAAAATGCACCGGGGTTTCCTGAAAAGCAAGAGGCAGCTCTTTTTGACAAGAGCCTCACGGTTCAGGTTTGATCAAAATGACAGTTTCTTTTCTCAGATTGAGTTCTGGGCAGGAAGTGGAAGAGGATGGGAGAGTGAAAAGGAAATAGCCACCTACTGGATATTAGCAGTTTAGAGAGTGAATAAATCTCATGGGCAGTTCTCCTGGTTTATGGATTAATGCCTGAAGTGTAAATGTTAAAGTGATGCTAAGCCACAGCTCTCCTTTTTAACATGCCGGTTTGTGGGCCTTACCTCCAGTACCATGGAGGGACAATTATTTTATTGAACTCTGATAGCATGTGCTTCCTCGCACTTTAAAATTGACTGAATTCCTTTCCCCACTTTAAAATTGACTGAATTGGGTGACAGGAAAGAAGGCTGATGTGGAAGAACATTTAGATTTGTTGTAATAGGATGGCAAAGAGACGCCTCCAAAGTAGTTGTTGATCATTTTGTGTGTCCTATCCAGCAATAAAATGTGATATAAGCTAGTTTATTATCAAACTTACATTTAACTGATACATACTTTAACTTGCTGCTAAAATAAATGTAGCATGAAATATAAGGGCAAATTAAATTTGTCCCCTGTAACCTACACCGCAGGAATGGAAAGTCTCTATGGAAACCTATCCCTGTGCCAAAGTGAACAGGTCAGGATCTCAGTGACCAGAGTGGTGCTCAGAGGGAGCAATGGCCACAGAATTTGCTGTGTCCAGCACAGCCCCATAGCTGTTTGTGGAGCAACTCTGTTTTTGTCTTCTAATTTTGTGGAGGAAATAAGGAATTTCTTCCTCTCCCCTCCCCCCCAGATCCTTGCAGAATTTCAGAATGCTTTGTCAAGTATGTGGGCTGCAAGGCAGGGAAATATTTGGTCCTTGATGTTTTGTATTACATGTAATTAAATTAAAACTTTAAATGAAAAAAGATGATTTCCCTATATTTTCAGACTGAAAAAGCCCTTTCTCATTGTTATTTCTTCTCTTTTACTCACCATCACTTATGGAGCTAAAGTGCACCTGGAGTGCTGTGGAGTCTCTGAGGTGCTGTGCAGCATTGATCTGCTCAGAATGTATTTGAGAAACCATAAGGCAGGAAATTTGTGTTATATTATGAGTGTTGAGGTGCTTGGGTGAAAGGAATGGTGGTGCACTCTGATAGAAACAGCTGAACAAGATGTTCAGGTTTTTTGGGGTTTTTTTGTCCATTTGCCTTTGGTTTTTTAATGTCATCACTATACTTAGTATTATGAATTTGCCTGATCCTTATGGTAGGGTTCTTGAGATCTTTTTCATACTGAAACATCATGAGTTGTGTTCTTTGCTCAAAAATTGATCAAGTAGTGCAACAACTGAAAATAAGGAAGGCTTTTGATTCTCCATGGGTAAAGATGACTAAAATCAGAACTGAGATTGAAGAGATGGTAAAAATAACTTTTTTAAGTATTTGGCAATTTGAAATTCTGTAGTTCTGGATCTTTTTTGACTTTTGTATTTATTTTACACGTTCCTGTACAGATGTTTTCTCTTTTTTTGATGTCAGTGACTCCAAAAAAGGTTCTCTTTGGGGAAACAGTGTTTTCACAGTGCATGATTTTATTCTTTTGTCAGGGAAGAAAACAGCTAATAACAGCATTAAAAAATCTTCTAGATTTATATGTACAACCTCTTGGCCTCTCTTCCTTCTGACTGATTAGAAATAAGGTCTCTCTCAAAAGTGGGTGTGTGCTACTTTGCTGCATAAACACCACATTAAAACTCTGGTTCTGTACAGGTTTGTGACACTTCTGGTTTTGTGGCCACACACAAAAAAATTTCTCGTGTAGTTCACATAAATCTAATATTTTTTGACAAGCATTGCTAAGAAAACAGCAGAAGAATTTATCATAGCGCTTTGTTAAAAATAATTGGGAAGGAGAATGTAAGAAAATACACTGTGAGGAACTTTCTGGGTGTATCACGTACTTGAGTTGTAGAACCAAAAAACTATAAACATGCATGTTCATATGCTTTTCCTGGCTTTAGCCATCAACAGCAACTTTTCCTGGGAATAATCTAGTTTAGAATTAAGTCACGATGATTTTTGTAAAAGTTGAAACAGATTGCCTCTATATTTCATACATTTATTTTGTGCTAATGTGAACATATGTCTTAACTTAGGAAAGAGGCAGCAATGGTCTGAACGACTCTTTTGATATTTTCTGCCCTGGATCTTAACATTTCTATTAACTCGGGTAGTAATTCTGTCTTTGCTGCTGGTCTTCCTGTGTCCACTCTTAAACTACCCTCAGATGATGCTAGATATTGCTATAGGAATAATTTTAGGAAGGTCTGGTAAACAAATGGACTTTCATAGAATAATCCTGTACTTTCTGCCTGATCTTTGTGACGTAGTGAGCAGTGAAAATTGGTGCTTGTTATTACTGTGCATTGCTGAAGACCAAATGAGTGTGCCCGAAGTCCCCCATTGATTTTTGGCTTTGTTGAGCCCCAGAGCCCAGGGGGTGCCCCTTTTGTCACCCCAGGTCCCTCCAGGTGCTGCAGATGAGGCCACTCAACCCTCCCTGTGACCTCAGAGTTTCTCATTTGTGAGCCTGAGCAAGGTCACTTACACATTTTGTTGTAAATAAAACTACAAACCAGGCCTTCTTGGTTAACCAGCTAGCACATAAATCACAGGAATATTTATTTTCTTTAGTAACTGGAGAGTAATAGAGATAAAATTTTTATGAATAACTATAATCAAATCAAAGTCAATGTGCTGTGGTTCTTGTATAATGATCCAGTGAACTGCTGCATTTGAGAATGATAATCTCAAATATTCAGTGATAAAGTTTGAGTTTTTAACTAGTAATGAGTTTTACATCACTTTTTATAGAAAAATCGTCCCTAAAAAGTCTTTTTTGGGGGATTGTTCATCCTGGGAAAGAGGAAGCCTTAGTGCTTGCAGTACCTAAAGGAGCCCCAGGGGAGCTGGAGAGGGACTTTTTACACGGACATGGAGTGACAGGACAAGAGGGAATGGCTTCAGACTGATAAAGGGCAGGTTTGTCTCTCTGTGAGGGTGGGGAGGCCCTGGCACGGGCTGCCCAGAGAAGTTGGGCATAATGAGGATCCACACATCTGAAGTGCAGCAAGAGAAATTTTTTTGGGCAAAGATTAGTTTTTGTTTCTTTGACTCGTAGAAGTTAAAGAGCCCAAAATTAAAACGGTAAATGGTAAAAGTAATGAAATTACATAATTGAATGTTGTTAGTCCGTGTCATTTTGTGATCATAACTCACAGAGAAATATAAATTTTGTGGATTCTAGAACATGGTTTATCTTTCCTCACTTTTTTTTATCAAGTTTCTATTTATGAATGGACAGATGTTCAGGAAACCCCAAATTTTTGTTGGCCCTGGGTAGAATAGATGAAATATGATTTTTTTTTTAAAGAATGTAGTGTAGATCCTCTATTATGGAAATATCATTTAAATGCTATTTCTTAATTGGAGGATGTAGTGCTTAGTTACCTTATTTCCCTAGAACTCCTTGGATATCTGAGATGCTTTATTGTACCATGGTCTTTTCATTTCTCACTCTATCATCTTTGAAGAGGTGCCATACCACTTTAAACAGTTCACCAATCAGTTTCAGATGATGGATTCTCTTTAATCATTTACATCCAGAGAAAGTCAAATATTCCTTAGGAAGCCAAAGTAATCTAACAGAATGTATGGTGTTTGTGCAGCTGGATATCTTATTTATTTGAAGTTCTCAGGGAAATCTCTTCTGACTTTACAAAAAAGATGGAAGAGTAAACAGCACCAGTGTCCAAGTAATGTGAGCTAGAAATTCCCTTCTTTTACAGAAAAGTAATTTAAAAAGTATATTTGCAAGATCCAAAAATAATAAAGTATATCAAATGCAGAGTACTCCATAATTTTTTTTCAATATTCTTACTGTTTTTACATGTGTGTATATATATGTATGTATATATGTGTGAATGTACCTACATATCTATCTATAGAGATGAAAAATATACTTGAGTCTTTAATGTAGTTCATATTCCTGGATAGGTGAACACAATAAGAGTCTGCTTTCCTGAAAAAAAGGTTAATCTGTTTGTTTTTTACTGTGTGACATGTCATTTATCATCATGTTGGCATTCCCTGGACATAACTGCATAACTGAATTAACCTCCTTAAAAACTTCCTTTCCTGAAAGCTATCGAAAATATATGTGTACGTACAGAAATATGAATATTTCTAGACTTTTGGGAGGTACCCCACTGTGATTCTAATAGGGTTTCTAGTTCCTGTCTATTGGACATGTAGTAGTCTATTCCAAAGTTTGTTTTATATATATATGTGTGTGCATATAGGCATCCATTTTTTTTCCTCCTGGGGAAGATGTGGGGGAACTTGCTAGGATGATTTGTATGATTTCTTTATGATAAAGTAGCCAATTTGCACTTATTCTTTTCACGGGGAAAGCAGGCATAATAATGCACCAATCCATTGTGCTTAATTCAGTGCAAAAATGCACCACAAATGATACAAGACTTCCTAGTTTTACAATAATCTCTATGAGGATTTGTAATGACAGAATTTCTGAATTTAATTTAGCTTTTGAAGTTTCTTTTGAGACTTACACTATTTGAGTCATTTGGATTTTTAAATCTCTTTATTCTGCTGTTTCTAGGACGTTGTTAGAGTAGTAGCATCCACCCTATTTTAGCAAGGAGGATGTCAGTAAATACAAACAACACAGTCAAATTCCATCCATTATTTTAGTGACAACATGTTTTTGCAGTTATTAACTATCACTGTGGATATAGCACAGTCTTCATTGCATGCCAGAAAAAAATCTATAGATGGTAGTTGAGGAATTTTATTAATTGCAAAAGCATCACCTTGAAATAAGATAAAGATAGCAATGTTGGATGATGCATCTTAAATAAAAATAAAGTATTTTTTGATATATAGAGAGAATTGTTTGTCTTGAAAAACAAGATCTACTCGTCCCAAACATGCAAGATTGATTTGTCAGTGCTGTAGATTTCCATCTCTTTCAGCAGTACTGTCTTAAGGGCTGATATTTCCAAAAATGGAAGTCTTTTTCCAAAATGGAGTTGAACAGACATAGGAATTGAAACTCACTGAGAGCTTGTTTTTAATGTTCGCTCACACTATTTTTTATTTCTTTGCTTTCTCATAGATGGGTGCACACACACAAATAACTGGTGAGACTCCTAACTGGTGATGGAAGCATTTGCTCAAGTGTTGAGCACCAGACTTTATGTGAAAGGAATAGATCTGAAAATCCTTGTGCTGAACTGGCACATTAGCACTGATTTTTCTTTGAAGCTGTACCTAGTATTATGCAAAAAAATATTGAAGAACACTTCAATTTAACAAGGTAGAGCATAAGAGTACTTGAAAATACTAGGATTAAATTTTTCACTGAAGTTCAACACTCTTGAATATAGGTATTTTTCCGAGGATTACCTTGTCTCTCACTGTAATCTATTAATGAATACAATTAGGGTTTTTTTCATTTTGTGAGAAAATTGGAAACACAATTTCTTTCCACTGAACAGCATTAGTATTAAATTGTTGTCCTGAATTGTCAAACTTGCATTATGATGAATACTACCAGTACAAGAAAACTAATTTAGCACTTCAAGTAAAATAACTGTCTTGGCAATTTTTTATGATAATGAATTTGTGACAGTGTCATTTAGAATCTGATTGTCTACTCACGTCAAGTAGCTCATCCCATCCCAAATAGTGTGGTTATCTAACAGTATTAATTATGGAGCAGTGGCATGATCTGCAAAATGATATTATTGACAGTCAGGCTTCCCAGGGCATAGCAATTTCCTTCCTCTGTAGGAAAAGAATTTCTCCATTGCAGGTTTCCAAGGCAAAGGTCCCAAATATCAGCAAGGTGGCCATCTGAAAAGTCCTTTTCTGTTTCCTCTTGTGGATCATTGGTGACTGTGCTGCTTGTAATATCATGGCATAAATGTAAAAATTTAATATTATTTTCTTCATGTTTAACAACACTAAAATAAGGATTTTCTGGGAAATAAATTTATTTTTGTTTGTCAAGATATTGTGAGTAAATAGAAGTAATTTAACTAGTTCTGCCAAGGAACAAGGTGTTACCTGAACTAAATAAACTACACTGGTTGCATTTGATGAACTATTATGTACAAAGTGAGCATCTCTCTTGGCTTTTGCACCAAAAGTGATGATTTTGTGAGAAGAAATGATGTGTTGACTTCTTCCGTTCCCTTGATGGGAAATGTATGTGAATTTTCAACTTTTAAAGGAATTACAGCAGAAAATATCAACAAACCTGTCAGTTCAACTTGTGATATATATTTATTGTCTCCTTTTTGGATTTGTGTTTCTAAAGGAAATGTTTTCTATATAGAATGCCTTTTTATTGAAACAACAGCTGAGCTTATGTTTGGTGATGAGATGAAATTTATCATTATTGGATTACATATGTGCTTATTCCATAATCAGTAATGTGGTGTTTTAAATGGTCTTCAGCTAAAGTCAGTTAGGTCTTTAGAACACAATCCAGACCATTGCTTGTCCTGGAAAATCAAATACTCTGAGTGTCTACCCATGGCCAGCAAAGCTGAACACTGCCTGGGACTTTTCCTGCTGTTAGGAAGGGACAGAACTCTCATCTCAAAGTTTTGTCACTGTCCACAGAGAAGATTCCTGTAAATGCAGCCTAGCTGCTGATCTATTCCCCTAAAATAATGTTTGTGGTTGGTAATGAAATGTGACTGGACCAGAATGGTGGTCATTCCTGTTCACTGTCATCATAAGAAAAAAACTTTGCTCTCCTGCCTCCGTTCCCCTCTCCTGGCAGATACATCCATGAATTAATGATATTGTAAGTGCTCGGAAGCTGGAGAGGGTTGTCCAGATTGAAATGGAGACTTAGACCTGGAATGAAGTCAGTCTATTTGCTTCAAGAATCTCTACTGAAATGTTGTGTCTTAATGCTTTGGGAGATTTTTGGGAGTCCTTCCCAAGCATATATTCTGAACTGATTTGAATTAAGTCCTTACTGTGTAACTGTGAGCACTGCATGTCAACAGTAAACAAATGAAAGCTTGTTCCATCTTCTTCATTGGTTTGGTTTGTCATTCTCACAATTTGTATTTGTTAAGGTAAATGCTGTTGTGTTACAACCATGGTTTTTCAAACTTCTGACTTCCTCTGTTAGGTGAGGTAAATGAATTACCAATTTTCTTGGCATGATTTGCTTTTGAGACTTTCTGGTGGCCTGGGCATTTTATGTAAAATGAAACCGGGCTGATAACTATTGTATTAGAAAACAGATGTGATTTTGCCTTCCCATGGAGACAGTCAGTAAAAGCCACTGCAAAATATTGATGTGTTGGTTTTCCAGGACTGTAAGTGGAGGTCTCTTGAAGTGATTTGAAGTCTTTGCTGATTCTTGTGCTTTTTGCCCATGTTGTTCCCTTATCTCTGGTTTCTGTCCAGGGCTGTGATTTTGCTGTGTTTGTTAACTGATGCCAACTGAAAATGGCAAAGTCAGGGCTATCAGTAGTGTGCTCACTTCCCGCTTTACAGCCTGGCTAAAGGCTATTTTATTTACTACACAATACTCATTCAAATACAAGTTAAAAATTGCCTGGACCCTTTTATGTTGTCTTTAAGAATATTAGATGAGCCACTTCAGAACATTTTATAGGCATTTAAACTAAAACCTTTATGGAAAGCTGTGGATTAATTTTCTCAGCCATGACATGCCCAAAGACAACATGTGCTGTAGATGAACAAAATATGGGCTGCAGATAACATTCCTACTGAAATCTCTATAAAGGGACTGTTACACTGACCTGATGTCATTTTCTGCATAGTACTGCCTCAACTACATGTAAATGGAGTTTTCAAAAGGTTTAAAAATCAAATTTATAAAGAGTTGAGAAATGTTTCACGACGTCCATTTTAATGTTTGTAACTGTAAGTTTTTCCTGAGATAATAACAAAAATACTGAGGGGTAAATAATGGAGTTTTCTACAAAAAAAGCAAAATTTTAAGATAGTCACTTGTATTTTTTCTGATGGCAGTTAATGGCTAAGATCCAGATTCTCAGACAACATGTTCATAAATACCCACACAGAAGGAAAAATAGGGAAAGCATGAAGAAGGAAAAATATTCTGTGTGTGTTCACTGTTGTGTTCACTGTGCAAACAGCTGAAATAATACTGATGGAAAAAAAATTATTTGCAGTAATCAAATGTATAGAATTAAGTGAATAATGTGCTGTTTCTTCTGAGTTTTCATATGATGACCATTTTTCTTAAACATTTATATTGTGATTTTCTTTTGCAACAGAAAAAAGTATGTTTTGAATGGATTCAGATAATTTTTTTTTTCCTTATTTTTGTCCCCCCTCAGCCCCCTGCTGTCATGTCAAAAACTATAGAAATAATTCTCAAATTGCTACAAACACGTCATTGGATTTCAGGGGGACTCTTCAGTCTCATAGGTGACTGTTTCTAAAATTTCCAAGTGTGGTCATGAATAGATTGATGGAAGCTGTTTCCCAGTTTTCATTGCAGTGAATCTTAATGGATGCCAATTAAAATATATTTACATATGTACTTACATTTCCCACCATAACGTGGAGCCTATAACATGATTTATACTGGCAGATACTGATTGTTGTTTAATTCTTCCTTTTATCCACACACTTTTAAATTATGAATTATATCAATCCTTAAATCTTTGTTTGTTTTAGAGTAGGTTCTCTCTTTTTTTTTTGCCTCTTGGCACACCATATATGCACTAGCAAGTGCTCGCAGTTTCAGCTGCATTTAAGGAAATATTGTTGTAAGGCTTTTATGTGCTGTACTTCAATCAGCTAGTGCCAGCAGTATCCCAATAGAAAGACCCTCAACAGACCATTTTCAGCATTTTGCTGCAATTAAACTCCTCTGGTTTTAGCCCTCAGGCAATTTAGTACCTTTTTACATATGCACATTATGAACTTTTGACCAGGGCCTGGTAGTCATATATTAGATAGCAGCTTTTGAAAGCAGACTTAACAAGTTCCTCAGAGTATTACAGCCAGAGTCAGTTGTGGAAAAGGTAATTTAACCAACTTGCAGTGAGGCCATTCAGAATCGTACTGATGATCCTAAATATGTCTTTTTTTTTTTTCCTTGTTTCCTCTGGAAGCTGGTAGCAAGAGCTCTCAAAGAATGTGATTGATCTTTTATTCAGTAGCTAACGAGGGCTGTGATTCTATTAGTGCTCTACAAGGCAAGGGAACAGTGATTTAATGAAGTGTCTGGCGAGCCGGTCATAGATTTATCCTGTTGTCTCTAATTTGCAGCGCCATTGCGAGCGTAGAAGAAACTGCGCTGGCAGTGCCATTAGGCAGGTATTTCCTTAGTAAATTGTTGTAAGGTCAGGTGTAGTTATCTGGGAAAGGCAATGCCTCAGCCCTCACTGTCTGGAGATGACAGCAGCTGTGCCGGGCGCTCGCTGGAGCGGAAAGGGAGGATCAGAGGTCCGGCTGCGAGCCCCCCTCGCCGAGCAGGAGCAGATGAACTGCCAAGGAGGACTAATAGAGTCATAATTGGCCATTAGAACTGCAAAGGTGCTATAACATCTTAATACAAACTGGCTGGCGCTAGACCTAGTGCCAGGTGCTGGGAAGTTCCGTGCTTGCCTGATCTAGTAAACCCCTTTTTTTTATTATTCTTAAAAAACCGAGGCAGCGCGTCCTAATCGCTGCGGTACAACAGAAATATGAGAACATCAGAACCTGAGTTGCTTTAAAGTGACATTAATGTCTTCAGTACATTTACTTTGGCGTGTAACCTGTCAGTCTTAGAAACGGTGCACTAAAATTTGCCATGTAGCTATAGATAAAATAATATCGTGAAAATGGTTTGGCTTTCACTTAATTAGTACTAAATAATGCATTTTATTTCTGTCAACCAAAGGCTACTGAATTTTTGTTTTGTTTTTCTTTCCTAACCTGCAATGCTATTCTGGTGATGCCTGTGGTGTTGCACTTTTTTTTTTTTTGCAGCATTGTTTTTTCACAAACCTCAGAGTCCAAATTAGCCAAAGGCAACCATTTTCAGAAAGAATTTATCTTTGCATTAATTGCTTGGTAATTTGAGAAGGAAGTTATGATATGGCTTTATACATTGTCAAGGAGATCAGTCAAATATTTCAATCCAAAAGTAATATTGCAAAATAATGAAGCAGATCTCATATGTGTGGATCTGTCCTAGGTACACAAAGAACAGTAGATAAATGAGTGTTTTTGTGATTTCTATTACATTTTCTGGTGACAGCTGGAGAATTCCCATGCAGAAATATGGTCCAAGCTGATAATTAAGACAGTAGGCAGAAATGGCATTGTGGGAGTTAGTCCACTTTGTTTATGTGTAGGGTTCAAGCTGAATTGGGATCTCAGCCTTGTGTTCCAGGCTCTGTGCATAAAGGGTAAAGAAAAGCTTCTGGCCCAAAATGCATCAAATCTGATTTAAGGGAAACTGCAAAAATCTCTTGTGCAGTGGATGAAATGTGGCTCTGTCTTGGCAAACAGCAACAGCAAGGAGACAGTACCATGATAACTTGTCTCCTTATATAATTACAGCACATGCACTACCAAAGAGTTGTCATTATGCTCAGATGGATGATTTTATTTTTGAAAATTAAGATTTTTTCAGTTGCACAAGCCCTTGAACTCCTGTGAACTTGACACCCTGTGGGATGTCATGTGGGACCCCTGTTAAATATACAGACACAATTAGTCTAGAAAAAGAGATATTGGGCTTTTAAATGAACAGCAAGAGGATTTAAAACAGTAAGCTAAACTTTCTAATTTCCTAATATTGACACTTCTGTCCCTCACAATCTTATTATAGTATTATTCTCTGCTGATCTACCATTTCATCAAAAAGTCTACAATGGAACTAAAAATCTAAGCCTTTTAGCCCATAGATCATTGCACTTGGTAAATGGCTTATTGTAGATTAGATAATGTGGTTCATAGCACATCCAAATCAATAAAAGGCTAGTCTGAACGTAGTAAAGTGCTCTCAGTCTGATTCTTTTTATTAAGTATATCTGCCATGAGCAAAGTGAAAATTTTAGTCTTTTTGCTTAACTTGATGTAAGAAAAAGACATTGCTTAAATTTCTACATGGTTGTTTTCTTTCCTAGAGAAGATCTGTCCCACAGAATTTAGGGGTTTTTTGAATCAAAATTACATATATGCCTTAAAAGTGATGCTATTCTTATATTAGCAAAATTCAGAGCCCAGTGGTTTGGTGTTCCCAATCATCCCATGCTTGAAAATGAGCTCCTAGATCTCACATTTGTCAGATCTTCAGTGGTCTCTGTGAAATAAATTATTTTATAGCTATTCTTACAAAAATCATCAGCAGAAACTCTCAACTTCAGCAACAAATGGAAGTGAAGAAATGTGAAAGAATTGTTTTGAAGGTAGAGTGGATGGTTCAATACCACACAAGGAGTGGTGTTTTTATCTAGGTCAGGAGAGGCCCAGGGTTCACCAGGGAACATGGGGCTGGAAGGGAGGATGTGGTGGTTCCTTCTGCTTTATCCCATGAATGATCCCATGTTTCTGAAGGGGTAGAAATATCAGAAAGGTATTCGTATTTATCCAGGACAAATTGAGGAGGCAGATATATGTGTGTTAAGGGTGAACAGGTATGGAGACAGATTTTACCCTTCTAGGTGGGGTTATGCTTGGAACCTGGAAGAATGGTGGCCAAATGGTAATTAGTGGCCCTCTGCCTCTACCTTTCACTCACTTTCATTCATTGCAATTTTTTATTTTCCTTTTTACATCCATGGCCTGTCCTGCTGAGGAAATGCTGAGCTGCTGAACCAGGTCAAGAGCTTGTCCAGGTTTTTGCAGCTTGGCTAAAAGAGGGTTTTAAAGCTATATTAAAAATCCAGTGTTTAGTTTGGAATTTCTTGCAAACAATCAAGTCAGATAAACTGTAATTGGTTGCAGAGAGATGCTCTTAACTTACCATTCTTTGACCGTGTTATTGACCAGTATGTGTTCACCCATGTTATTAATAATTTATCCTTTGAAAAAATCTATGTGCATTATAGCCTTTGATCTCAGAAATTTCAAAGCTGAACGTGCTATTTCCCTCTTCCTTTTGCATTTTTTCTTTCTTTTTAAAGAAATTTTAATAGAGAAGAGAATGAAAAATAATTTTTAAACTTTTTTTCCTTTTTATTTTGGTGGGAGAGTTTCCTGATGACATCCATCCCTGGTAATGAGAAGTGTACATTAATACTGTAAGAATATATATGAATAAAAAAATCAAGGCAAGCTCGCTGTACTTTGCAGATGAAAAATGTTTGAAAACAAGACTTAATGCATCTAGTAGATTAAAACAGAAATTAAAGACTTTAGAGTAAGAAGAGATCAAAGGCTGTCTTTTCATTGTTCTTTTTATTGTTTATTGACTTCAAAAAGACTTTTTAGTTTAAGCTGACTTTAATGTCTCTTGAATGCTCTTTTGTAAAGTGACTTTGAAAACTCACAGATAATGTCTTCATTAAGTGGGAAAAAATCTTGGTAAAAATATAACTGTGACTTTGCTTTCATTATAATAGGAAGAGATAACACTTTGCTTAATTAAGGTCTGTTTTCCCTCTGTTCAGAATTTTACGACCATTTTTTTCATTGAAATTAGTGCTGATAAAAGCTGGAAGTAGACATTGCTAAACTGAAACTCTTAGTTTTTCAGAGAAGTACGGTAATGTGAGTTCTCTGTCTGTATTTGTTAATCAGTTGATCAGGATGTTGTCTCGTGTATGCGAGCTATTTTAGGAAACAAAAGAAAAAACAAAACCCAGAAGCATATTCAAGTTGTATTGATTCTAAAATAAAGCAATGCTCCCTGTGTTGTTGGGAATGTTAATTTAGAGACTTTCTGCTCTCATTCTGTTTCCAAATGTCTGTGCTTTTCTCACCAATCCCTGATGACTTGATGTATTTGGATTATGTTAATACCTGTATTAATAATGACAGTGAAGATCACAAATCTGGGGAGGCAAATGATAGATTAGGAAAGCCATGCTGAATAACTTCTCTGGGGAGTAGTGGGTACTTTCCACAGTATTTTGAGGTTTGAAAAATGCACTTGAGGGATAGGACTGCCTTGGCCTTCCCCCTCCCAACAGTTCATCTTTTTCTTATGGCTCTGTGAGACTCATGTTACTTTTAAATGGGAAGGGAATGATCATGGTTTCAGGAAGTGCACTCCATCTTTTGAGATAATTGAGATACATGCTCATTTTTGGTTTGCTCCTCAGTTGTCTGTAACTTTGGTACAAGAGGTTTAGCAATTTCTGACAAGGGTTTACAGTGCAGCTGCGATGTTTGTTACTCTGGGGCTGTTGGACAATCTTTGTGATGGAAATTTTATGATATTCACCCTTCCCATTCTGTGTCTTTCTGCCAGGGCTGTGTGTGCAATTCTCGGGCAATCTGCTTGGCTCTTACTGAGGATCAAAAGATTCTGATTTACAGTCTGCAGAAGTTGTTTGCAAGACCTTTTTACATACTTAAAAAACTCAGCAACTCCATTCAATGTGATAGCCGAGTTTCCAGAGTTTTTTTAATGAGAAATGTGTGTTGCATGATTTCTGTAACTGCCTAACCTTATGTCAGCTTTAAAGGAGATTGTCTTCAAAAGGAAAACCAAAGCTGCACTCGTTTCCCTTTGCTTCCATTCATGGCTAGGGACAGAGCAGCACAGCTATTCTGGGCTAGACTTATTTTTCCTGACTTTGAGCTATGATACAACTATTAGGAATCTTATGTCCAGTGTGAAAACGAGGCACAAGGGCTGTCTTTGATGCTGTGTGAATCTAAAAGCCACAGTGTTAATTTTGAGACTGTTGCTAATGTTATTTAAGGATTGGCTTATAATTTTCTTTTACTTTGTTTTAATGTGAGCAACCACATTTTGGATTTGGTGATTCAGTATACAACAGTTCCATTTTGTAGACTGTTACTTGTTTTCATATTCATACATTTTTTGCAGTATCACTATTTTTATGGCAGAAATGGCTTTTACAAGTGTAGTCTTTGTGGGTGGTTTAGAGGCTCAATTACCCACTGAAATGGAGGAAATAAATGTCCTCAAGGGTTTGCATTTGGATCATATGACATTGTGGGGCTCAGCTCGTTGTTAATAATTCTTACATCTGTGTAGCACACAACAGCACCAGGCAGCCTTTGAAAATGTAACACAGTATTGCTGCTGGTACCCTTGCAGAAACATCTGAATTCTTTTACAGGAGGTGACAGAAAAATAAACCAGGATAAAGAAAGCAACAAATCAGTTGGTAAAATTGATGTCATGTCTAATCCTGCCTATTAGATTGAGTAGTTAATGTGAAGAATATGGAAATATTCATATTTATCATGCACATGGCAGATGCTGTTTGGGTTGCATTGCATCTTTGCAACTATGGGCATTTGAGGGGCCAAGATTCCCCAAAACCAGAAAGAAGCCAAAACAAAAAGGAGAGAGAAAGGGACAAGAAAGCAAAATGATGAAAGAATGAATGTGGCTAAATTCCAAGCTTATTATTGCAGCAATTTTTCCCTTTATTTTGCAATAGGAAATAGCAAAGCGTGGTCCTACAGTATGGGAAATGTGGTTGCTCTGCAAATGTGGAGATTTGACTTTTGCACCAGGAAACGACAGACACCCAGGACATGGAGAGCTTAATCCCCTGGAATTCTGTGCTCAGTGCTTGTGAGCAAAAGGTGCCAAACTTGGTTCCCTAATCTGTGCTATGAATCTTGACATGCATGAGAGCAGAGTTTGGCTCAAGGGTTTGTTTGCATATTTGCATGCTTCACTTACTTTATTAACCAACCCAGACCTGGTTTCCTGCCTTGAACATAGAAAGAGACCACTATAGTGGTAATGTACAAAGTGAATTAAAAGGAGAGATGCAAAACGTCTTCCAAAGAAGGTGAGATCAGAAAAAACTAGGCTGTTTCAACAATAATTATGTAATGATTATGTATGTCAGATAATAAATACCTCATGGCAATTTCCCCCGGTTTCTTTGTGGGTATAATGCCTCTCATTATGATCCCAAATTCTATTATGTGTTTTCCAGAAGACATCCACGCCCATTCTGGAGATCAATGTACTATGTAAAATATTATATTAATAAATTCAGTGTTTGGCTGAGAACTATATGAAAAAGAGGGTAATACAGGGTAATATCTCTCCAAAACCACTTGAGCTGTCTTGTTATGAGCTCTACCTCCTTGTTGCCTAGTACGTGTAGCAACAGGGGACCTGAGGGCAGCGCTTAAGAGCAGAAGGGTCAGCAAATCACAGAGGGTTCAGGCAGTGTAGTTCTCTTTTGGCTCTGTGGACCAGAAGTACCCAGAGTAGGCTATTAAAGTCCTGTTTATAGCTGGGCTGTATAGCTTCACACTCTGAAGTTGCTTTCTGCCTGAGCAAAACAATATATTTCTGAAAGCTGGCAGTATTGGCTTGTTGATCTTCTAGAGAAATTCTTTCCTGAAATGACCTGAGCTGTCAGCAAGGGAACACTGAAGGCATCTCTGTAGAACAGCAGCTTTATTTTTGTTTGCCTGGTTTGGGCACCTTGTAGCACTTCCACACCTTTTGGCTTGGCTGTTTTTCTCTTTTTCCAGCATTCCTTTCCAAATCATGTAGTTGTTGTAGGCAAATAAAGCACTAATTGTTAGAAGCCACCTCCCTTCTACCCAACGTACAGACAACCAGTTCACATCCCCTCAGACTTTCCCCTATGTTCAATATTGATAGTAAATGTCCTTTCTGTTGAAGTTTTGGAGTCCAAATGATGTTTGTGTAGGGGTTTTTTTGAATGTAGAGGCTAATGTCGTGTTAAGAGGGTTTACAAGACAACATCTTCCTTTAGAGAAGAGCCAGTATCCAGCTGCTGCTCAGCTGTAGAAATGAGCTTCTACTTTCCTGGTACTGGAGCTTCACAATTTTATGGAATGCCATTATAAATCCTAAGCCAGGAAGTGCGCTGAAATTTTCCCTAGTCACATGTGCCCTGCATGACATGGTTAGCTTCCCAACCTTCCCTCCCTGGGGACATACATTTTAATGCTGTGTCCATTTACATCACAGTTGTATTAATTACATTTAATGTAGTTTTGAGCTAAGGTAGCACAGCCTGATTTCAGAGAACAGTGTGTGTTGTAATGAGGGTTGAGTACCATTGATCTATGACTTGGATATAAGGGATTCTTAAGGGAGTTTGCTGATTTATGTAGAAGACTGATGTCTGTGGCCATTAGGAAACACCAGTTTTTATTACCTATCAATCTCATGGAAAACCTTTAGCAGCATGATCTCCTGTAATAGTTATCTAATCTGTTAAATTAGAGATTAATGAAATGAAAACATTACAGAAGAGGAAAATACACTAAGAGCAGGCAGTATCATAAGAACAATGCAGACTTATTTGAAAGCATGTACAACAGCAGTCTGAAGACAACAAAAGGATAAATCAGCTCATGCTATTGCTGTCTTCATCTTTAAATTGCAAAAATCTATGTGGATATATGGGTTAGTAAATTACTAGAGCAATGGAGCATATAGGACCAATTCCAAAATAGAAGAAAAGTAGAACACACCATTTAGAATATCACACACTCATTTGTAAAATGGTCATAATTCTGCTTAACTGCATCTTTATTTTTAGATTTGTAGAGTTCAAACGTTGTTACTTATCCAAATACTGTAGTAGGACCAAAAATTAGAAGAAAGAAATTGTTCACTATATAAAGCTGTGACTGTTATTTATGAGAGCTGTGATTTGGATACTGGGAATCTTTGCACAGGGGGAAAAGCTAGTATCTTAAATATTTGGAAACAAAAAAAAAAAGGAGACAATATCTTCTATCAGCTCATTTCTAAGCATCTAATTTTCATTATGTTCTGTGCTCATTTTTCCTTGTAGCTACTATATGTAGTGGGATATAAAACAGAAGGAATTTTCAAAAAACCAAGCTGCATTTATCCATACATAAAAAAGAAAACACTATTGAGGTGACCGCGTGTGTCAGTACATCACTTCATTTCCACACCACCTGCTGCAATTAAAAATGAAATCACCAAGCAGCAAGTACAGTAACTTCATCAACCAGCTGATATTATAATTAATGACTATATAGAGTCTCTATTATTGTGTACTTCCAAGGCATCAAGTGGAAAGCTGTCGTAGTGCTTTAAATAATGAAAAAGTTTCAGGCCTTGATAAATGGCTCAGTTGGATGCAGTTTAGAAAGTTGAGAGCATATGCTTCTGTCATTAGAAACTAAGGACCCTCGTTACCCTTGCTATAACTCTTCAGATTCATCTGAAACTCTTTGATCCCCTCGTGTACTTACACTGTGTTTAAAATGCAAAAGTGTAGAAAAATATGGTGTGCATGAGAAATTCAGTGAGGAGGGAGAAAGATTAAAATAAAGCAACTGTTCATTAACGTCTTTGTTTCAAACCTATCAGAAAAGAGAGCATTAGGCTGTACCCACATCTCTTTTGAAATGAGAGTAAGCAAACATTTTTCTTTTATTCCTTTGAGATTTTTCTTTTAAGAAACAAGTGAAATCCAATAAAGAAATGTGCTTCAGAGCAGGCTTATGAAGATGTTTAAGTGACTTAATAGAGGAGTGACAGCAAGGGTATTTGTTCTTGAAGGCTGTGCTTCAACTCTGTGCTGTTCTGCAATGAGGGGTGTAAGAAGTAAAGCAGTGAAGCAGAAATTTTGGGTATTACTGGTGAGGCAGGTTTAAGCAATATGAACTTTTAACAGGGAAGCTATTGGTAAATTCACTTCCTGAACAGTATAGCTTCATTGTTAAATATCACCATTTTAGCTGAGAACTGCTAGCTACTTTTCAGCTTCTATTTATTTTTCTTCTCTCTCTGAAACTTTCGGATAATGTATTTGCCTCTGAGGATATTTCATAGCTGAAATGCTTTGCTCGGCAGAGCATGTTACAGATAGAGAAAATTTTGTCTAATCCCTGACTCTCATGGTTGTCATTCTGCTTTGTTTCATGGATTGAAGCAGTATGCCACAACCATTTCTCAAACCTTTCATAAAGGAATTATGTGTCTGTTAATGTATTGAATTAAGATAAAAAAACATATATGTGGATATATATATAAATATGAATGTATAGGCAACAGCAGAAATAAAGATTTCTTTCTCCCTCACATATGAATATGTGAGATGAGTGAGTGCTGTTTTTACCTCTTTTATGTCATTATTTAGAGCCCATTAATTAGAATCTACATTTCCTGAGAATCCAAAATTGTGCCTTGGCACTATTGCAAGCATATCACAGGAGAATGTTTCAGTCCGAGAATTTCTCAGTGGCTGAAATGTGTGTTTAACAACCTGGTGCTAAATTAAGGACTGAAACTGAAATACTGGTGAATGAATGGAAACAGATGTGAAAATTCTACTTATGCAAGGAAGGAGTCCTGTCCACCCTGTGATGTGTGCAAACTCTCATGCTGGCATAACAGTGCTGCCAGTGATTCCCTGAGATTTTTTGTGTTTGAGAACTCTTCCTGCTTTGGTTCTCTTTGTGTGAACAAAAATGACATAGAGTGGCTACTTTACAATGTTCAGTTTAGAATATTTACAAACTCTGTGCAATTGGTGAGACTGATGCCCATGAAGTGCTGATGCAATGGGTCCATCTCCATTCACTCTGAATTGCTTGCATGAGATGTGAATTTGTGATAAGTGCTGAATATTAACCAGGATTTTTGGACTTTAGTAAAATGGTCTTATACCACTACAGCATCTTGGCAGATTAGATTAAACCTGAAGGACACAGGACCTGATCCATCCTTAAATTCATGATGTGTGAAAGTTGCACTTCAGACAAGTGTTAGGCTAATTGCTTCCTTAGCTTTAATAAGTTATAAACAGAAATATTTATCTCAGAGTGCTAAGTGGCAAGTAGGTTGAGAAGGGAGAGAGCAAAGACATCCATAGATGTAGGTTTTTGCATATGTTGAAAATATTGTCAGATTGTGCTGTTAGGTGCCTCCTTTTTCACATATTTGAGGACATTTATACCCTTATGCTAGTAATTAAATTAATTATTTATCCATTGTACACAGGCTTGAATTACTGTATGATTAGCTTGGGCACTTAAAAGTATAAGAACACTTGAAAGCAAAATCCAAGCATAGGTATTCCATAGCACGTCTTACAATCTAAATATTGCTCTTAGTCTAATCGAAGCAGCAAGAGTAGTCACAGCAGTTGATGGACTATTTTTCAAATTGATTTCAAAAATGTATTTAAGGGGATGATCTTCTACTCTAGATTACCTATTGATTTTTAATATGAAAAGCTCATTATATAAGCAGTAACTGCATATAAAAACCTAGCAAACCTTTGCATAAATCCTTTAATTGAATTTCCAGAGCCTGTGGTTCTACTTTTTTTTTTTTTTTTAATTAAATCTATTTCTTTTTTTAAGTGTTACTGTGTAATTTGCATGCTGTGAAGTGGCCCTGTCCCAGATAAAGTGCCATTGATCCTTATTAAACCTCACCTCTGGGCTTGCTCAAAACTAACTGGAAAAATTAAAGTGTTCATGCTGCAATGCACTTATTGCTTGTGTGATAGGATTATGGAAAAAAAAAAGAATAACATTAATTTCCAAGAGAGAATTTATAATGCAAGATTTTATTTTTTTTCAATTTGATAATTAATAGCAAAATCATACCCTAAATATAAATTGTATTTCAGTCTGCAAAGTGCAGTGGTAATTAGGAAAGATAATGTATACCTGATATAAACCCATGATGTTTTATATGGACACTCCTTTGGTATATTAATTTTTTTAAGTATTCAAAATGATTATGGATTCAACCCAACAGCTTAAATAGAGATTTGAGGAAAGGGAAAAAAAAAACCTATGTAGTACCTTGCATTACTAACTGTTTCTATTTTCTATCTTGAGCTTAAAATGTGAAAAATGACAGTCTGCAGATATTCATGCTAACAATTTTTATGTTAGAATTATCACAATGAAGAGAAGTATATGAGTTGTAATACTATTTTCACTTTTTAAAAAATACCTAACATTTTTTATATGAAAAGCAATAAAATCTGCAAAAGAAATATTCATAATCAATAAGAATACAAGGTGTGGAATATATTAACAGAGTTATAAAAATGTTTGCAATATGACTCAAAATGAAAAATACAGCAGGTTATGTATGGTTTAAAGTGTAATCAATTTTGAGGTTGTGTATGAGGATATAAATGATAAACACAAGTAGTAGCATTTTTAGTAAAGGGTGTTGCAAAAAAGTACTGTATTTATGGTCCATTCCATTCTTTTATAGATCATTAATGTAGAAAACAAACACAGCGTATCCATCTTCTCAGACAGTTTAAAATTCCATTAAATGGTATTTTAAATGGAAATGTTGAGCTCATTTCATATTCTTCTGTCTGCAGACACAGGCTGTACCAAAAGCACTGAGTTCAACCTGGCTTTCCAGCAGGAGCTGATACCACAGAAGTTACATTCAGGAGTGGTCTGGATTTGAGGGGGAGGCTGATGGGTTTTTTCCACTTTCAGCAAAGAGAGCTGCTAAATCCCTTATGTCCAAGGCAGTTGGGGATTGTACATTGTGTTCCCTGTCACTCAGCGTGCAGCTACCTTGGAATTGCCAATTGTAGCCCAACATTCCCCAATGAGAGCATTTGTCCCATCTACACAGGAATTAGTGCAACTTGATTTTTGCTCCTTGCCTAGTTAATAAAGAACAGTGTAAATGAAATGTTCTCACTGATCTGAACCTAACAAAGTTGTGTTGAATTATATTACTTTCTTAAATGTGGTAACTGTTAGTTTTAAAGCTCTGATATTTCTTTACATAAGTACTAATTATTTCTAAATCAGCCTCTCAGTCTCATTTCATACACCTGCTGGGATCACAGAATCACAGATTTGTTTAGCTTGGAGAAAACCTCCAAGTTCGAGTCCAACCTTTGACCAAACACCACCTCATGCTACTAAGTGCCACATACAGTTGTTCCTTGGACACCTCCAGGGATGGGGACTCCACCATCTCCCTGGACAGCCCCTGCCAAGGCTGAACAACCCTTTCAGTGGAGAAATTATTCCTGAAAATGGTAACAATGACATGAAATAAGTGGTGTTCTGCTCTTTTCAGTACCTCATTTGTGCTTTTGAGAACACTGACCTTGTTTCCCCTGCGAAGTCCATTGGTTAAGCCTTGAACTTTTATTGTGCTCCATATCAGAGTTATCTTATGGCCGCTGGAGCTCTTTACTGCTGCTGGGATCAGTCTGGACCGTGCTTATTTCTCTGCAGTGTTGTGAATCTTGCACCAAAGGGTGGTTATGGGGCATAGCTCCTGACAGCAGTCTGCTGGCTCCTTCACTGCCAGGGCAGCATCATCTTCAGCATTGGGAAATTCATGTGTTTTATTTCCCTCCACCAACAGCCAAATGCATGTTTCCTCCGAATTTTCACATTAATTTGTAAGACTAATGTGAATGATTTGTTCATCGTTATTTGTGTTCCTCCTCTCAGTGGTCCAGCAGTTTTCTGGTGGATTATTTCTCAGAATAGTTATTACATGTCCCATATTGCTCCTTGAAACCTGTTTCTGCTTTGCGTTACGTGCATCACAAGCATTCTGAAATTATGCCTGAGGAGAACGGTTTTAAAATTCGTTCCTGGTTGTTTGTCAGTGGATTTGTTGTAGTTTCCTCATGGTCTTTAGTGGAGGAAGTAAGTGACAGTGATCAGTGAAGGTGGACAGTAAGATTTATAATGTATTTGTGCTAGCTGATTGCCAACAGAACTGGCCTTTCCCAGCGGTGCTGTACGCGTACTTGGAAAATCAATAGGGATTAGCCTATGACCCCCTTCACATACTTATACTGTGGTCTGCATTGCTTACCAATATTTCATCTGTTTCACTTAAATGCTGGTACTTACTCAATAATGTGTGGCTGTTCTTGCAAGCTACTAATTAATTTTTAAAATGCAGTATCACTTGAAACGGAGATAAAGCACACCTTTAGCATCAGAGGGAGAGCAGGGCAGCGGATTTGCGAATTTGCGCTCGGTACCTTTAATTAAAAATCCTGCTTTGAAAGATTAAAGTTATATATTCAGATTTTAAAAAGTACTAAATCAAGTACAGAAACATTTTCGTGGTGGTTGCCAACAAGCTTAATTGTCAGGTTTGACCAGATACCTGTTTGTTTAATTTTTCGCCTGGGTTTGCTGCTGTTTTTTTTTCTTTTTCAGTTTTGCTTTAAAAATATTTGGTTTAAAGTTTGTTTCCTTTGTAAATTTTAGGGGAAAAATATCCTATATATTTATAAATAAATATATTTCCTTTAAATAAATATATTGAGCCTAGGGCATAGTCTTGACAGTGTGTTCATAGGGTACATAAACCATGTTGCATTTTAAATACTGATATGTTGAAAAGCTGAATAGATGTATCAGGTATTGTTTTTCCTTTGACTAGTTTAAAGGAAAAAAAGCTAATTTATCTTGTAATAGTCTAAAAATAGTTTGTTATACAGTGTCAAATTCTTACTTGAATTTCTAGTTTACCATACAGTTTTGCCAAAATCCAAAGCCAATGGCCTAAAGCAATTATTTTTGATGAGGTTGTTCTCCCAATAGAAGGATTTTAAAAATTCACAGTTTCTTATGCAAGTGTACCTATTCCCTAGAGTTACTTAGAGTTTCTTATTGATCTAGTAGCTGGTATTTGAATTGGTCGATGTACTCTGTAACTTGTTTAAGATACCCTACCTGAACTATTAGTTTAAATAATATATTCATAAATTGATTAATCATTACAGTAAGAGTTATTAGATGCATTTTTATATGTGAGCTCTCCACAAATGACTCCTACTATAATAATCATGCATATATAAACAGAGATTCGGGTTTACTGTAGTAAACCAGTAGTACTCCTTATAGCAATTATATTGCTACTGATAGTATGCTTCTGCAAGGAGAAATCAACCTTTTTCTGTGTGTGGGCAGCAAAACTCTGTGTCTATTCAATGTGGATAAAGTAATTGTAAATACTGATGCGTTTATAAGCCAGGTTATGGGAAATGAGAGGAAAGAAGAAAGAGATGTGGCTTTTGTTGGCAGAGGCAGGTGGTTCTAAGGTTTCATGTGTGTTTGGGTGTGATCAGGTGCTGAGCAAAGGCTGCAGGAAGATTTTGGGGTTGGGGTGGGAGAGCACTCCACTGCCTGGGGGGGCTGGACAGGCTGCAGGAGCTGTCTGAAATCAGTGTGCATCTTGTGGCTTGCCCTCACCCTTTTACAACAGGACTAAAAAGAGACAGAGGAACTACCTAACCCATAGATATTAATTAAAAAAATGAACTTAAGGGGATGCAGCTGCCTTTTAGTGATTGCAGAAGAGTTTGGTGTGTGTGCCTTCATTTGATAACACCTTGATTCTGAAAGGTCTGTGTTGGTGTCAAAATACATCCAGCACATACAGTTGCTGTAAATGGGGGGGAGTTGTTGTGGTTAAATTTGGAGCTTCAATTATGGGTAAGGATTAAAACTTTTGCATGTTATTTTATTGTATATATTTTCATGTGTATAGTACGAATGTGATCCAATAATGGAAAGTGCAACCACTGTAACTTTCATAGCAAAGATTGTTGCCTCACACAGGGGTCAGAGTGAACCTTTGTCTACTGGAGTGTGCATGGGCCACAGCCAGAGCTTTGTGGTTTTTTTCGAAAAAGAAATACCCTCCAAAGAAGGCTTGTGTGTGCAGAGAGAACTAGGAAAATCTATTTAATCAAAAGCGTCAGAACTCACTTTCTGAGCAGCACTCTGCTTTACTCTCCTGAGTGGTGCAGAGTCCCAACAGCTTTAAACAATGTTCACTTTGATTTACTCCTAAAAATTCTATCAACAAATGTGAACACAGAGTACATATACTTGCAATCTCACAATCGTGCACATATTATCAAATTAATGGTGTCTTTTAGTTAATAATCTGAGTTTACTGTGGAAAATCAACCAGCTCACATTTCAGCTCATTTCCTGCATAAACTATTGTCATCAGCCCTAGACTCTTGCATTTTGCAGGTGAATAACTAGAGGAGGTTTTTCATATTTTAGTTTGAAAGCCATTTTGTTTCACCACATGCTTTTTCCGCTTCATAAATTCTACTTTAAAACATTCAACAACCTGCTAAATTAATATATACTGTGTTCTTTCTTTAATGGGTAGGGGAACTTGTCTCACAGCAGTGCATTTGTTCAGCTCTGTTTTGAAAAAGCGCTGCCTGCCGTGTGAAGGACATCTGCTCACAAATGAATGATTGTGCTTTTGATTCGGAGCAGCACCTTCACTTTAAATGCTGGCTGCAGATGAAAGGAACAGATTGCTGTGGTACCACTTTTGTGAGGATTCCTCTACCCAGCATGTGGCTTCATACATTATTGAGAGCAAATCCACTTTATGCTACCACTCTTCGCTGCACTTATTTTTGCAAACCTTATTCAGAATGCCAGCAAGGATCACTTTTCTACAAAGGAATAGAGGCCAGTTAGGAAGATTAAGCAGATAAATTATTTACAGTGTTTAATTATCATTGTACAGGTTTATTAAACTTCATGGTTACCTGGAAACCTAAGCAGGTGCTGGAAAAAAGTCCAATAAAGTTAAATGAAAAATGTTTTGTGTAAAATTAAATCCTTTTATGTGTGCCATGTTCATATAAATGTCCTGGGTTTTTTGGTTGAGTGCCAAGGTTGACTTGCATTTAATGTTGTGATTATTGTTTTTTTTTTCATAATCCAGTCCTAGCTCAAGGCTTATTATGATAGAAAAGACCACAGAATTCTCTACTGGGTTGAGCAGCAGTCTGTTGTACTACTGGGTGTCCTAGATGATAAACAGATGGACAAGGTATGCTTGGGAAATCTCAAAAGACTCCCTCTCTCTGGTATTAAGGACAGCTGAATTTTCTAGGGAAAAAATCCCCACTGTAACACCACAATACATTTTGGATTTTTCTTTAATGTTTATACTGAATAATTAATTTACTTTGTTGTTTCTTCACACAAATTGACCTAGTCGGTATTTATTTAATCATTGAATTGAGGATTTAAATTTATTTATTTTATTTTTAAAAAAATTAGCAGTAGAAGTGTTGTCCTCCAGGAACAGCTTCCACATCTCTGCATACTGCTCACTAATATAAACTAATGAGCTCCATTAAAGATCTGCCCACACAGTTGCAAAAAACCACCTATTAATCTGTCATCTTTGAATACTCTGAGAAAATTAAGACCACCAAGCAACCATGAATTCGAAAATGAAAAAGGCAGTACCAAACCTATTATATTCTAAAGATGAATGCCAAATATGTAGAAGATGACTGGTGGCTGAATCCCACTGATTTAGTTCAGTAAAGTAACCCAGAAGCAAGACAGGGTAAATGTGGGCTGAAGTCCTTGCTCTTTTTAGGTCAAAGGAGTTCTGACATGGGAGGATACCAGAGATCTGTATTTTTGAAACTGGAGTTCAATTAAGAACTCAATTATTACCAAAATAATTTTGCCAAAGAGTGTGCATTTCAATACAAGGTCCATTTGGTTACACTTTGGATTATGATACAGAGAATTCTTAGGCTATTTATGGAGAAGATATTTTATCCTGTGATGTTACACTTTTCTTGTTACATCATTTCTTGATTTAATAGGAAACTGTTGATCAGTTAAATATCCAAAGGGTTGCATTCCATGGCAGTAACAACCTGGATTAAATCTAGATGGGTTACTTTGTGGAAAATACCCAAGAATGTTCAGATTTACCTGGTACAATAATTTTGGGTTTAACCCACAATGTGACAAATTTATTGTAAAAATTAATATGCATGACTTACATTGTTTTGATTCAATTTGATTTATGCCACAACAGAAAATTTCTCATTCCTGAGTCTAGCAATCAGGATTTTGGTGTGAATATTCACATCTGCTTGTTTGAAATTGCTTCATGGGACTTTTTTCTATTATCACTTCAAACATCTAAAATTTAGCATTGCATTAACAAAAGTCTGAGGTTGTTTGTTTGCTGGTTTATTTTTACTAGTTTCATTTTTATAAAATAAATATTTGTAGTTAGAAAAAGTGTATGATACTTGATCCGTTTTTTCTAAATTGTCCTCTTGTTTGGAAGAGGCAGACTGGGGACAGATTTCTGTGTATCTCTTGGGGGTGGAATAAGTTTTGGTGGTTTTTGTTTTGTTTTGTTTTCCTGCCATCAAGATATTTTTGTATATATGACTGAATTCACTGGGGCCATCTCTGAAGAGGGAAGCTCCTCAGAGGCACCAGTGGGGTTGAAGTGGCTGTTGCTTTATGGCTGCTGCAGTTACCTTACATATATATAATTACCTTACATATATATAATTAGGAAGCTCACTGCTGGCGGGGGTGTCATATTGTTGTTGAGAATAAAGAGTTTGTAATACTTGGGGCTATAGTTAGTTGGTACTAATTTTTGTATTCCACTGGGCAAGCTTTGACGAAGACCTGTCATTTCCCAAATAAGCCATTCTTTTAAGGGAACATCTGTTGAAAGAGGCAATTTAAAATCTCCTTAAAATCTAGGGCATAATTAACACTATAGGGATACAAATATTAGTTTTCTAGAAGCTATTTCTTTTTTGCTTTATCTTGATGTTCAGTAACCTTTTCAAGGTTTTTTTCCCCCACTCCTTTTTATCACCATTTGCAATTAATATGCAATTCTACATTTAGTACTTAACAGTGAACTAAACCAGTAAGAATACTAACAGTAGCCCACTGATGTTAATTGGAAAAGAGAGAAAGTCCTGCAGCAGGGTGGCATGGCTGTCTTCAGTGACAGCAGATTAAAGATGTAGGACATCTGTGTTTTTGGAGAGCTCTTTGGATCTCAGTATTAAGCCATTTTTAAGCAGTGTTGTATGTTAAAGTTATTAAAATTGATTTTAAAAAATCTGAAGTTTCGACAAAGCAAATTGGAGTAAAAATGTGGGATCTGCCATCTGAGAAAATCTGATGGAAAAAAAGATTATAAGTTTTGGATTTAATCACCTGCTGCTACAGCAGGTGTCTCCAAAGAACTTGGTGTGAACACTTTAGCAGCTTTCCTGGTCACAGGAAACAGCAGTTGCTTGCCTGTTTATTTGCTAACAAAGTGGCAAAAAAAGCATGTGAAATCCATCCCTTTTATAAGCTGAAGCTGATAAAATACTATATTAGGCTTTGAGCCATTATCCTTAATATTGGTTTTTTAGCTACGTCTATCCCTTCCTTAATTGTATGAAATATAGTGAGATTTTTGCAGCAGGAAAAAAAAAGTCTTCATTAATGCTCTTGCTAAATAAAAATGGCAAGTAATGCTGGGCTGAAAAAGGAATATATCCACACTTTGGATCTGAACATATTTAAAGATATGGAATATGAATCATGAGTCATTTATGCCTATTTTAACATAGTTCTGTATGTCAGCCTGTTTTTACTAAGTCTCCTTTTGGGACCTCACTGCCTTTACTGATTATTAAAATTTAACTTTTTCTTACATTATTTGAAAATGCCTGACCACATGGCTGAAGCAAACCATTGCCTCTGAGGAGGCAGCAATGAAAATGGTGTAGTCTCAAATCTTGTATATTTAATTAAAATGGCTACTATACAGAGAAGTAGTATTCCCACATTGGAATTCCTGTTATTCATTACCTTACTTCTTTCTGGAAAATTGCAAATTTATTCTTTATAGAGCTCAGGCATAAAAGCTGTCTGTTGCACTAATGTGGAAAATGTTTTCCTATTACACTGTTTCCATGCAAATAACAAATTAATGCAGCTTGTAGAAGAATCTAATCACTGTAATTCAACATTCAGGGGAGCAAAAAATGATCATACTTGTCTTCACTCTTCCAAGAATGACACCAGATTTCACTTTTTTAATGCGTGGCCTATTTAGCTCATTAGTTTTAATATACAGGTTTAAAAGTCTTTCCTTGAGCAATAGCTTCAAAACAAGATGTTAAGCTCCCCAAGTCTGTAATCTCATCTCAAGATGTGGTTATGGCCTTGCAGCTATCCTGCTATTTTATGCCCAGTCTTTACACATCAATCTTGTATTGTATTACGTCTTTGAGAGATTTAATTCATGCAGTGGGTCATTACAGCTTTCATTTGCCTCTACAGAGGGACCCTGGGGACAATAATGCATTAAAAATCCACTGGCCCCCAACCTTTTTGGTGATTAGAAGTCTTAACTGTGCTGCTGGACACCCTAATTTGAAAAATGGGTTAGTTTACCAAACTTGTTTCATGCCATATCAGAAATCAGCAACTTCTTAAGACACCTTTAACTGCTGGCAGTCTCACCTCTGCTGAGTTTGGCTTCCACTCCTTTTACACCTTCAACATGTTTTTAGAAACACCTGCAATCACTTGGCCTGATTGTATTTATTCTTTGGTCTTTTTGTTGGTCTGCTGTAGGCCCCTAGCGTGGCTTTTGCCATGATTTGTTTCATGCTGCTGTCCCTTTGTGCATTTCTTTTGCATTCCAAAATGATTTAGGGTTAAAGAAGTTATGGTGATCTGTTGAGTGAGAGCACAGCAGCTGCCCTCCCACAGGGATTTTTATTAGGTCTACCTAGAAACACATTCAAAAATGTAAAATAGAGAAGCAAAGAAGATGAGGGTGTTTTCAGTGGAGGACCTGATGCAAAAAGATCTAAAAATGGGAGTGAATGATGTCTGACTGGTTTTTTGTCAAGAAGTGGAAATTGTTTGAATGTAATTTTTTTCTTTTTTTTTGTAAATGTGGAACTTTTTCAAATCCTGCCATGAATTAAAAAAAAAAAATAGGTCTCATGCTTCCTTGCCTTCATCCACACTAAATTAATTCCTGTCTCTTGGTCAGAATTTAGTGTCAAAGGAGTGTGATTTCGTTTGGTCTTAACAGGCCTAACTCTTAGTGGGATTGTGGTTGCACAGCTCCTCTTATGTTCTGATAATAATTTGAAAAAACTGACATCCAAAATCTAGACAGTAACAGTTCTTTGGAAATGCTAAGTGAAATAATGAATGTAAAGCTTCTCTAGTGTTGTGTTTGCTTCTTTCGCTACAGAAAAAACCCCAAAGAACCCAAAAGCTAAAAGATAAACTTATTTAAAATGCATCAAGTTAAATGTTAAAACTTGATTGGTTGGTGGGCTGTTTCCAATCTTGTGTTCTGTATATTCTGTGGCATCTGTTCTGGGAAATCTATGAGATGGAATTTGTGCAAGAACCAAAAATGCCTTTTCTAAAATTTTTGTTAAAAACTCATATGGCACACTTAACCACACAGTTATAAGATTTTAACTATATATAACTTTTTAATAGCTCATTGGCTGATAAATGAAAAGGAATTTAAAGCCGAGTGGAATACAGAAAAGCAGAAAAACTGCTCACAGTTTCTGGTTTCTTAAGTCAGAGATTATATTGTCAGGTTTTATGAAATACTCAAAAATGATGCTGTATAAACCTTCATCTGCTGAGTCTCTCTCCTTTTATATTTGCAACAGACGGTTCAGACTTGGCAAGGATTTGTCCAAAACAAAATGCTAATTAAGATTTTTACTCTGCTAACGAGATGAAGTTTAATAGGTTCTTCAGGCAAAAAGGATAGGTTCTGTCCTAATGCATTATATTTCTGAACTTGCAATTTATTCAGTAATTAACTTTTCTTGATGACAATGAAAATGCTAGCCTTGCATGCAAAATTCATTTTTGTCTTTGCTAAATGTAAGAAAAACGTGTGAGTACATTGTACAAGAGATTGGATGAGTGAAACCCCCAAAAACTTAAGGGAATGTAATATTTGAAGCTGTTCCATTATTAACTCTATCAAATTATATAGCTGATGTGCTTTGTGACAGAGCAGCTTATTAAACTGAGTGTTTTGTGGAAGGAAAGTTAGAGCAGAAATGTAGTCTGTAAGTGTCTTGTTGGTGGTCCCTAATTCTTTTCAGAGATATAAACCTGGCATTTTTTCCTCCTCATATTTTCATAGAATTTGCAATGCTTCTGCCATTTCCCTTTTTTATCCTGAGGAGCCAGTTATTCCAGCTCTGTTGTATTTAGTTTATTTTGGGCATAAAATGCTAAAGTTTCTACAGGGTTGATCAGCAGGGAAAGCCACCCCCAGGAGAGCCAAAAGGCTCTCCTCAAGTCCCCATTTTCCTGTATTAGCAGTTCTCTGTATTCAGTGTAAGTCCTGTGCATATATTCCCATTATCTGTCAGCTCAGTGCCTGCCAGAAATACCTGAAATAAACTGTCTGGAATAACACAGCTTCTTTAAGCATGATACCCTAAAATGAGTGTAAACTTCAATCCTCCTTTCCTCCTATAGGAGCCTGAAGTTAAAACCACAATCACTAAGTGATTTGTAACATGTATTTCAACATCCAGAAGTTCATTAAAGTTTCAGTGCTGATCTGTGAAAAATACAGTTTATTAATAATAAAAGCATTTGCAACATCTTCAAGGCACAGCACAAATATTAGCTGGGTTTTGTTATGTAATGTGCATGGGTGTGTAAAATGATGTATAGGTGAATTATCTATCACACACTAATTTTAAAAGGTGTTTGAGCTTCTTATGCCTCGGGGAGTGGCTCAAACAACGTTATTTTTCTTGGCTGCTGATAACTGCAGTCACTTCCAAATGGGAATACATCACCCTGTGTGCAGACCTCAGGAGCTTGAATCAGATCATTTTAATAGCAGTAGTGCCCCATTGCAGGAAATTCCCCATATGACATTAGATTCCATATTCCTGGCATATTTATACTAAAATAAAACTAATTGAAAGAATATGTTGCCCAAACCATGTTCAGATTTGAAGTCTATTATTTCAGTTATTAAGGGGTGTATATCCCAAGGGCATTTAAAATCATCCTGAGAATCTTTGTTTATTCTTTGTGGTTCAAGTTAATTCTTTATTTAAGAAACTGCAGGATACCCACAGCAAATATCCAATGGACAGTCAGATTCACAGTCTGATTTTTGAGCCATTAGATCAGCTTATGCCAATATTTTATTGGCAAAAAATCACTTCATAAAGGTTTTCTTTCACATATATGATTTTCAGAATTCACCTGAAAAAATTCAGGCCAGGCACCATGTATTTTAAATAAAATAATTGACTTTTTGATTATTTTTTCTGTTGTAACTCCTCTGTAGGGAGCTGGCAGCCAGCTTGGACTTCTGTTCGGTGTTTATTATCAGGTCATATGAATGAAGTAAATATTTCAGTTTCTAAATCATCTTCCAGGAATTAAAAAAATTACCTCCACATGACATGCTTACATATGCTCACTATTAAAATCTAAATTGTTTTTGTGAGGATATAAAAAGGAAGGTAGTTCTCCTCCAAAAATTGTATGTGAGCATATATTTTATGGGTAACCAACCAACCACCCTACCCTGCTTTGTAGCTGTAGCTAAAAGTGGTAAGCAGAATTTTTTTCCTTACCTTAAATATTTTTGTTTAAGGAAAGTTGTAAATGGATAATATGAGAGGGTTACCTTGTAGGTAATATTTTGTTAAAAATACTTCAAGATTTGAGGCAATTTCATTCTTTGTGTTGGCTTCAGTACATACAGAAATGTAACAGACTGTAGATCTTTTTCAGTAAAAAACCTCTAAAAAATTTGGGTTTAGAGGCCAAAAAAGACTAGTTCTTCATGTGGCACCTTTAAAATGAGATTGTTTAAGATCTCTGCTTGACAAATGTCCTGCTGATGCAGGCAGGAGTGCTGCGCCAATGTACAGGGGCAGGGATTTCCCTGCTCTGTGTGGGATCTACCCAGATTTGGGGGCTGCCTTTGCCACTCTTACTGCAAACTTTACCTGTGCTCACGTTGGAGTTTGGGCTGGAATTTAAAAAGTGATCTCTACTAAGCCTTAAAAGCAGGATGTGTGTCATTAGGGAGAATGTTTTAAAACCATTTGTGTACTCTGAAAAAATGTGAGAGGCTTTTCCACTACAATTTGTATTAAATGTTTTAATCAATAATAATAATAAAAATTCAGTGTTTGTTTTATACTCAACAGCAAAATGCATAACTGGGTTTTAATGCTACAAGAAACATTTGCAATGAAACTTAATCTCTATTTTTTTATTGTCTGGTGGAACATCACCAGTGTTTTTTGCAGTGATGCTGTCACTCAGTGTCTCAAGTGAATCAGTTTCAGTTAGACCCTGAATTTCATATATGAACAGTGGACACAAATAGGAAACACTACTTCCGTTGAATTCATGGGGTCTGGGAAACTAATGGTTGTCTAGTCCTATTTGTTAATTTGTAAAATTTCCTAGATTATAACCCTTCATTTTTCAGCTTTTTGCCCTTTGTGTTGGGGCTCCAGAATAAGCAACAACGCAGACCCCTTCATATCCCCTATAAATCAGGGTGTTTGCTGCTGACATCCTCTACCTGTCAGCTTAGGAAATATCAAACCACACCTGAACAAAGCACCCTGCAGTTCTTAATTACTGAATCTTTTTCAGCTGTCACTGTCTTTTACATTCACTACACACTTCCTCTCTTCTTGTATTAGGGTGTAAGAGTATCATGTTTGGGTTGGTAAGGACCTTAAAAATCATCTAGTTCCAATCCTCCTGCCATGTGGTGGAGGGGTAACATTTAAAATGTTTTATTTCCTTTCTTTTGTGTGTTTTTTCTGTTCAGACTCTTGTTGCAACTCATAGGCTGCTTTTCTAAGTTTCAGATTTATATTCAGTTTGGAGTGACCTTGTCGCTGTCTTCTCTCTACATCTCCCCTAACCATGCATAGCAAACCTCCCTTGTGCTGGCATGGTAACATCTCTAAATGTCTCTTTTATAAATCTTTCATTCTCTTAAGCACTTCGGAGTGAGGAAAATTGTCTTGCAAGCAGCCTTGCCCTCACGGTGCTCAATAAGACACTGCATGTCTGTGTACTGCCTCTGAATACCTTTACTGAAAAGCTCCAAATTGTACATTGCAGAGCTTGAAAATCACTGGTTCATTCTCCCGTTTAGAGGCCTAATTGCCAGGATGTTTAGCCCTTGTAAATTGTGCAGTGGAATCTTGAAGACTAGAAATGGAGATAGATGTAAAGACATTCCCCTGATTCTGTAGCCTGTCACTGATCTGATTTGAACCCAATTTCTAGTGAGAATGACTTCAGGAATTTATAAAGGCTAGGTAAGGACACCCCACCAAATTAGGTGGGAAAAGGAAGGAATTTAATGTTGCTTATCTTCTTGAGGGCCTTGGGATTTTGTACAAGTTCACAGCAAAAGTGAATTTGCCACCAAACAGATATTTTTTTTAATCCAGAAAAGTTTCTTAAGTGGAGATGTCCACTGTTGGGAACAAAACCACTCCAAAGTGATTATGCCACCTTATTGCTTAGATATCCTCATATATTTCTTGTTATTCTAGTTGAGTACTACAGTCAGACAGAGGTTGCCAATAAAGTTTATTGTAGGAGCTAAGTGTCAATATCTGTAGTACCCCCCGCCTAGGGTGCTTGTAATTAAAATGCCACAGATAGTCTGGGAGAAGCATGAAAATTTGATGGCAAATTGATTTCAGGTTCATCTTGAAATTTGTCCTCAGCTGGACTCAATACTGCTGGCAGACATTGGATGGCTTTTGTCAAAAGGGTTTGCTGGGATGAGACAGAGATGCCTTGATCTGAATATTAAATACAGTGCTCTGCTTATGACAGTTTGCTTACTGCTAACATCTTCCTTTTTATACACGTTTTATTGTGTGGGGAATGTTTAGGGTGGCAGCCCTCTATTTTACTTAGGAAAATACATTGCTTACAAATATTTTGGCGCACTAAAGGGGTGATTTACACTATTAGCTTCAAACCTAAACATACAACCTCAAAACTTCTGAATTCTGCAGAAATTCTTAAGATTGAGCTGAGCTACACAAAGAAAAAGGAGTCTGATAAGGTAATAGGCAAAATTTGTGTCAGTGATGGTGTTGGAGGAGGGAAATCCCATGTAAACTCATCGTTATTTAAAAGAAAAAGCTCTTTTTCTTCTTTTCCTCAAGTAGTTTCATTTATAAAGAAAGTACTCAGTGATAATATAAAATACCTTTTCTACTGTCAAGTTAATACCTTACAGTATGTCCAGTATAGGCCTTTATTTTTGCAGATCTGTTCTTAGCAGTAACTTTTGGCTTCATTAGGTATTTAAACAATCTCATTGGGAAATGATTATTTTAAAGTATTTTACAAAATGTGAACGCTGCTGTGAGTTCAGAAAATAAAGAAAAATATTATTTATTTGAAATATGTTCTGTCTTTCAGGAGCACATCTTTTTGTTAATATTATTCCAGAAATAATTCTGATTTTTTTTATTATTTTTTTGGTAAAGCAACTGTGCATGTTGCTAAACCCCAGTAGTAACTTAGTCTTTACTTATATTTTTATTCATCAAAAATAGACCAGACAACACTTAAATGGCTGAAGTGATAAGAAAAGGAAGATGAGAGTGGGAGAAATTGGATGGAAGCTGACCTGGGGGGTGGCATCCCTGCCCATGACAGGGGAACTGGAGTTTAATGATCATTAAGGTGTCTTCCAACCAAGCCATTCTGTCATTCTGTGAAAGGACTGAGAGGAAGAAATATCACAGGGTAAGAGTGGCTGCTGTGGCCTGTGGCTCTCCCACCAGTGGACAGATTAAGTGGAGGTTTATCACAACCTCCTGGCAGGGATCTCCAATTCAATTTTCAGCTCAGTATTGCACCAGTATGTGGGCCACAAAAACTGAAGTGGTAGAAAATGTTGTTTAACATTTTCATATAACATTTAACATTAACATATAACTTAAATGTTGGTAGCACCTTAATATTTCTCTATGTCTAAATGATGCAACCTTTTGCAAAATTTTTTATGGAAAGTGTTTTTGGGCTTAGCTAGATGTCTTTTGGTTCTACTGCCATTGGAAAAGAACTACAGTCATTATGATAAAAATTAGGCCTGGAGAGTGTAAATTTATTGTTTTGATTTAATTTTGATTTTTGGAATGCCTGAACTGCTCAGTCTGACCATTTGATACTCTATTCATTTTATCCTTCTCCTCCCTGCAATATTTAAAATAATTCTCACCTTCTGCACTGGAAGGAGACTCTCTTAGGTGCCCGAGACCCAAACTGAAGCATCTGATCTCATTTCAAATGGTCAATTTATTTCCTCCTTTCCTGACACAGGTGAAATTGTGTTTTTATTTCCGGCTATGATAGATTTGTTCGCTTGGTAAATATTATATGGTACAGGAGTCTTTATTTTTTCATATAATCTCTGTTTACAAAGTCAATACAATCACTTGGAAAATATGTAGCAAACAGTGCAGTATATTAGAATCTTGTGTATTGTGTTTGCTGTAGGTACAAATTCAATACAGCAACTCTCCAACAATTGACATGTCAAGTAATATATCAACTGTTGGTATATTACTTTTTGCTCATCCTATTACTACTTATCACAACCAGCTCACCACCCACACTCCCCTTCTCATTAAGGGCTATTGCTCCTGGAGGCTGAGCAGAATCCAGCCTGGCTGATGGGAAGTGCTGTACCTCAGGAGCCTTGGCAGAGATGTCATGTTTGGAACAGATCTGGGTCCCAATTTATTATCAGTGCAGAAATCACACAGAGGCAACACTGAATTTTTAATGAAGAAAATTATTCTCTTAATTCACTTGGAGGAAAATTAATTTAAATGAATGGTAAACTGTTACCACTCGAAAATTATTTCCCACATATCACAACTTAAATGTAAGTGAAAGGGGAATTTTGCATATTTTGAATTAACTTTGCTGTTACTTCTGCCAGTGTAGTTTCCCTGTATGTTTTTTTTAGCCTTTTCTCTCAATTGGAAATTGTCTTCTGTGCTATGCAAAATACAAGAAAAATGGATTGTAAATGTGAATTATATCAGGTCACCTTCATTCTGCTCCTGACCTGTTTGAGTGACTTTAGCCTCTCATTTTTAGTCATCTGTGACTGGAAAGCATGGTACCTACACTTTTATATTGTACAGAATGTTTTAGATCCATAGCTGAAAACTCTTGTATGCTTAATGTTACTATTAAATACGAAGTTTTAACAGATAATCTTTTTTGTCCATCTTTCCTACCTGCTTGTTCTAAATGTTTGTCCTCTGGGTTAATCATTTAGAGAGCGTCAGTACTTTTTTTTTCAAGGCACAAAGTTTTGTCAGGTGAACCAGTCTATACACTGTGATGAAAAACAGTTTTGGGGTTTTTTTTCTGGACAGCTGACAGGACTGTTCTTGCTTTCCTGCATTCAAAGAATTACAAAACATGAATGCCAAGAGGTGACACTTGTTCTTGAACTTGGATTCAAGCTGTACTTCATCTTGCCCAGTGTTACAGAACTTTGAGAATTCACTGTATTGTGAGAAATAAGGATGATACTAATATGATGTATATTTATTAGAGGTAAAATAGCCTTATTTCTTTATGTCATTGTCCTTTCTTCTTCAAAACTGGTGTAGAAAGTGGGCTGGCATTTCTTATAGGGAAGCTGGAACATCTGCTTGTCATCAGACTTCATCAATACCCATAGAGGGATGGAAATGAACATTTTGAGGACTAAGTTTTCCTGCCATCACACACCATTGAACAGTATGTGGTTGATAGCCCAGTTTCTGGAAGCTGGCTCCTATTATTGGTGACTTTATAGTTATATAAAGTTTATAGTTAAAATTAATTTACTGGTTGATCCAGGCTGAAACTCTTTCACTACCACCCAAGAATATGATTTTGCAGTGTTTATTTGTTTAGAAGTTATTTATGATAGTGTTTTTTCCCAAGTCAGTCAAGAGTATTTGCATCAAAACTTTAGAAGGAAATTGAGTGGTTTACTATCATATCTAAGGATACTTACATTCTTTTTCAAGCTGTTACAGCTTTTCCATATATTTTTCAACTGCCTCTCAGTTCTTCCTTCTAGTCCCTCCCTTTTCTTTCAAATCCTATGAGAAAAATAGTAACAAAAAATACCTAAAGGCAGGGTGGGATGGATGTTTAAAAACTGACAGAATGAACAGGAAACTATTTACTGTTGTATTGCTGTGATTAGCTGACACATGAACATGAAACACAGTAATAATTTGGAAAGTCTTCCTCTCTGTGGCTCTGAGTTGGATACTGAGCAATAGCAAGGATCAAAAATGCTTACAAAAGATTTTTTTTTTCAGTCATGTGCTGTTGTCCCCAATAAATCTTTGCATTCATCCTTGTAATCACACTTGTGATATTTTCCTACAGAACAGCAATAATTAAGCTGCACTTTGAATACAATCTCATTATTCAGTATACAAAGTCATTGCTATCTTGGAGCCCCTCCCTGCCTTCAAGAGCTATTACATGACCTCCAGATCTCTCTTAGGCTCCATGTATTACCATTAGAAGACATCCACACTGGGAAATCACTCTGTTCCTGTTTTTGATTAATATTTTATCAGCCACGAGAGGAAATGGTATTCTTTAGCAACACTAATAAGTAATTGAGCAGATGAGATGTCCCTGCTACTTTGAAAAAGCTGTATGCAAGAGGCTGTAAAAGAACAGCTTTAGATATGACATAAGATACTAAATGGGAAAAAAAAAACCCCTAGAAGGTGCTGTCTACAGTGAACAGTCAGTAAAAATATCAGCAGAAAATGAATAGTTACAACATCATTGTTAGCATTAGGCTGTCAGGAACATGGTAAAAGGGTCTCTTATTCAAATTGGTGCTCAGAATATATTTTCACAGAGGTGATTGATCCATTGGCTTTAGATAAATTTTAAAGACAGTCAATGAAAACCACATACAATAGACAGTGGGAAGTGATAGTTGTTAAATAGAGAAGTTGTTCAAAGGCTTTTTCAGCTGCTGGTGGGAAACATCAAGCAATGCACTATCAACAAATATTTAGGGCTGGCATTTTAAATGCTTATTAACTACTCAAGAGTTATGTGTACAAACTGAAGGAAACTGTTGGTGTGAGCAGTTGTATTTCAGTGAATAACAGAATAACATGACAGATCTCTCTCATATCTGTCTCTTTTGCTAGCTCTGATGGAAAAGTCTTCATTTAATGCTTTATTTCATTTTACTGTGTTTTCCTGGGTCAATTTTTCATGAATAGAAAAGCTAAATTTGGAAAGCCCTGTTGCATTATTGGCTCACAGAAATTCTATTGATTGATATACTTACAGAGGAAACACCTGTAATGAATCATTTTATACCAAAGTAAGTGAAGTGAAGACACAAGAAAAAGATGTCTTAGACATCTAGGATTCACTGTTTCTTCCCCCAACAGGAATGTAAGCTTTTATGCTCTTAGTGGAAAGGGTATTGGAGCAAATGCTGGCAGTACAGTCATGATGATGCTGTGCTGATTGAAGATCTCTGTCACCCAGTAATTATTTTCTTTTCAAACTCTGTAGGAAATTTCCAGGTATGTGATGTTACAGTTTTTGTATAATATTGGTGCAGTCCTTTGGGTGCTTATAACCATGTATGACTTTTCAAGCTTAAATTATAAACTGGTGAGAATTTGTGTTGTCCCCAAAACAGCAGAGGAGAGGAGTATGATACTCAAAAGTAAATCCATTAGTCCTTGTGGTTTCAGGAACACTTCTGCCTCAGCCATGTATGAAAAGTTACTTGTTTGGAGTCTTTAAAATCTGCAGCCCTTCACCGAGATTGCAAACAAGAAATGTGAAGTAATGGATTAACTATCTTGTTATAATAATTAAATAATGTACATAAAATATGAAGAGTTATTAAAAAAACCTAGGAATTACTATTACTTTATTCCCCAAAGTGAGAGAGATGTGTGTGTGTATGGGGACTACTCTGTATCTTAATGCTAGGATTAATGCTCAAATGGACGTTATGAATTAATCATGGGATTTAATTTACCAGAATTATTTTTTTGGCATTCAGCCCCTGTAATTAGCATTTTAAACACGAGTGTTTTTGGTGATCTTTATGACAGTCAAAGCAAAACCTTCTGCCATTAATTTCTTCAGAATTGTTTAATAGGCAAGAACTAATTTTGCTACTAGATTTGAAAATGAAATGGGTTTGTTTAATGTGATGGGTGATAATGGCCTCCTTGAGTGTGACTTGATCTCATTTCTGTAAATTCATTTGGTTTAGCATTCACTGAAAGCTTTGGAGAACTTGGGCAGAAGGAGGAAAGAGTTTTTCATTTCCTTCCATGTGTTCTGTGTTCTAGTGGGATGTTTTGTGCACACACAGTGATGTTGTGTTGATCACCACGTGACTGAGGTGTCAGGTATGTTGCAGACTTCACATGTGAAGTCAGACATCAACCAGTCTCCTGAAGGCAGGTGTGGGGCAGGGAATGAGGACACCAATTTTGTTGACTTTAATATGTCAAGTTGCTCTCCTTATTGTCCTTAACTCAAATTAAAAATAAAAAAAAAATTTACAGTTGAATATGTATGTAATTCACCCCCCCCACAAACATTTAGCCAAAGATGGAAATCATTAATTTATCCCATATCCATCACTGCTGCCCAGCTGAAATGCACTCAGCAGGTTTATTTTGCCCTTTGGAATTTGTCAGCTGTGTGCTGTTGGCTACCAAGGGCTAGGAACTGTTATTCCAGTGGCCACAAATACAGCAAGTAGATAATATATTTTCCCTTCCTCTAATAGTTAATAGAAAATGAGAGGCTGACAGGGTTATCCAAGTGAGAAATCCTGGTTTTCCATTCATTTCCCCTGGGTAAATCATACTTTGTATTATCCAGGTGCACCTGAGTGCCTAGCAGTTGTAGGTCACAGTCTTCACTTTGCCACTCCTGATTTGTCAAAAAGGAAAGAACAACTTGCTGGCACTCTTGGTATGGTGGAAAGTGTTATCCACTGCTAGGTGGGGATGTCAGTTGTCTCAAGAACAGGAGTTTGTAATTCTAACCAGAATATACTGATTCTTTTGTTTTTTGCCCTACTGAGACACTGAGCTGTGTTGTCCCTTACAGACTTGGAGATCTCTGCCTGGTTGTGAGTGGGAGCAGGGATTGAAGTGGAGCAGGGCTGAAATGCCCAAATAGTGCAAACATGGGCCTCAAGTGCTCAGCCATGCTCTTGGACTGCTTTGCTCTAGTGCTGCTCCCTCCTCTGAGCTAAGCTGTGTTTATTTTCAGCTGTTTGGAGGGTACCAGCCGAGCAAAATGAGATGCTCTTTTTCTCTCTTCCAGACTTCCCTCCCTCTTAAGTTAATTTTCCTTTTATTGTTGTAATTAGAAAAGGGCTTTGATCACAAATGTAGTCTTGCTCAAAGTTCAGGAACAAAGTTGTGCTTGGATCTTGGGGATTTGTGTGCATCCCTCAGATACAAATGGTAAAGAGTGCTCCTTTACCCCCTCTCTCACAAGCATGTGAGAGCTCTGACTTGCAAGCCCTTACCCTGAGACTGCAGTAATTTCATTAGCCAAAAGTGTAATTACATTATGAGAA
This sequence comes from Argya squamiceps, assembly GCA_037834095.1. Taxonomy (NCBI): domain Eukaryota; kingdom Metazoa; phylum Chordata; class Aves; order Passeriformes; family Leiothrichidae; genus Argya; species Argya squamiceps. The sequence continues at coordinate 14,725,791 of JBBMKD010000025.1, forward strand.
GAAACAGCAGTCTCAGATTTCATGACCTCCTCTGTTTTCTCCCCAGTGTGCCATAATCTAGATAAGGCTAAAGTTTGGTTTGGGTTTATTTATATATTTGAAAATAATGTGATCTCTCACAGCCGTGAATTAGATATGATGAAGAAAATTAATCAAGATAACTCACGAGTTTGATGTTTGTGCTGCTTTCAAATAACATCCCTTATTTTATTTATTTTTTTTTACTTTACTACACCTTACCTATTTTGTCTGTCGCAGTTACTGGAAGGAAAATTAACAAGAACAATAGATGGGAGAAGAATTATGCTTCTCATTGTTATGAGAAAGAATTGATTAGTTGTAGTTAATTGGTGCGGTTTCTGAGTTGTAACTACACTACCCTGTGGTGCTACACACCAGACTATCCAATGACTGTCAGGGCTCCATGGGATATTGATGGAGTGTATTGCAGACACTTCCTCCTTTCTTTTGACAGCTTTTAAATCTCCAATTCCTGTAGAATGTTACAATCAAATACATAAATATTAGCTTTTTTTATCAAACCTGTTGTAAATAACATCAAATGATCCATATTTAAAATAGAATTTTCCTAGCTTCCATCGGAAGTGTATGACCTTAGCATTTTCATGAGCATCCAAGAGGCATCCTAGAGGTGTTTGTGTGTGAGTTAGTTTGGACACCAATCTGGCAGGATCACTATTTCCTACACAGAAGATTTTTTCATACCAAATTTGGCTTAGATTTTGAAAGGAGCAGGTCATCTATAATTGATACAAGAGTCTATGGGAATTATGCTTAATTGTGAAATGTTCAGTAACTGCTCTTGAAAGCTGCAAAGTACATTTTGGCTTGCTGTGAGCCAAATTTTAATGACTCTCCTGCCCCACTGCTGCTGTCTAAAATTGAGAGTCTATCTGAGATACAGCAATTTATTTTGTCAATGTGTTTTCTAGTGTGAGTATGTGTGTGTGTGTATATATATATATCTGTACAAGAGGGTCTTATATTGCTTGGTTTATGTAGGTAAATATAAGATCTAAAATATTCCAGTTTATATTCATCCTAATGATCTTGTGGAAAAAAAACCCAAAAAACCGTTTTTATTCTACAGAATTAGAAATCAGAGACAAGATAGAGCCAGGGCTTCCAGTCCCTGTTAATTATTAATGAAAAGTACTGTGTAAATACTAAAGCACAAAAAGTTTTAATGTCTTTGTTCCTATGCTGCAGCTGAATCTCCTGACGGAGACAAGCCTGGCTGGGGCAGTGCTTGGGTTGGGCGCCTCCCATGGAGACCTGAAATCCATTCCTTGTAACTAAAGTCATTTTATTCATACGGAGTGCTCAGTGCTGGATGAGGTCTGAGAGCTTATAATCAGGATTTTGGCTTTCTGCATTGGTTGTTACTCTTGGTTTTGAGAGCAGAGTTGCCTGCTCTAGCCAAGATCGTATTTTGGTTTATTGAATGTACCCTGCCATTTTTCCCCCTGAATTCTTGACAGGAGCAGACACTCTTGATTTCAAAAGTCAGGGTTCATTATGTTATTGAAACCTTTTAATCATCTGTTTACTTCTGCTCTTTATAGACTACTGCATTTGAGGTAACAACTGGCTTGCAACAGTGAGTTCTGGGCTGCAGTGTGACAGGTAGCAGCACTACCTTCAGGACATGCCTTGTGTTTGTTTGAAGAAGAATGTGACCATTCTTGATAGACTGTAATTTTTAATAGATTGAAAATACAGCTATTTAGTGTCTATTTACATTTCAAATCTGGATTAATAAAGCACAAGTTCCTCTACACCTGCCTATGGCTCCCAGGATTCACTAACCTGTTAAAAGTATTTTTGTTTCGTCTCCAAAGCAGTGCATTGACATGCAAGTGTGAACTGAAGTGTGTGCACCAATGCTGTGACTGCACCATTGTAATGAAGATGAAATGACTGTAATGATGACCTTTCTGTGCCTTTGTCTATACCATGCCCTTCTCTTTAACTGAACACCTTTCAAATGAACATGTTCTGAACTCTTGAACTGTTCATTCTGTTCACTGAGCTTATTGCTCAATCTGCAGTTTATCATTATGTGTCTCCAAAGACTTTGTGTTTCCTTATATTTGACATCTAGATGGAATTTTTCATAACCCTTTACTAGTCATAAATTGGATTGTTAGGGGATTAAGTTAATCTTGTTTCTTTATAGTAGACTCAGATTTTTAAAGCCCTAATTTAGAGAGGTTTCTTTATTTGTTACTCTCCAATCTGCACGAATGGAAAAAACCTAATGCCATAAGATTCTGTATTGCTGGAATTATTTATTTCTGCTCATTTTGAAGTGAATAGTACCTAAGAGGTACACTTGAAAAGTTGTTTTGTCATGTTTTTCCCATATTACTATTTCTTCCTTTCTATCTAAATAGCAACCTCTGAAAACGACCCAAAGCAGTGCCTGATCAGATAAGCAGTGTGTCAGTGAATGGAATCTGTATCTTTCTTGTTCCGTTGGGAAGGGAAACAGGAAAAAATGACTTACCACTTGCAGAAAATTGTTGTGGTGAGTTAGTCATAAAGAACCTTTTGGTTTCTTTATTAGAAGGTACTCCTAACAATTTATGTACTTTTTATTAACCAATTAACAGCTCATATTAAAAAGGAAATTAGGGCAACAAAAGCCTACATATTTTTAACAGTGCTTTGGATCTTTCTGCTGTCTAGTGGTAATATTGCAGATAATATTCTTTTATTTAATTCCTTCAAAGAAGTTTTTTGCAGGAAAACGAAATATTCTGTGATATAAACTGTGGGATAAATTCAAGAAATCAAAAATAATTTTTGATATCCTGAGAATTATCTAGCAGCTCTGTATTGAGGTAGTGGTGCCCAGATCCTCAAAATAGAAAGATGATACCTACCACAAATTGAGTCATTAAAATCAGTTTATAATATACAAAGAACCAGAACACTTGAGGCATTAAGTTAAGACTAAAATTTAAATATTACTTAAATACAAAAGTATTTAAGAAACACACATTTATTTCTTTAACAAATAAACCTTTTTAGCCTTTTCTCTCCAAAAGGCTCAGAAATGTCAGACTGGTCATAGAAAATGAAAAATCTTGAGTTGTTCCTTGACCTCTTTTATGATCCCTCCATCCCTAAACTCCATCAATGACTTGAACTCTGACACTGAGAATGGCAAGATGTAATTCTTCATCTCAATGTCATAAGCCCCCACATTCTATTCTGGGCATTTCAGATTTTTATTTGTTCATTCAAATGTAGTTCCTGTCAGCTAGTACCATACATAAATGTTGAGGCTTTTAGAAACTCTTAGGTTTATCTAATCCTGTCTCCAGTTTTCTCTTTGGGAAAAAAAATGATGCTATTTGGGCATTGTTCTGCTTATTTTCTTCTGGTTTCCTCTTTTCATTTATTGATTCATTGCTTCCGTGCTGCCCAAACCACCCCAAAACCTTTTAAATATATTTCTTAAAGCTGCAGATAATAAAGATTATCATTATAATTTTCCTAACCTATTTATGCAGCTGTACCTATGCAGAGTTAGTAGAATGACAAGGGATAGGATTGCATTAGGAAATCAGCTGTGAAAGGAGGACCTGAGGGACAGAAAACTGGGGCTGAACTGGTGAGGATGAGGAAGTGTCCAGTGTTTGTCAGGAGCCGTTTCAGCCTTTGTTCTAGGCCAGGAGAGGATGGGTGTGAGCAGAGACTCTGGCACTTTGTCTCCTGCCTCTTTGATGCTCCGTTTAAGGTAGAGAAAGATATTACCTGCTGATATGTTAGATCCTTCATTTTTAAATGATCATAAATTTTTGTCAGCGCTTAATAAGAATAGGTTTACAGTGCAGAGGAAAAGTGAATATACTGAACCAGGAGAATGCTTAGGGAAAGGGAGAAATTATTTACAAAGAAAGTCTGAAAACAGTAAGATTGCTTATCTGGGAAGCAGGTGATAGTTGGGGTCGTCAGACTGATTTTTTAAAACAGTGTTGGAAATACTAATTGTAAATGTTTCATCTATATTTCTATCCCTAAAAGAAGTTGGGAAATGCAGATTTAAAACTGTTAAAAGGAAAAGAAAATGCTCAAAAAGATCTATCTGCTTGTGGAACTCCTGGCCATGTAGAAGGTCAAGCATTTAGTAATGTCATAAACAAATTAATTTTATAATTTTACTATTGATAGTAAAACCATACCAAATTATTTTAATAAATATTTTGCCCTTACTTTTGAATTTAACTCAACACTGCTTCCAGAGCTAGTCATTTCCAGAGAAAATACTGTTTATTTTCATAGTAGATCACAGACTGGTTAAATGAGTCCTGTCCATCTCCGGTTTTGCCTGTTTACACCAGAGGCAGATGATATGTTTATTTTGGAAATACAGACTTGTTAATTGTCTTACCGCCCTTTTCCATCAACCCAGCTGTTGATAGCATTTTATGACTGTATTTCTCAAAATTTAGGTGTAGAAGACACTTGTGTTTCACTTCTAAATACTGTAAAAACTCCTCATATTACTAATACGAAACTAACTGGCATTCACTGTTTCCAAAGCAGTTTTACCGCTGTGACATTAATTTACAGTACTGAGCACTGTGGAAACTTTCATCAAACCTAAGAAGTTAGTTTTGATTTGTTACAGCACACAGTGGGTGTTCACAGCATATGTTTTTATTTAATCCTTCAAAGGGTTTTCAGGAAATAGCAGCTAGCATGTGATGAAATAATATCAAGAGACATTACCAACATTTTAACATTATACGGATCATTATGCTTCGTACATTTCGGAATTATGCTCCATTATATTTGTGGTTTCACTTTGTTCTTCCAAGCCACACTCTGCTTGGTCTCATGAAACAACACATGGCTGGGATGAAGCACAGTGGAGCTAATAAGAGTCCTGTCTTAACTTGTAAATGATCGAATAACTCCCTCAACAGATAGATTTAGAGCAAAGGCAGAGTTAGGACAAGTTGGAAAGAACATGAAGGAAATGTCTCTCCTGTAGTCAGGACTGCATCAGTTCTGCCATGCACATTCTGCCTTGTAGCAAAGAGCTGCACTGAGCTGCTCCTTGGTATTTTGTGGTTCCATTTGTGACTGCTCGTTGAAGTGTGACCTATCTTGCTAATGTCTTGTAAAAAATGGAAGGAAATTCAGCACCTAAGGAGCGGTAATTATTGATGTGGCAATTCCATGGAACTTCTCTTCATATTCCCTCATAGAAGGGTCAGCATTAGAATAAGGAAAAGGCTATGAGTAAACATTATAAATGTGATTTTTTTTCATGTATTGTACTGCAACACCCATTGGTGATGCCACCCCATAGCCCCTGATGTGCCCACTATGGGAACTGTGGTGATGACTAATTCCGTGTATTTTTAGAAATTTAACTGAGGTGCCTTAAAGGCTTTATCTTCCTCTAGGGTTCTTTAATCTTCCAAAGACAATTCAGCATATCTAAGATTCACATGCCTTTGTTCAGTATGTGAAGCAAAGTAGGCTGAATGTGCCCAGTTCCTGGACTGTGCTGCACCAGAGCCTTGCTCTGGGGGATGTGATTTCTTGGTTCCTTCCCTGACCACATGGCATGGCTTCATTTTCTTTATTTCTGGGGACAGCTTGTGGCATACTTGGTTTCAATGGAAAAAAAAAAAGGTCATTACATACATGGAGTTCTTTCCTCCAAAAACAAGAATCTAATTCAGCTTCTATGGTTTTGTGTTTTGTTTTTTGATCAAATATCTCATATACTCCTGACATGACTTGGCTAAATGAGTAGGTTCATCTACATATCCAGTAGAAATAGTCACAGGCTTTATCAACAGCTCAGTGAAAGACAAACATCCCTTGGAGCAGTATATGGACAATTAGTAACCCAGAAAATGCCCCTCTGGATGCCTGTACTAAGAGACTGAGAGTCTGTGGTTGTTACAGGTGGAGGAAGCTCCTAGAGCTCAGGTGGCACTGGGCTGAAAATTACTTCAAGGTAATCTGTAAAATAAATTGTATTTTAGTGTTTAATGCCCTACATACACTGAGACGCCTAAAGTGTGCTTTGGATCATATAATCTCTATTACTTTTACCCAGTGTGTGACATTGATTTGCTAACAAGATATGGGCAACAGGGTAAAAGCATGGGCTGTTTCCTTTCAAGATTTTGTTTTGATTTTAGAAAGAAAAGTAATTCTTTTTTTAATGGTGAACTGGCAGCTAGGGTATTTGAAGCTTCCTTGTACTTAACAAACAAACAAAACAGGAAAAAGAGACTCAGATGTAGAGAGGGGGAAATGCAGTGTGGATAGGAGTAGCTGTCTGAAATTCTATGATCTGAGTTAAACAGCAGGTCAGATTAGATGTTCACAAATAGCCTCTTTGGGCCTCAACGACTATAAATTTTTGAAGCACAGTGCAGGCTCCCCAGCACTGCAATTTCATTCTGACCTGAAGGGGTGAAAGGGTAAAGCCTCTGTGCCCATTCCCTGCCTCCCCAACAGCCTGAGCCTGATTTCTGGGGTGTGAAACATGCCTGGTTGGGGCTGAGCTGACACTAACTCCTGGCACAGCAGCAAAATTCCATCTGCTGTGCACTCATCCCTTCTGGGCAGGAGCCACTCAGGGAATTTGAGTCCCTAACAAGGAGGGAAGGTCTCTGTCCCAGGCCTGGTTCCATGAGCTGTTTCCTTGGTGAATAATATATTTAAGCACACTTTCAGCGTTTCCCTTCTTGCAGTGGTTCACAGTGTTTCCAGTTACTGAAAAACTCCTACAGGAGAATTCTTCTCACCTCTGTAATTTCTTTGTTTCTCTGGCCATGCCAAAAATCAGGCATCAACTTAATCCTGTGCCATTACTCATTTCAAGAGAGAGATCCTCAGTTTCACCTCTCCATATCCTGCCAGTCCTTCAGTCACACTTTCTGGGTTGCTGATATTTAGCCTGTGCTTAAACAGTTTGGGCAGAAGGACTTTTTCAGAGGGAAGGGTTTTGCTCTTTTAAGCATCTCACTCCCGTATGTGAAATTGTATATAGCAGCAAGATCGTATCTTGACAGTCTGAAATATTAACTGGCTGGAAGCTGTAGGAATGATGTCTTTAATGCCATCCAGAGATGCTGCTCCAAGAGAGAAATCACTCACTCGAGTGGTAACAGTTTTGTGCCACTTTGTGACATAGAAGCTGAAAAAAATAAGCAGAGGTTGGGACTCAGGACCCCATTAACAGTTTCTGATGTGTTTCAGCAGAGCTGAGGCTGCTGTCTTGACCTTAGTACTGAGAAGAGCAAATAAAAGTAAAGATTAAAGACATTGTTCAGGACAAGGCAGGGCTTTGACTGGTTGGTTCTAAGTCTGTAGTTCTTTCTCCAAGCTTAAAACAAAAGCTGTTTGGTTTGTCTTTCATGGGACAGGTGAGGTTAGGCTTTCTCTGATGATCTGGCAGCTTGGTCTATTACATTTCTTTTTTTTCAACCCAACTATTTTGTGTAATAACTATAATGTTAATGGGACTATATGTTATGGTTGAGTTAAGATTTGTCAGTTTGAAAATAAACGTCTTGGCTTCATTTCGACATTTGCCTCTCAGCATCAGTCCGTTAACCTGTCACACACTATAATTTCATTAAAACCATCATTTAATTGTAAGTTAATGTACAGCTATCTTTTACAGAAGGGCTTTGCATACTGCCTGAATAATTTCAATACAAATTTTCAACTGATGTGATTGAAATGATATGAAACACTAAATGCCCTCCAAACCCCTGTTTATGAATTCAATACTGAGAAATAAGTATGTGCAACAGCCACATTTTTGTGCCCCTGTAACAGGGAGACACGTTTTCAAATTATAATAAAGGACAGAATAGTGATTTAGGTGTCTGTGTATATATCTTTGTCTGTGTCTTGTATACCTGCAGCATTGAGATGTGGTTTGGAGGAGTTTCCATTATTGAAAGAAGGCCAATGCACACAGTGTAAGCTCTGTATGACTGAAGAAAGAATTAAAATCTACATGCTAATAGCTTTGGTACCAGTCATAAATAGACTTGTACTTCACATATGAGATACAGAAAGCTTATTTCAAAATAAATGCTGGGTAACATTCAACCTGATTGAAACTTTGCAAGCTGTGTTAATGTATTTGTTCAACTTGCTTTTAACCAGAGTATCACTTTTTTATATTATTCATGATAAAGTAATTCCTGCCTTTAATCTTTTCAGAGTTTCATGTTAAGTCATGATATGCAGTTCAGAAAAATTTGGATCATCCATTAATCGTAGTATCTGTGCTTTTGTGTGCCTACTTTTGTCCATCTTTTAAATCAGTCACTTGGCAGCAGCAGAGATCTGGGGATAGTCCAAGATGTTTGACTGAAGAGGCCTTATTATTAAACCTGTTTCTTGCTACAGAATGTATGGATTTGTGTAATGTGTGGCAGGCTGAAAAGAAAGTGATTGAAATATTAGCATAATCATTAAATATGATCCTCTTAGTGTTTCCAGTGGAATCATAGGCATGGATAAGGATATTAAATGATGACATATGTTTAGTAGAATAATTAGCTAAAAACACCTGGGCTAATACAAAAAAACATGAGACAAAATCATGTAGTCAAGTATTCCCCTGTAATTAAAAATTTTCTACTGATCTGCATACATCAAGGGACTGAATTAAGATTCCATAAACAATCTAAACTTGGTATTTTCTAAAATTTAAGGCTTTTGTTTTATTCTTTTATTATTTTAATATTCAGTGGATGTAGGAAGATGGAGGGAAGGATTGAAAACCTTAGACTTATTAGCTGTTGTTGGGTACTTTTCTTTGAAGCACTGATACTGTCCTTTGAATTTAACTAATCACTTCTAAGAGGTTGCTTTTCTTTCTCAACAAGCCAAATATGTCATTAGTGACATATTTAAATTGATGTTTAAAATATTTATGAAATGTGTGGAAACTGAATTGTGTATTCTTTTCAGTTTTTTAAATTGAGGGCTGTTCCCTCTCCTGTTTCACTCCTTTTCCCCAAAAGGCTGATTTCTTTTTCCTAGACTCACTCTGACCCTTTCTTCTTTAGTCCTGTCTTCTCTCAGCTCCTTTCTATCTTTCCCCTCCTAAGTTTACCTTTTTCAACTTCGATCTTCTACATATTTTGTTTCACTCTTCTTTCTCGTAAAACTTTTTCTGATTTTTTTTTTTTTTTTTTGGCTTGGTCATAGCTCTAATTTCCTGAATTTAATATTAGAGTAGTGGGAGTGAGCTCCTGCCTTTCCCACCCTGTCTATTCAGTCACTTCAGCAAACTGCATCTGAAAAGCAGTTACGTGGTCTGTGCCTGCAATACTGGGCTGGAATTGGTGACTTATGAGGTCCTTCTCTACCTTAGGGATTTGGAGGTTTCCCAGAAAACACTTGAAAGAATTTTTTGAAACCTCTGAATATAATGTATTTTTCCCTCGTTGGCTTTTTGGAAATTATGAAAGCACGTTTGCTGAACTTTCCCACGTAAGCTGTGCCCCACATGGACATCTGTAACAGGAAACCTCAGTGAGAACAATTAGAGCTTGCTAAAGTTATGAACAACTGTACTGTGGCCTTGAAATGGCAAGTGCCAGACACCCTGAACTAGAGACTGTGTCACCATCATCACCATAAGTAACAAATTTTTATTTAAGAGAGGGATAAAAATTATCCTATTGAGTCTTCGGTCCTGGAAATCCATTAATGACTGTTCTGGGTGACTGACTGTGAAAACACTTGTGTGTATGCCATGTTATTTTTCTGAGAGAATGGTTGGAGCAAAAACTACATTCTTAGAGAAGAGAAATATTCAGTTTTCATTTCTGTGTTCAGGCTTGTAACTGAAACAGTATGTGGATTTTTAGCAGTCAGGTTTCTGACTGAATCAAGTGCCTAATGTTTGGGCTCAGTATATGCTGTTGGGAACACAAAATTATTTGAAATATAAGGGTCTGTTATAGTCATGATCTTAATGCACTGAAACAGACCTAATGGCTGAATTGCTGTGTGCTCTCTGATATTAAAAGAAAAATGTGCTTTTAACCAGGGTTTTAGTGAAAGCAGATGAGGCTATGGAGGCACAATGGGAATGATTATGAAAGACACAGAGACCCCTATTTATTGTGGTAACAAAGCTGTATGTAAATTTTGCTTTTCATTAAGGCAGAATTAGTTTAACCCCAGTTGTACAAAGGTTACTGTTTTCTACTATTTAGACAAACAACTTCCTACTGTAAATTGTGATGTGATTTATATGAATTTACCCAGTCACAGAGGTTTCTGTGCAGCAAATATATCTTCCACTCAATCATAATAAGAACTTTCAAAGTAGTTGTGAATACATTTCTATAATTATACGTAGATTTGATGAAGTATATTATTGCAGGAATTCACTTCAAATGTTCAGTTATTCAGACAAGGCAAATAACTTCCCTGCTTGGATTTTAAACCTTTAATAGTAACCAGAAAGGCAGCTGATAGGAGTTGAATTCCAGGCACATAGTGCAGAGTTCACCTGCTGGTGGGTAATGAGTGCAGTTTGTAATGACTGCACATGAATTTCCAGCCCTTGTGTTTGTATTTACAGACAACACACTCAGTCCCATTGTCCTGTTTGCCCCAGCCCAGTAACACTGAGCCCTGGGTGTTTTGGAATGCAGCTTTCAGGGTCTGAAGCAAGTTCATATCAAATATCCATGGGAAGTCTATTTTTATTTTGAATTAGTGACTACTGCTCTTAAGTAAATTGGACAATTGTGTGTGGATAAATTGCTTTTATTCAGATGTGAGGCAGTATATATTTATTTATCTTTGGCTTGTGCTTAGGTTTCTTTTGGATGAATTTAAACAGTAAAATATCCAGTGGTGTTGGTAAAGAAGACAGAAGTAATCTTCTCACTTTTGTCTAATGAAAGGACAAGAAACGGATGAGAAATGAAACACAAAATTTCATTTCAACATTGAAACCAACACTTTATTTGGAGGGTGGTAAAGCTGTGGAACAGTTTGTCTGGGCAGGTTGTGGATTCTCTGTCCTTGGAGTTACTCAGAAACAAACTGGACGTGGTCCTGAGCAGCCTGCTCCAGTGACCCTGCTCTGAGCACTGTGGACTGAATGAACTCCAGAGGTGTCCTCCAACCTCAGCTGTTCTGTGACTCTGTGAAATTCAGAAAGTTGTCTGTTTATCTACCTAAATCACTGAAAAAGTTGTTACATCCAGTATCTTGTTGTTGCCTGTTGTGACACCAATAACAGGTTCACTTCAACTGCTTCTTTAGATCATTCTCATAAGGGTGCTGCATCTACACTAAATCAATGAACTTAAAGAATATTCTTCTTTCCCAGTTAGCCTCTCCCCATAGAATTTCTTATTTGCAGGTAGTTTAGTACAGTCATCATCAAGGTTGTCCAATCTATACAATCTTTCTAAAAGAATTTCCATTTTAGTTGGGGGCAGCTGTCAGTGAATCAGCATTGAGCCACAACTTCTGGGAGAGCAGGATAAATGCCTCTAAGAAACTAAACTGCGCTAGACAGAAGGGCAGACTTCAGCAAGTAAAGATTTGTTTTCATGATTAAATATGTACTGTGTTAATCTGAGCCTTGGAAAAACCTTTTCTCGTGTTTCAATTTAGTCACAATGAATTGTGGCATCTGCTGTGAAAACTGTTGCTATTGGATTTAAAATATCCATCTATTTTAGACATCTGGGGTTAGCTAAAGGCTAAATTCACAGATATTCTCTATGACCTTGGTCAAGTCAGTTTTCCCATGATAAAATTATGGTGGTGTTTACTTAAGTTCTCTGAGTGTTGTTAAGAACAGTTCAAAGCTGCTTAATGAACTTCGGGTCCTACATTTATCTTCAGAGTTATAGAAGTTTCATAAATAGGCCAACAAGTCCCTGCTTGTATCCAAGAGAACTTAGGATGTGGAAAACTAGATAATTGTGATCTATTTCTTCCCTGGGATGCTTCTTTTTGTTTGAGATCTTACTGAACTCTCTGAGTTGGTTCTTTTTGAAAGGCTGAACTTATATCAGGACTGGCCATCTAACTAAACCTCCACACTTCATGCTCGTGCTTTTCACATTTAAAGAAGAATGCTCATCTTTATTATGTTTCTTAAATCTGGAAAAGTGGGTTTGTTTGAGCTTCCTATTTTTTAGTTATGTATGTTGCAAGAACATGTTGATTTGTCCTTTATTTTCTTGACACATTCACTATGGGATACTGAATTTTAGAAAGTGAATTTCGATGGCATCACCAAATGTTGTTGTGCTGCTGCATGTGATTCCTTGGACTGGCATGGAGCCAGTTGTTTTGCTAAGTTGTAGATATTATTTTCAAAACAGCAACATTTCTTTGTGGCATTTCAGAGTAATGGTGTAACTTAACACATTTGTGTTTATAATTTGACAAGCTTGGAAACATTAAACATTAGAGTTATTAAATAAGAGAGGAGACATTTGGAGATGTTTTCATAATGTTTTCTGACAGCATTATAATGAAGCCAAATCTAGAAGTCTCTTAGTATCATAGATTTTTATTGCAATGAAGAGTCAAGAGAAAGAAATATGACGTTGCTATTATTGACTACAATGCATAATAAAGAAATAAATTATGCTAATTTTTTTCTGCTTTCTAAATCAAGCATATGTTATCATGACATGTTACTGAAACGTGGAAAAAGGTGGTGATGGAAATAATGCCAATAATCCTATTTTTCATTCCATTATATCAGAGCATTTAATTTTATTTAACTTTTCATGTTATTTACAGCAGGATATTTGTTACTTTGAGACAGTTTTGTTTGTTTTTTTTTTATAAAGTACAGAGAACTGTGATGACAAGAAAAAACCCAAACAAAACAATGTTCAGTAGCAGAACTCCATGAGGCAGAGGTCCAGCCAAACCTTGGCTATTAATCATCACCGTCCATTATTTACAGAGGATTCATTCATTGTTCCATAAAGGTATCTAGAGGGTCAATTAGAGACAACATACAGGATTTTTCAAAGACACAAGAGGGTCAATTAGGCCCTTCTTGTAATTTTCTGCTTTAACAGCAAATGCCAGCCTATCCTGCAACAGATACGGTGGAGGTTAGAATTAAATAGTGAGGATGATTTTTTTTAAAGCTGTTACTTTGCAGCTGGTTTGAATTGGAGTCTTGTCAGTCTTTGATCAAAACAAAAGAAAAAAATATATCATTGAGTTGATGAGGAGCACAGATTTGGTTTTGAGTCAGAGTACTGGAAGTGCTCGGGAAATATCTGAGATAAAACAGGCTGTACTTATCACAGAAGTGAATAATTTCTCTGAAAGTACAACCAGATACAAATAATATTGCTAAATACTCCTGTTTAAAATTTAAAAGCATTTGAGGCAGAATACTGTTTGTAATCATTTTGGCATCAACTGCTCACTTAAAGCTCCAAATCAATAATAGATATGTGATCTTAAAATAAACAATGGCAGTGGCATTCAGTCAGACATAGGAAATTCTTTCAGAATATAAAAGAATGAAAACAAATATATATATTTTTATATATCCACAATTATGTTTGAGTTCACAGGCATACATATATTATATGTACCCCAAAAGTCTTACAAACTAGCAATAGATGCTGATGAAATCAGCTCCCTTAGCTGAGGACAGAACAGGTCTTCAGCAGATTTAAGGCTCTTATGAACATGTGTACCATATGTACAGTAGCTGCATTGAAGTTATTTTTCTTTCAATTCCTCTTTCCATGAGAAATGATTGTTAGTTGGCTTTCTCTTCTATATAGGTCTGAAAGTCTTGGGCTATTTTTTTTCCTCTAAACTTTCATTTAATTTCTTTGCCACTGTTTTTGATGCTGCTTTAGTCTGTTTTAACCAGAAGTGGCCCCCATGACTGTGGTGTGTTAGTCTTGGAAAGATTTTTATCTTTACAGATGGGGTTTTTGGAATGCCTGAGTATTTGATGGGCTCCTGTGAGAGTAAATCTCTGAGTGTGCTGCATCAGTTTGATCCTCATCGTCCTCTGAAACCCCCTATTCTCTGCAGGGTTTCAGCAGAGAGTTCTAACTAATGACTCAGGGCCAAATTCTACCCTTCGATGCAGGCGTGTAATTCGCACTGATTCCAGAGGGACTTCTCTGAGCATATCAGAGAACACAATTTCGTTCTTACTGTGTGAAATTATGGCACAAATGGACAAAAGAATCTCATGCACATTCATCTTAGTGACCCCAAGCATGCAGGAACGTGATACCAATCCACCTGCTTTTCTCTTTGCTGAGTTGGTGCTGGTTCTTGTAGATCACCCTAATTCTTCAGCTGTCACTTGGGTCTACATTTTTTATATTGTTCTGTCTTCAGAAGTTTGCTATTACTGTGCTTCAGTGAAATTAGTGACATTGAAAGGAATGTTTAAGTAGCATTAGTAACAGACACTTGTAAAAGCTGTTTTTTCTTTTCCTGGGAAATGATGGTACATGAGCAGTCTTGTTCATATTCCATAGGGAATTAGTTTGCAAAGAGAGAAGACAAAGATAGATGTGTGAGTGCATGTCTGGGAAGTGGTTTAATACACACAAATACACAGAGAGAGGAGAGGTGGGCTTACATCACACTTTTTCTCTGTGACAATGTGATGGGAAGAGGCTTTTTGCCCATGTGTGGACACAACGGGTCTCTCCTTTTTGCATCAGTCTGTCTCTCGTTCTGCTCTCAGATTTTACTTTCAGCATTGTCCCTTTCAGATTCTTTATGCAAGAAATCAGTTAATTCATTTTTTAACATTTTTTCCCCTGCTTTTAAAGTTTTAAAACCTTTTCCAGTTTTTATACGATGTCCTTTCACGTTGAAGGTTTAGGTTATTTTACTATTCTGTTTTCAGGAGCAGAGCTGGTCATGTTCTGTGGATGTTAAAATATGGGAAGGTAACCCAGTGAGCTTTGATGGGGTTTCATACACATTGATTAGTGAAATACAGTTTCAGATCTTAGATGGGCACCAAATTTGCTTGTCATCCACTGTTTGTACTCAGGAACTGCATGTAAGAAAAACATTCCACTTTGTGCATTTTCGTTGTGGGAATTTGTGTCATATCTGAAAACTCTGGACTGGAGGTATTGTGTTTCTTGAACTGATTGCTTTTGAGACCATTGCTTTTGATTTGGGATGGCTCTGGCTGCTTCCTCCTTTTGTCTTAGTCCTTGGCAGATATATTTATCTTCTAGAGCAGTATTATGGAAAACTTAAGGTTCCCAAAACATGTGTTTAGGGACTTTGTTTGCTTCCTAACTCTAACCAATGGACATTAGTATTTTTTTTGTGCTTTGATTAATACTGTTTTTCACCAAAATCAAACTGGTTTAGGTGTATCTGAGGAATCTCACACATCTCCAGTGTTACACAGAATTGACCGGTGGTAGTGTGTTGCCCTATTTTTAATTTAGTAACCCTAATTTCCTGGCATGCTGCCATTCATGTTCTAGGTTTCAAGCATCTGACTTAGTCAAACCCTTGAACCTCTGCTTCCATCTCAGATTTTAAAAGACATCTTGGTGCTGCAGCACAAAGCCTATCATTTATATCTCCCACAATGGTTTTAGTATCCACTTTAGTGTTGGATTCTGCTCAAGACAGAGCAGAATTTATATTGCAGCTCATGCAGCAGTCCTCATATAATGAATTGCATTGTTTATAAAAATTCCTGTTTTCAAATTGTCTGGTAAGTCTTCAGAAAGCTCATCACTTACCCAGAGTTATTTCTGAAGCTATTTGTGGAATCACCATGATTGTCTGGGGAAATATAATTTATAATTTTGAACATATAATTTATACATCACTCTGCCAAAGCTTTCTTTAAAATCTGTTTTCAGATGTGAATTGGAATGATTGGTGATATTAATTTTGCTTTTTTAACCTGAAACTGTAGTTGAACACATAATCCACAGTGATTTATTTTTACATAATATTCCATTTTCCTATTTGTGTAATATCTACAGGCAGATAGTCATTTTCTCAAGCTGGTTCATTAATTAGATTTATTGGATGGATGTCCTTTGTTATTGTTTTGTAACTTATGTATTGATCTCTATTATACGAAATTCTCAGTCTTTGCTGTTCACTTACAGTGGGATAGAAAACTCCCATAAATGTCTGAATTCAAACATGAGGGTTTGCACATGCAAACTGTCCTCAAGGAACACTTGGACATCTCTACTCACTTCCACAGTTATGAAGTGTTATAACTTCTATATGACTGCAACATCCCCATCCCCAGTGTGTTGCTTTTAAGGACTGTATTGGTATTTTTCTTTCTTCGTCACCAAATTAAAATAAAAATTTAAACTCAAAAGATTAGTGAGTAGTGATCCTAGGAGTAGGTAAATTGGTGAAGGGAGATGACTAGCAGCTCTTCACAGTCTCTATAAACTTCAGGTGAGCTGGAAATAGAAACCACATCATATTTTGTGCTTGTTTGGACTATTTGTAAAACAAGGATCATAATATTGACTCATATTTCATTCACAAAGGAGAGCCTCTTGAGTAAAGGAAATGTCATTCATTAGAGCAATTAACATAGGGAAGGTACCCAGAAATGGCTCATTCCTTGTCCCTTGCTGTGGCATCCATGATTGTGTTCAGTCCTGATGTTTATTTTCCATTTCAATATGATGTAACTCAGTTCTTAAAGAAAGGTAATGGAAAGTATGATTGTGTTCTATAACTACACTGCAGCAAGCAAAACTCTCAATAGGGAATTAATAAAAAAGAGTAAACTTTCTTGTGTTGAATTGATTTAGTCTCTCCCAGGGCTTTTCATGTTCCGTGTTTTATCCACAGGGAGGTGTTGGGTCTGTGTGCAGGCACGTTTTGGCTGCCCATGTTGTGTTCCTATTTCCCACAGTCTGTCCCTGTTCGAGGTTTTTTATTTGCTGGCTTTGAAAAAGTAACATTACAAAACTGTTCCATGAGAGCTAAAACTGTGCAGATAAAAATAAAGAGGATGGAGAGATATCACTCAACTATTGAGCCTGCTAGAAAACAGAGTTTTTAACTGCTTCATTAAGCCTTTGTATCCACTCAAGTGCCCTTCACCAACTACCTGCATGTTGCTAAAATCCTTCACAAACACTTTTTTATGGTCAGATTCAGGCCACTCTGACATGAGCTGAGAAGCACCATATGCTTCAGGTAACCTCTCTGAAGCAGTTGCCAGTGGGACCACTTTTGTAACCGCTCACCAATGTGAGCAGAGGTTACACAATCTCACCCACGGTGAATAATAATGTCAAAGAGCCATTAGCAGTGCGGAGTGACAAAGTGTGGAGAGATCCATCAGCTCATCCCGTGTTTAATGAAACAGAAATGAACATCGTATTGCCCTTGTTTTCTGTCAGATTTTCCAGGTCTCCATGAGGCTTATTAATCTCAGGGTGTAATGGAAAATGTGTTGCTATGTTACATAGGATAGCAGCCTTTGTGCTGCAGGATTGAAGGCGTTATTAGTCTTTGTCTTATTTACATGCTGCACTGGGGTGCGTGCTGCCCGAGCATGGTGCAGAGAGGAGTCCTAAAATGTTTGTGGGTTTCTGAAGTGTGCTCTAATGCAGCCAGATGGCTCCATGGTAAGTCATTTTAACCTGAAGTAATGATCAGAAACCCCCTTTTGAGAAACACTGTCAACCCACACTACAGATCTTGGAAATTTGCTGCTACAAAAAATACCAAATAGATTGCATTTTAGTGCACCCCAAAGTGAACGTTTCCACGTTTCTGAAGGCGAGCTTTCAGACTGTCAGAAGTAAAAAAGGAATGGGTAAATGGTGTTATTGTAAAATATCAATTTCACTAAGTTTATCATAAACTTTCACGATTCCTTTTATTTTTTAAATAGAGGGCCAATGTCAAATAAGCTCTGACAAAAACAATCTTGTGTTTACACTTGAGATCTAGTTACTGTCGTTCTTTATTAGCTAGGAAAAAAACCCCAAAGCTGTTTTTCCTGTTAGGAAAAAATCCTAGCTTCCAGGGACAGAAAAATAACAGAAGTTCATATAATCATAGATACACAATCTCCTTACTGGGAGGGACCTTCAAGAACTGAGTGCAACTCCTGGCCCTGGAGAGGAGAGCCCAACAATCCCACCCCACGTGCCTGAGAGCATTTTCCAAATGCTTCCTGAACTTCGGCAAGATTGAGGCTGTGACTCCTCTCCAGGGGAATCTGTTCCAGTGCCCAGCCACCCTCTGGGGGAAGAACTTTTTCCTGATATCCAACTAAACTGGGCCATATGGTGACACTTCATCTAGGGTGTGCCACTAAAATGAGATTCTTGTCCCTTATTTTCAGCATGTTTCACTTACCAGGATCTTTGTACAGGTTGGGGATCACTAGGGATGAGAAAACATTGCAAAACGGTGCTTCTGAGAGAGAAAAGGTGTCACATCTCTGAATACTATTTTATATTTTAATAATAATTGCAGGGATATTTTAATTTTGCTTAAAGAATTAATAGCCCAGTGACGTTGCAGCTTTTTTGACTTGCACAGCTTTGGAAATTTATAAAATTAAACATGAATATCATGTGTTTATTAGAAGTAGTGGAAATATTTGCCTTTGGCATATCCATTATGTAAGCAAAGGTTTTTCTCCTTTTTTTTTTCCTTTTATTTCCCAGCAGACTGTGTTTATCAGCGAGGTATGTGTTGATACAAGTTTCATAAAGAACGAGCTGTGTGTAGATATTGCAGCAGCACTTCCCAAATGTTTCTGGAGTCGTTTAGGTTTGGTTAGAGCCTGCTCGAGGCCTCGCAATGGTTCACAAAACCTCAGAGGTGGGAGTCCTTCTTCTCCACAGTGACAGGCAACAGAGAAGGACTTCGGCTGAGGGGAGACAGCATTTCTGTCAAGGGTCCAGTGTATAGCAGAATTAGCACTTCCTAAAGAGATGGGAGCAATTCCATTAGTGAGAATTCCCATTGAAAATGTGGAATTTCTGTGCCATTTTAGAAATGATTCTCACACTTTTGAAACTGTTCTCCTAGCTGTGTGCAAGTCGCCTGCAAGAACGTTGCTGCTACATTTGCATACTGACAGCATCCTGCTAGGACCTGATTACATTTTATTTTAAAAATTATTTTCCTGATGTGGTTCCAGGTTAGGTAAATGCTGATGTAATGCAATCACAGTTTAAACTATACATAAACCTATCTGTGTATTTTATTGAAAGTCATTTATAGGGCCAAATCTCAGACCAGACAATTATAGAATTTCTGAGTTTTGGGGAAAAGCTTTTTGCATCTTTCTCAGTCTGTACTTACTCTGACTAAGGAGTGTTAATGCAATTCTACAGGACAGTGCAACTCTTTTCTTTGCCAGTGGTAGAAGTAACTGATGGCAAGTGAATATATTTTTACACCAAGTGAATACCTTTAAATAAAGATAGCAAATTATTCTAGAGTGGAAGGAACTACCATATTTTCAGTGATTTCAGAACTGCTCCCACATCTGAGGTGGGTTGTTAGATAAATACTCCCAGGTTACTTTCAGGGCAGGGAATCACTTTCATTCTCTATCACACTGAACATTCAGTTATTCCCTACAAAACAAATACCAAATGACATCGTAGCTGCTACTTCAAGTTCACAATTTCTGTCTTGCAGCCTGCCTCTCCCAGAAAAGTCTCTAAGTGGCTGTGCCAAAGTAGTGTTTTAGCAATAGGGCTGTGTTATTTCCTGTTTTATCTTGTATGAAGTAACTACTAATTGAGAGATAAAGCAAGTGAGAATGACCCTTCTGGCTGGTGATTGTGGCTGTTACCCGGGAAGTGGGTCACTGGGGTTCAGTACCTGCTTCACTGAGACTTTAATTACTCACAGAAAGTGGAATTGGAGGAGGAGAGGAGTGAGCAGCCCTCAGCCACTGCACAGCCACCGTGTTCCAATCCCCCCAGGCTGGGAAGGGAATTAAACCAGGTTACTCCCACCTCACCAGTAAGAGGCAGATGCCTCTGACAGAATTGTGACTCTAACCTTGTTTTCTGCTGGTTTTCTATAAAAGAGCCAAACACAAAATGTGAATTCTGTAGTGTTTTTCCTTTTTTTTTTTTCCTGAAAAATGAAACATTATAAGGGAAATTTATTTAATAATCTTTTAAAAAGTTCAACATTTTAAAAAAAGTTGTTTAATGAGAACCAGCATTTTATTTGGTTTTCTTATGTCAACTAGAAGAAGCTCAGCATACTTCAAATCTGGTCAATGAATTTAGGTACAGGTAATTTGTACCATGCAATTTGTATTCTGTGTATCGCTAACATATCACATACTTAAAATGTAAATTTATTTATAAATATGCACACGTGGATAGTATATGTTTATATTATTTTAGATTTATGTAAAATATATTGATATCTAGTTACAATAAATTCTATAAAATTACTGACAGATTTCTGTTGAACTGTGGCCAGATGTAGTAACCTCTGAGGAGTTTCTTTTCTTCATCATTGTCTCTTTGCTGCTTAATTTTAAAAACCTTGGGTTTTTTCCCTTCTCTTTAAAAACATGAACATTTCCATATTTTTTTTGAAATAATATATGTAAACTATCAATATGTGATATATTTCAGTGCTCATAAAAGTAAGATTTTCAGATAAACACCAATAGAAATATTTTTGACCATGTGAAAAAAAAAATTCATAAGGTTACATCTTTTTATTTCTCTGTATATACAAAAACTATATTAAAAGAGAGATTAAATTTTACTCTGCAGAGTAAAATGCAAGCAGAAAATTATTTTTCATTTTTCAGTGCAAGCAATGGATTATCATTTATTTATGAGACTTTTTTTTTAATCTAGAATATATGGAAATCTTTTCTTGAAGCACAATGTAATATTGAATTGGGAATGTTGTCTGACAGTTTTCTTCTTACAGTTGCACAGAATGATTCCACGGTATGAATTTTTTAAAGAGGCTTCAATATACTCTGCGTTTTAAAGGGGGAAAGTAATCAGGGTAATCTTGAAGAATCTTATAAATGTGCCTCATCTGCCCCTTCATTCTTCAAACAAACTTCTGCACAAAAGACTGGGCTGTAGCAGCTTTTGCCATCAAGGGAAATGTCCAAGTATTTTTCACTGTCCCAGTGTATCTGCATTCAGGAGTTCACTGATATGCCCTGAACACACTCATTTCTACTGCTTTTTATTCTCCTAAGGGAACCTAATCAGAGCAGAGGGATGGATTTTAATGAGGGTTTGAATCTAGTGGTAAATGGCTCCAGCGTTTAAAGGGTTTATGACTTTTTGTCTGAGAACGTAAAGTAGAAGTCAAATTAAAAAGCCATTTTATCCCCCCGAGGTTTTCATCCCTCAGGACAGCCCCATCTCCTTTTGGGATTGGGTACAGCTCCCCTTGTTGTCAGAGGAGATTCCCCACAGATCTCCTGAGGGTTCTGTGCTCCTCCCTAGGTGTGTAATTGGAGGGGTCCTTAACGAGGCTGGCTATTACAGCAGATCTGTGCCATGAAACTGCTGGAAGTTCCCATTTCTATCACAGACCAGAGGTTGTCCCATTGCTTTTGTTTTCCTAAAAAAACCCCAGTGTAAAGTAGGACCTGTGGGCAGGTGAGTCAAAAGAAAGGATGGAACAAAAAGATGCGGAATAGAACGTCTTTATTGTGAATAAAATGATCTACAAACAGTGTGCCTTATAATTCCGTGGTTTTGGTATTCATAAATTATAGTGACAGAAAGATGTAATGCTAACCTATTCATTTAGGTTGGTATGAATTTTACATTAAAATGCTTACAGTTTTTATACATTAAAAGAGTCCTTAGAGAGAAATGAAGCCAATTAAGGAGAAATAAAGACCTGTGTGTCTTTCTGTATGTATACCTTCATCTAAATGCAGTCGTATAAACAATAGAAAATCAAGGTATTTATGCAGCAATTGCTTCTCCCTTTCCCTTCCTCAACAATTACCTGTATGCTAATGATTATAATTTGAGATTTATATGGAGAAGATAGCATCTATTTTCTGCAGAGAAATACTGTGACAGAAAATAGTTTTCTCTGAACTTGTTCAATGCTTAATACCTTGGTGTCCAGATAATAAAGTATTTTGTAATAATTTCAGGCAGACATTCTGCTTTCATCTTTAGCTTTCTGTTGTGTTCCATTGTGCTGAACTCAGGAATAGGCTCTGCCAGTCTCTATTTTTGTTGGTATTTTTATGTTGTTTGTAACAGAGCAATGAGAAGTTGTATTTGGGACCAGATCCTAAATAGATGAACACATATAGAGCACTTCTTACTGCAAGCAAAAGGAATATGGGGATATTCTTTATGTTAAAGAATAAAAACTTTTACGTACTGAATCTAAACTTTCTAGTGAAGCTCATTTCCACACAGATTCCATGTGCGCCAGTTTCTTTCCTCCAGCCATGGCCAGTGCCACATGCTTCAGAAAGGGAGGCTGTAATGCAATCTGCATCCCTGAGTTGGTTTCTGGCGAGGTGTAACCTAAGCTGTACAGCCGGAGATAAGGGCAGGTCTGAGCGGTGCCGGGCCCGGCGGGGCTCGATAAGCGGAGCGGCTCCGCGGGAAGGAGCCGTGGTGTCTCCCCGAGTTCTCCTGCCCTGCTGACATCCCTCCCTGCCCGCCGGCGCCGCGGGTCGATGAGGGGACACTGTGCCCTGGCTGTGCCCTCCGGGGCTGTCCTGGCAGCCCATGGCACTCCCATGGCACTCCCATGGCATTCCCATGGCACACTGGACGCCGCGGTGGTGCCATGGTTGATGTGGCTGCAGAACATGGAGCTGCCTCTCCTTCCCCTTGTCCTGCTGGCCTGGCACTGGGATCACTGCAAGGAGCTGCTCCATGGGGCTCTGCAGGGATGAAGGTTTTGCAGTGCCTACACGTGTGTTATACCAGGCTGGATTCTGGTTTCTGTCTGGAGAAACCACCAAAACTGAACCGAGCTGGTTTTGGACAGCTCTGCTCCAACCTCACCATGGCTGTGTTGTTTTACTAATGAAGGAGATAACAAAATACAGAGTTTGGATTGCAGGTTCGAAAGAACAGGTCTGCAGAAATCAGCCTTATGGAAGAAACTGAATAAATTTTAGACAGAATCCAACACAAAAACTCACGTTACATTAAACACAGATAATTCTGGAGGTCCTTCTCTTGTTCAAATCGTGGGTTTTATAAAAACACATCGTGGTACATTTGGCATTCTGGTCATAGAAAGAAAGAGCTATTTGTAAAAAGTTACATATGGTCATCTGAACTAATTGCTAAAACGACTCTACATTAATTGGATAATTAAAGATTGTGAACATGTGGCTATTGTATTCCTTGGGCATTATGCCAGCAGTTTCTGTGGCTGGAAAAAGGTCTGTTAACATGCTGGATCCTTTTTCATAAAAATAAATAAGCAACAAGGGGTCTTAAATTTAGATTAGAAAAAACTTCTTATTTTTAAATTGAGTTTTAAAGCACATTCATGATTTCCATTGTGTTTATGTTTTAACACTTTTGAACGGTGGCAACTTTGATTTTTTTAGCATCCATCTCACAAATTAATAGTATTGATTTTTGTTTTAGATTTATTGTTAGCATTTTGGAAAGTGTTCTGTAATTGTTGATACTTTGTAACATGAGACCTAGCGCTCCCTGGTTTATTTTGAAGAGGATGAGTGTTGGCACTCCGTTTGAAGAACTTTGTAATAGCAGTAAATTGTCTGTGTGCTTTACCTTTACCTATCAAGGTTATTTGTCAGAAAAATTATGTTTGGTAACTGGGATTTCTTTCAGTGGGTGACACACAAACTGCACAAATCCCTGTGCACAACAGTCACTTTTTTCTATTTTTCTTTTTTTGTGTGTGTGTGTGTTTGTGAGGTTTTGGTTATTATTCTCCTTGTTCTTAATTTGAAAGTAAAATCTGTGGTCTCAAAATGACCTTAAAGTGACTGACCCCTAAATCCAATCACTCCAGACTCCTTTGAAAATTGACAAATATGTCAAATTTACCTTTGACTATCAAAACATTCAAAAAGTATTTCATTTGCTAGTGGCAATAATAATTCTTATGTTAGTATTAATTGTTCCAGTGTGATTTGGTCTTACTGGTTTGTTAATATCCATACTGAGTTTATAGCAGAATAGTCTTCTTCTCATTTTATTGTGAATTATCAATTTGTAAGAGTAAAAAAAGTCTGGATGAGCAATTTATTGATTGGTTTAGTCTGAGAAAAAGGTTCACAAATAGTCAATACATAGTCAAAAGGGTGTCAGAGGCATGAAAAAATAGATTGTGGTTTTTATTTGTATGTTTTCTGACTTGCATATGCTTGCTTTGTTTATGTTTTCATATTATTTGCTTTAAATCAGTTGTAACAATTATTTTAATGACAGGAATGCAAAATCAGCGAGGTGGAGGAAATATAGGAATACTTTTAATCCAGGCAAATAATCATAGTTACACTTTCTATTCACTGGTTTTAACCACAAAAATGTATCATGCTTCCAAATTTTCACTAAGTTCAGATGAAAATTGTAATTAGAAGGTACAGTTGCCTTATTTTGCTTGAATAGGAATTTTTTTTTCCTACAAACTTTTGTAGCAATGTGCTACAAAATGGGATATTCTGACATTTGTGCAACACCACTTCCACTCCAACCTGGGTATTGTACCTGTTTTATCATCACAGTCATGTCAAAATAACTAATGAAGATAACCTTGTCCAGACAAAAGAATACAAGACACTCTGAATTAACAGAAAATGCAAATTGCACCTAAAGAGGTCAAGGGAAGAAAAAGTATTTTTGTAGATGGAATTCCATCCAAACTTGGTTGGATGCTGCTATCTGAGTACTGTATGTTTGGAATGAGGAATTGAGTTGCATTATTTGTTTAAGTAGTGGATGTAGTGTTAGAGTTGACTGAGATACAGAGTGTACTTTACCCTTTCCTATGAAAGCTATCAAAATGTTTCAAGAAGAAAAATATGGAAAGTGTGTTTATGGGTGTGTGTGAAGAATGGATACGAGATGAAATGTACTTGGCAAAAAAAATACCACATTTACTGAGATACTTAAATTTTACTGAAGTAAAAAAGCCCATGGACTTGGCAAATGGTGGCAATACCTAGTTCTGTGAAAGAGCCCAAAATGTTTCTTTGCAGGTGGCCTGAACAAAATGTGGCATTCCACCTAAGCCAGCAAGGACTGGTTGTGCTTTTGAGTAAAGCTGTTACCAGAGATTCACTCATCACCATTTGGAATAACAGTCTATTGATGATTTTCAGAGTGGGAGGAATAAGGAAGAAAAGGGAGGATTCCCTATGATAATAAAGGAAGTTGGTAGAAGCCTAGAAGGCAGAGGGAGATAGGTGCATATTCCTGGTTTTTGACTAAGTTGTCTCTTGAGTTTCAGCACTGAAAAGTCTGAAATTTGTCTTGCCCTGGTGAAGCTCCATCTCTGAGCAGCGTGTCCAGCACAGAGGCTGCTCGTGCACAGCAGCACACAGGTGTGATGTCCATTTTTTAAGTCTAAATATTTCATATATATTATTTGTTTGCCTCTGCTTGAATGCAATTCAGCAGCTGACCCAGCAAGGGGAGCTGTAGATTAGTGTGGACAGTTCTGTGGCTTCATGCACCAGAAATTCTCAAATAAGAGTATTTTCTTGAGGGTCTGTCTATTTGACTAAATTTCTGAATTTTCACAGTAATTTCAAGGGAGGTTTCCATAAAATATTTGACTGTAGGTAGTGAGAGAGAGCTGTTTATTCTCTCTCAGCCCACCCCACCTCCTCCCCCCAAATTAAAATGTTTATAAAGCTGTGCTTGTTCTGTCTAATAATAAAACAGCATCAATATCTGTGTGTGTGATATCAGTTCATCTGGTCCTGGATAATCTGGTACAGGAGTCAATGAACTTAATGCAGTATTGGTAATCCAAAAGGGTTTGAGTTAAGTGTTTTTGACATGCAGAATCAAGAGTCAAGGGCAAAGCAGACTTTAAATATTCCTTCAGCACAGTCTGGTAGGGATGTAATTGAATACCTCAGGTAAAGCATCTTATCAGAACTAAAGCTGGTTAGTGTCTCATTGCCAAACAGGGAGGTGCTGTGTGTCTTCTGTACACAAGTGCTCCTTTGACATTGTTGGAAGTCCTTTGAGGTCTCAGTTCACCCTGGAGATTCTGTCAGGGATGCATTTGCACGTTATAGAATAAATACTGTTTCACCCAAGTTGCTCCATGGCATGGTCCTTGCTCTAGCATTTTAGTGGTTAATGCCAAAGCAGCTGAAAGATAAGGAGAAGTACAAACAGGAATCAGGAAAGGAATAAATATTGCACGTTTGTGTTGTTAATGTGATATAAATTTTCATAGTAAAATACAGAAATGTTTCCACTCAGGCTAGATTTATAGCTCATATGTTCCTTTAAGAGGCATATGGAGAGAATTTAGTGAAAAGACATGTATCAGGAGACTTGAACTGCCAGAAATTTTCTATCCCAATCTATCTCTGGGGTTGTGAAGGATTGTGCAGAGGAAGAAGCCTGAGCATAAACAATGTGTTCAAATGTCTGTGAACAGACGAAGTTTTATGACTCTGATTCTGCCATATCTTAAACTGCATTATGGGTATTTTGCTATTTGATATTTTTATTGAACAGCAGCTCCTGCAGCCATGCAGTTCAGACTAATTCTCATTGCAAGTAATGTGAATGAGGGGAGTATCTTGAGAAGGTAGAGGGCTCAGGCACATTCTCGACTAGAAAGAGTTTAAAAGACATACAGACATTTTACTTCCCATTTGTGATTTATTTTTGGGTTTATCACTAAGTATATCGAAAAAGAGGCATTGGCATTTGGTCCTTCAATTTGCATTGTTTTCCTTTGTTGATTATGATCCTTAAGACTCCAATGTGCATTTTCTTGAAGCAGATCTTGCTAGGGCATTACCTATTTTTTCCATCTATAAAATACTTCATTATTTTGGGGAGATGCAAAATAATTATAAATTTTTGATAAAAATTTTGCTGTGAATTTTTGATGAACAGAGCCCATTTGTATTTGTTTCAACTCCTCATTTAAATATGAAATGTAACAATTGTTACAGAGGGAGAGGATTTTGATATTACATCGACCTAAATTTATGTGAATTGTCAGGGATACTGTTAAAACTTAAAATGACATGATAGACCAGGAATCAATTTGTTTTCATAGGAGTGATACCTGTTCTCCTCAACATGTGAGTTGTGTTTAATGGTGGAGCTTCTGGAGTGCTGGTTTGTGAGACAAATTTATCCACAAAAATGTGAGGAAGTAAGGTTTTTGTTGTTTATCTCTTTCAATACTTTCCTGCTTTTTTATTTGTCTATGCTAAATTTTTAAAAGAGACATTTTTCATTTCTTCTTAAAACAAGAAATATTACTTGTAGCAAGAGTTGTATTTCACAGTTCTGTTGTAGTATATGGTACTATAGTAGTATCTGCTATAATAAAAATAATATCCTTAACATCTAGTATTCACAGAAAACATGGTAGATGTGTTTCAGAAATAAATATGCTCAAGTTGCCAGATTGATTCCTGAGGATGAAATAACTCTGTAGAAGCATTTATTGCAGAGCTCACCCAGACTGCATCACTTACAGGAGTCTGGCAAGATGGAAAAAATACAACTCTCAAATGAACAAATCTCAAGCCAGTAATATTCACCTTTTTCATTTTCCTTTCCATTCATAATTGATTCTAAACTTATGTGAATCTTTCAAAATAACTGTCTTATTGATTGGAAACAAGCTATAAAGTGTCATTATAAGAGTAATTCACTTTTTCTCTCTGATTGCTGTAAACAGACACTGATCAGGCAAAATGCTGTTTTTTCTTTTCATATATTGCATGATTTGTGCCATTATGCATGGAAAACAGCATAAGGAAAATATCACAGATAGAAAAGGGCATTTATCATGGGTGATATCTTATGTTTATACAGTGCAGGATTAAGGATTTTATACCTATGCAAAAGGCACTTCTTGGTCTATGCTGTGTTACAGAACTTCTGCCAAAACATTTCTTGTATAAGTATAAAATGTTCTAAAACATGGGAGCTCACTGCCACTCAAATCATCAAGTTCCTGTCTTATATGTGCATTTACATGTATTGCCTTATATAAGGTACAATTCCTGTTGAGAAATGGCTGTTTGCACAAGATTTGAATCAATTTTTACAGGTGGGTGGTGCACACCCACTGCTAATAAAAATATACCTGAAGAAGTGCTAAAGCAGCCTCCATTTTTCACTCCTCTGGTAATTAAGGATCCAACCATTTTCAGCACTTCAGGCCTTATACACTCGGAGAGGAATTCTTTGATATGGCTCTGAATGATGGATGTTCACAATGAGGAGACCTAAAGAAGTTCGTGCTCTATATCACTGCAGGAATGAAACCAGTAAATTTAGAAGACAGAGTAAGAAAGCTTGTGTTTGTTGGCAAACTGTTACCCTGACTAAATCATTGCTGTGATTCGTGTGTAGGTGTGTTTGAAAATTCCCAGAGGCAATATTGAAGAATTATTAAAAGGGTCGTTTTTCAATAAATTACCCAATGTTGTTGTGCACATTCCTGGCAAACTGCAGAGATGCTTGAATTCCTTTGGCTATATCTGTGTTTGGAAAGGACTCAGAAAAACGTGGTATGCTGCTGCAGTAAGCCAAATGAGAAATGGTTTTCTGGGAGGTAGCAACAGTTGTTGTCTTTGCTGTGAATTTCTGTTGATTTTTTTTTTGTCATGAGATTTGCCACTTGTAACTTTATAGCAGGTACATTAATTCTAAGTTTCTAGCACTAAGGACTCTTCAATGGCAAGGAGATTTGGAGCAGTGAAAGTTGCTGGCTTATACACTTCCTTTCTGTAAACGTGTGGGTGTGAAGAAGAGCATCCAATCTTTTCAGTTATTTGCAAACCTTTTGTTTTTATTCTCCCCACTTAAATTTCAATAGTAACTGGTGAGCCCCTCTAGTTCTCTTGCACTTGGTTCCTATTGCACCACTGCCAGTATTGAAGCTGCTTTTTATTAAAGATATTCTTCATAGAATCAACTGGGGAAGCTGAATAAAAAAAATAAATTGAAAATATAAACTGAAAGCAAATAGTGGAGAATTTTCAGTGTTAGTTATTGATTTCCTTGATTGTGAGCACACAGGAATGCTGACACTCAGTGTACCTAATTGTGATTTTATTGACTATCATTTCTACCTTGTTTACACTGCCAGGGTTTGTTGGTCACTGTGACTGATGGTTTTCACTCATTCCAAGTCTTGCAGCTCTGACCAAACCATCCTTTGTTTATTTTCTTTATTTTTTCTTGATACAACCTCCCTGCCTGTTCAAGCTTTCTGTGTAACATGACCACAGATGGATATATACTCCTTAGTTTTGGTTTATAGCTAATATGTGGGCTACTTTTCATACTTTGCCCAATCCAATTATCTGTGCAATGAGCAGCCACTCATTACTCACTTAATTTATAAATCTCCCACCACCAGACCAAGGTATCAAATCGAGGGACCGTGTTTAGCCTGTAAGTGGGGCTGGACTTTGGTAGAGATTTTAATCTGTGGAGAAAGAGGGAAGAGGCATGGGAACAGGGAACATAACCACTGTTCAGACATGATGTAATGTGGGAATCAGTGTGGGTGTCCCCATGCTCAAGAGCTCTGCTGGGCCTCCTCTCCTGGCAATGTTCTGTCTCTGCACTTGTAGGGGTGGAAAAGACACAGAATAGTGCAGTTCTCTAGGATTTTCTCTTTCTTTCCAGTGAAATTTGGGGTACTTCCCTGACCCAGCGGTATTCAGTGTCTGCCTTCTTCCCAAAATAGATCCTGAGAATATAACATGACGGGAGAGATGTCTCTCTTCACCCTTCTACATGAGAAAAAAAAATCTATTATATGAATAGATATTTTCTAAGATCATTTGCTACCCACAGATCCTGCTGTAGAGGAATTAGAAACCTTGGCCTATACCATTCCTGCTTTAATCTAGTTATGCTCTAACAAAAAATCCCAAACAAAAAAATAAAAAAGGAGTGGGGAGCAGTTTACCTTTTAAATTATACAAGCGCCACAAGTAAAAAATATTCCTGTTTCTCCTCTGGCAATTTTAATCTTCACATTTTTCTGGTGTATTGTATGGCGAAATGTCATTAAGAGTTTTATGGTAATGATTACGTTGGCCTTGCAGACTATTTTTTACTAGCTTTTTTTACTGTCACATTTGCTACATAAGCTTAATTTTATGTTATTGCAATGATGTTCCGTGGTGTGTTCAAATAATCGATAGCAGTACAAGGGTTGTTCCATTGGGATCACATTATATGAGTTTATAATATACAATATATGCTTTGATGTATACATGTAGTGTTTGCTGTTTTTCCCCCTCTCCTTAAATACAGAAATTTCTAGTTGTGTTTATTCCCCTCGTCAGCATACTTTATCATATCAAAGCCTTTACAGACAGTGTAGAACTACTGAGTTATGTTTGGGTCATGTTTTGCAGTGTGCCCTTTAATACTGTAGCTTTAGAAATGCAATTTTCAGCCTCCGCTTATTAGAATATGATAAAGTATTCCTGGTCTATGTCCAGCTCCACTAATCTCCAGACTACACTTCATGAATTAGGCATGAAGATTTTAGTCAATGTGCTTTCAAAGACCAATGTTTAGGGAATCATGGATTTTCTACAAGCTGAGGGAGAAATCTATAATAGGAAGAACTGATTTTCAAACATCATATTCTGTAGAAAAAAATGACCATTTCTGGCTTGGAAACCAGAAACATTTCCTTTTAGAATACTCAAGAACTGGTTAAAAATGTATTGTAGGTTTTAACTTCTAAAAGGAGTAGCTTTTTAAAATGCACTGTACGTGCTGTGTAGTGTATAGAGGCTCATACATATTAGATACCACGTAGACGCCTCCTGAGTTGTGGGTTAAAAAACAAGCCACACCAAAGTTGACATGGTTTAGTGGTATTAACCTGAACTCACCAATGGTCACTCCTCTGTTTCATCTTTTCACACACAGCAGGTGAGGTCTGGCCAAGGGGGGCAAGTGAAGGTGGTGTAAATTGGAACATACAAACAGATTTTAAATTCTGCCCTGCTGCTTTGGCTCTTGCTGAAGGCAAAGTCCAAATTAAGCAAAATCAAACAGAAAAATACACAAATACGTATTCGTAATGCCACCCAGTCTGACCCCCAGGTGTTCACTTGTGGCCTAAATCATCTTTTGTTTCTGGGTGAGACTCATCATCTTGTTTTCTGAGGAATAAAGGCTCAGAGTTGGTTCATCATTTCGAGGAAGACCTGCAACTATAAACAACCTTCACCTCACTGGGAAATGTCACCTGTTGGTACACACAGAGCTTAACCTTTATAATGATTTTTGGCTTTTGAGAGAAAGGAGGGTATCCAGGCAGTGTTAGTTCAATCACAGTCACTTTTTTTAATGTAAAAAAACTGGTATTAGTCAAACTCTGCAGTATTTTCATAGTTCTCTCCTGGACTGAACAGTGTAACCCTTGGCTTAGGAAGCTGCAGCACTGTTAGACAGTCCTAGAGTGGATGCATTTCTTGCAAAATGAGTAGTTAAGGTGGCCTTAAAGTAGGGAAGGTGGCCTTTCATTTTTGGGGCATTTTTCTATACTAATGAACATGGATGGTGTACAGCACCTTGTAGTTCCTGCTGTAATTACACTGGGAATTAATACACTGCAGTGTTTAGTCATTGAGGAATTAAAGGACAGTTGTAACTTGTCTGGATGCAAATGGGAACTTTTCTGGCTGAAGGAGACAGCAGGGTGTAATGAATCCCATCACCCCTGTCCCTTCCCCCCCGACATGTGAGGTTGAGGGGGAGGCTCTGCGTGTTCATGAGTATTTCTAATTGTCCTTTCTCCATCTCTCTTCTACTGTATTAAGTCATTCTACCAAACATGGTATTTTCCCCAATTTTGGCAAATCATAAATAATATGAGGTGCTGGCATTGCTTTTGTTTGCTTGTGTTTGGGTTAAATATTTGTTGTGTTTTGGAAGGGAAGAATTTTTCCATCCTGTGAGATGTGTGAACACACACACACATCTGTATGCACACATCCAAATATCTACTAACCATGTGATATGCTTATCTAGGAAAAAAAAAGCTAAATGTTGGATTTTATGTTGTTATTTTCTAAAATATTCAATACATTGTCAATTGTAAAAATAATTCTTAACCAAACATTATGTAGTTGAGAGAAATCACAGGAAACACAGAAAACTGTCTCAGATTTGCAGACTATTTGCTACACTAATTATTTTGATGGGAGTAACAGCATCAGACAAGAGCTCTGTGTTCTTTTTCAGCACTATTGCAGCATTCCTAAAAGGAAAATGAGACCTACAGCTGAACATAAGTTGTGCCAAACATTGAGTACCAACCTGCATCCTTCTGTATTCCCTATAATGCCAAGGAGAGCCATAAGCAGGACTGTGGGGTTAGTTCTGGCTTGTGATTGTCAGAAATGTGGTAGCAAGCTGCCAGCAAGGCAGAGACTGTGGGAATGTGTCTCTGGAGGTTGCAGATGTGATGGGCAGTGCTGGACACAGCCACTTTGGCAATGAAGCACCCAATGGATCAGGAAGGCTGGAAAACATTTCCTGCTGCTAGAATGAGTTACTTTGCATCCTGCCTGCCTGAATCAGAAACCAAATCCATCCTTGTGTTTTACCATTTCCCTGCACTTTGCAGACAGGAATCAGCCTGGTTGTAGTAAAGGTTGTAGTAAAGTAAGGTTGTCCTTCCTTGACATCTGTGTAACCATGGAAAAGTAGAGCAATAAATAAAAATCCTCAATTAATTACACAGAATTCATAATGCAGAAGTGTGTAATGGTTCAATGGAAAGTGAAAGGATGAATTCATACACTGATCAGAACAGAACAAAATAATTGTGATGTAAGCTGCAAACTGGAGTGGTGGCCAGCATCAGTTCTTTGAACAAAAGATTGAAGTAGGTACAGAATCATAGTTTCATTAACTGGTGGTTTAAATTATTTTCTCGTTGGAAAAGTAGAGACAGGTGAGATTAATACCAGGAGTTTTGGACTATGCAGATCTCAGCTCTTGAGTACACTGCTGGGTTAAATTGCCCTGCTGTGCTTTGCTATGTCATTCAGTTGTTTTGCTAGAAAAAAACATCCCATGTTTCACTTTGCACGACAAATTTGCAGCATCAGCCAAACACAGGTTCAGACAGAGGGAGCTGGTTAGGAGGCTCTCTTTCAGACACTGGGAAATTTAGAATTTTAGTTTTACATTCTACCAGGAAAGTTGGTGCTGTTCTGTAAAACTTGCTATTAACTTGATAACCCCTTTCTAAAACTTGCACAAATAACATGTTAGCATAGGTGGAAGGGTTATGAGGGTCTATTTGATAGTTCCTTCAACTACAATAAAAGCCTCAGAAAATAGTTATCTGCTAGTCTTTGCCTTCCTTATGGTGCTTTTGGTGTTCTTTCGAAAATAGACAGAGCAGATATACCTAAATTAGTAGGTATTATGTTATCAAATAAATGGTTTAGGCCCTTGGAGGTACAGAGAAACGTCTCATGATTTTCAAAACAAAATTCAAGTAGCCCGGGAAGGTCACTGCACTGCACAGGTGCTTTTGAAAATACAAGTAGGGCCATGGTTTCCCTTTCAGTTTTCTAAAACCCTTTGAAAATACACTCAGTGTTGCCTAAAACTTAAGTCTGCTAAGAGCCTGATTCCTAATTGAAAAATTAAGTTTCCAAATCTTACCAAATTTCAGTGGTGTGTACACTTCCAAGTGCCTGAGCCACTTTAAGAAAATGAGATGTGTGGTTTGAAGTGCAACATTTTTTTTAGACTTTCTTAACCTGGGCTTGCACCTGTCCCGGGGGAAAATGGCAGAGTGAGAACAGGGACTCCTTGTTCTAGATTTCCAAAAATTGAAGTAGCCTTTATTCAGCTGAATTATGCACACAGTTTACCTGCCTGATGTCAAAACTTGATTCATGCACATGGAGCTGGAGTGAGTGTTCTTGGCTGGGGTGGCTGTGACAGGCTGCTTTGGATGATGCACTGTGAGGGTTGAGGTTCCTCATTGAGTTTTGCTCTATGGGCTTCAATGATTGCCTGAACTATCTCCATGCAGCATTTTTAGCCCTTCAAGGGTCATTGTTTCCTATCCATTTTTGAATCTTTTTGGGCACACTATAGAGGCTGTTAATAAAACTGCATTTTTCAATGGGTTTATAGGGATTAGAATCTCCAATGGCTCTCATTTTTCTCTCTGTATTACAGGAAGTTTCTGTGGTATATGGTTGGCAAATGTTGACATTGTATTGTTTTTTCCTGCATTTGTGGGCAATAATGGATTGAAGAGCATCTTATGGGTTTTTATTTTGTCAAAATCTATACTGGTTAGTCATATGCCTATAAATCACATTTTTGTATCTATGATTAGAGCTCCTGCTGATGATTAATGAACTGAAAGTTCTAGGACTGAGTCTTGAAGGGTTTTTAATCTAGAAATCCTTATGAAAGGACAAATAATAAATTGCTTAATAACATTTATATTTATACCAAATATTTAATATGCTCACCTGTTTTCTGACTAAAGTGGGATAGTAATTGTGAGACTACAGGAAGAATATAGAGGAAAAACTAATTTTTCTTGAAGTGGGAGCTGGTCACTGTCTATCAGTCCTGGGTGTTTGGAGATAGTGAACCAATCCCAGTGCTCTCATCATGTCAGATTTTCAGCAGCAATTGAGAATCCCATCCTTACTTTTAAAGGAGGGGATTCAGAACACCTGTAGATCAAGGTGTTAATTTTATCATTAATACAAAATTTATTCTTAAACATACCTGAATTATCATATGTATTTTTGCTTCTTTGTTTGTTTTCCACTTGGTCCTATTGGTTGTTACAGAAGCTTTGTTTTATCATCCCATCTTTTTCTTAATATTTCCATGGATAAGCCTTAGATTCCTACACCCTGCTGTAGTGCTGCAATGGTATGCTGCTTTCAGGATTTTAGCCAAAACCAGCACATCATAGGCTAGGTCTGGAACCAATGTGAAATGACTTTTTGACACCAGCATTTTGGGTTTTTTTTATGATTTAAATTAATTGTTTTCTTTGGCACGAAAATACAAAATGACTGTCAAACAACAGCCAAGTACAGTTCAATGGAAGAAGAAGCTGAAGCAAGCAAATTTGTGACAGAAAGAATATTGAAACTGGATTGGCAATCCTGGTTTTCCCTTATGGCAATTATTCAAGTTGTTTTCAGAATCCACCTTAGTTACAGAATATATTGTTAAATTTATTTTTTAAACTCAGATGTACAGTAATGTAATGTAGTGATCTGATTCCCCAAACCATTTTTTGGGAGTTAATTCTTTGCTAGCAGGTACATGTGAATCTTGGCTCTGAAATAATCACTATATTTAATACTGTTTGCCAAACTAATACTGCTTATTGTCTGGTCAGATCCTTTACAACATGGAAATTATGATGCAGTTAACATAATGTACTGACTACACAGGGATAATATTTTTCTATATTAAATTTAATCTAAGTACAATGCTTATGTAGATATATTTATATGATACTGAATTTTACCTTTTTATCTCAGCTGAGTGCTGTTGATCAGAATTATCTTGGGTCTCCACTCCAAAAAACTCGATTGTGTTAACAATTCTATTTATTTTAGGAGTTTATCCTAACTGAGCAAAGATTATTAGGTTTAAAAGGACCTGCACACTTACACTTTCCCATCCCTCCACAAGCACAGAGCTGTGAATTAACAGCTGCCAGTGTAGGACAGGAATTGAAAATATGTGGAGTTTTGATAATACGTGGATTTTTAATATGGCATAAAAGGTCACCATTTTGAAAGGGACAGAATTACAAATAGAGATGTTTTATTTTTGTTTTTATATTCCCTGAATTTAGTGGTAGAGATAATTGGTCATGTTAAAGCTTTTTTCTTGTCCTGTCTGTCCCTCACCAAGACTCCAGCTCCCCATTATCACAAGAAAAACTTCCTTCTTTTTTCAAGCAGGTATTTTGTGTCATCAATCCTGTTTGATTCAGCCCTACAGAAGTTTGATCAAGCTACATATCCTCTCACTAGGATCAATTTTAACCACCAAGTATAGATTGAAATATCTGCGTGTGTCAATTTGACAGAGAGAACAGAGGAGATATCTTTACTGGAATTGTATTGCACTTGACAGATTCCTCCCCCCACCTGCAGGTATTGACAGAGTGTGGGGGGATCAGGAATTGCTTCAGCCACAGCCTGGCTTGGCTGCAGCACTGCTGGTGTGTGAGAGTGCATTCTTCTCCCATGGAACAGTGGGAATGTACACTTTAATTTTGTGGTTCTTATTTGGAAAATGTGCGTTTTAAGAGGCAATGGAAATTGCTGGAGGCAGATCTGAGCTAACTTGCAAGGATAAATGACTGGTAGGAAGATATTCATCCCATGGGCAAGTGAAAAGCCACTCCTGTTTGAATCCCCCTTCATGCTGCAGAAAATTCATGGGCAAGTGAAAAGCCAGTCCTCTTTGAATCCCCCTTCATGCTGCAGAAAGTTCTCAGTGCATGTGTGGGGGCAGGTGGGATGAGCCCACCCGGTGTGTGGAGCTTCTCCAGTGGCAAAACCCCTGTGTGGTGCAGGCAGAGCTCTTATAGTCACAGCTCCTGCAGGTCAGGCCTTTTGAAGTCACCATCCCTGTGACCCAAAATGCAGCACCATCCCTCTCTGCTTAAGACATGAGATGAGGGGAAATATTCGGTTTGGTTTTTTCTTTTCTTAGTTGCACACACTTAGAATCACAAAATACTCTGATTTGGAAGGGACCCACAAGGGTCATCGAGTCCAACTCCTGGCCCTGCACAGGCCACCCCAACAATTACACCCTGTGCCTGAGGGCTTTGTCCAAATAAATGTTCCTGGACCTCTGTCAGGCTGGTGCTGTGACCACATCCCTGGGGAGCCTGTCCAGTGCTAAACCACCCTCTGGGGGAAGAAATTCTTTCTAATATCCAACCTAATTCTCCCCTGCCACTTCAGGCCATTCCCTGGGGTCCTGTCACTGTCACCACAGAGCAGAGATCAGTGTCTGCCTCTCCTCTTCCCCTCACACAGATGTTTCTTTGCAGTGAGGTCTCCCCTCGGTCTCCTCCTGTCCAGGCTGAACAGACCAATTGCCTCAAGCTGCTCCTCATCTGATTTCCTCTTAAGGCTCTTCACCATCTTCACTGCCCTCCAGAAGCAGGAGGTGAAGCAAAAAGAACATGAGATTCTAAATTTGGGGACTGGGGCCCTCATTTGTATATGGTTTTCCAGCAGTGTTGTATTTTAGCTAGCAGACAAAAGAGAGAAAATTTGAGAAAATAAGTTATTCACTCAGGGAGAAAGAATGAGGAAAAACCTGGCTTGGAAGATTCCAGAGTCTTCTGTTTAGTTGTCTGTTAGTCCACTGTGCTTAAGGACCAAGGGCTATGGTTCTGATGTCCTCTTTGGTATGGAATATTAGGACTCTGTTTTGCCTCTGTAGGAACCCATCCCTCAACATTACAATCTACTCTTAAGATTATTCTTACTTAAAGGAAAATTACTTTAGTTACATTATATTGGTTTACTAGTACAGTTTTATCTATAAATCTGTTTTCAGCAATACAATATCCAGTCATCTTTATTAAGGCTTTATTCTGTAAATTAAGTTCTTTTTCTGTTGTGGACTTTATAATAACAGTACATGACCTGCACTGACAACAGCTTACTAAAACATAAGCTAAATGTATCTTAAAGCTACATGCAGAAGCACACAAGCATATTTCATCTTGCAAATGAACAAAGATAATTTAACACATTCAAAATCTCTGAGTTTTCCTGTGGTTCATTTGTATCTAGACCCTGAAATTGTGAATATGCATTTCAGCCTCTCTGTGTACCAGAGGGGCAAAACCAATGACGCAAAATCAACATCACATTAAAATTAACATATAGGAGGCTGAATTATGGAATGTGGTGCAGTTGATATGCTCATATCACAACAGCAGATATGACTTGTGAGTTTGAACCTATTTTTAGTATTTTTACCCCAAAAGCATGAGCTGTGCCATTTCATTCTTGACTGTGTGTGGTAATCACAAAAGTCACAGGACTCCATCTCTGTGACTCTGGCAGCACAATTAGCAAATAACTCCTAACAACTGGGTGATTTCTCTTCATGGACAAAAATGACTTGCAATATTTTCAGCCCCGAAATAAGTAGAATGCAGTTTATGGTCTCAGGATATAAAGCAGAGACAAGTGAAACAGTATTGTGAAAGTTTCCTAAACTGTGGCTATGCTGAATATACTGACAGAACTAAGCAAACGAGAAGTCACCCTAATTACTGATGAGCAAAGGGATATTTTTCCACTGATTTTCCTCTTTTTTTTTTTTTTTTTTTTTTTTTTTTTTTTTTTTTTTTTTTTTTTTTTTTTTTTTTTTTTTT
>JBBMKD010000025.1:14764539-14767039 GCA_037834095.1 Argya squamiceps
GGGGTTTTTTTTTTTTTTTTTTTTTTTTTTTTTTTTTTTTTTTTTTTTTTTTTTTTTTTTTTTTTTTTTTTTTTTTAATGCAGGATGCTATTGTTGTAGTTCAGAAAGCCCCGGGCAGCTTAGAAATCAGGCAAAAAATCAATAGCCCACTTGTTGAAGATAAGTGAATTAGCTTGTGTTGAATGTAACTGAGTACCTGAACACTCCAGTGAGCAGCCTTTGTTTTGTGAGAAAGGAGATTTGTGAGGTTTCTCTTCTGAGGGCTGTGGTAGTGCACATCTCAGATTAATCACCCTGAGTAGGAGGAAGCTGACCACTTACACAGAGAAATAATTTGTGAATTTTCATTCTTTCTTGTCTTGTTCCTGTTCACCATGCTGAGCAGATTTTCACATTTCAAAAAAGATGATCAATCTCATAGAAGACTTTTAGTGAACAATAACAAAGAGGACCAGAGTAGTGTATTACACAGCAATTTGCCATGGGGCAAATTCAAAATTTCTTTCCTCCTCTATGCAGGCTCAGGTTCTTTCCTTTCACATCTCTCAGATCTCTGGGACGCTCCTCTCACATCTGTGCACTGCAGGAAGGAAATGCTTCTGTCCGGTGTGCTCAGTGTCGAGAACACAGGCATTTCTAATTCCCATGTCCAGAGAGAGCAGGCGCTGTGTGCTCCTGACACACAGGATGTGCAGTGCCTGCCTGCTCTGCCCTCACTACAGCCCCAGAAACAGCTCTGAGCTCTTCCTGCATTGCCACTGACCTCTGTGGTAATTGTAGCTGGCACTAAGATGATGCTGTCCTGTTCCAGCTGCTTCTAAGTCTCTGCTCTGTCTCCAGAAGTGGGAGAGAAATGCAGAGAGGTTCTTACCACAACTTTACAATTTCCTGATTGAGTGGGTTGAGTTCCCAGCTCAGTGTTAACAGGGTGGGAGGATTCCTTAAAGAGCCCCCCTGGACATGGATAGCCCTGGAGGCCATATAGCAGTGAGGGATGCCCTCACCTCTTGTTGACAACCCACAATTTCTTTCTGAATAATCAGTGAGAGGGATCTGAAGGCAACCACATGGGATGTGTTCTTGCTAGGACTGGTTTTGTCCTGTGAGGTGCAGCCACAGTGCTGGGGAGGAGGCCCAGCCAGTCAGACCTGGCACTGGCCACAGTGCTCCCATCTCATCCTGTTCTCTCTGAGTAGCTCAACATCATCCTGCTTAACTTCACTAGCAGAACTGTCACCTGGACACTTCAAACACAGGGGAAGAGGAGTTTAAAGCTCGTTCAGTTGACTTTAATTCATTATTTATGTTGTGTATTTGGTGTCGATCTCATGAGTTTTCAAGACACCCCTTGTGGCTTTTAGCTGCAGGGGTGGCAGGACAGACTCACCAGCTCTGGCAGCTGGTTATTTATTATAGCAAATAATAAAGTTACCTGCTGCTTTTTGCAGTGGTCATTCTGCGTCACCCAATCAGCCTGAAAGGCACCAGCTTTTTTCTACTTATGTAGAACCATGTAAGTGCCCAAACACTGATGAACCTCCTCTTTTCAGGCCTGTTGGCAGGGCTGGCAGCACTAGTGATAAATCACCTTGGCTCATTTCCCTCAGCCAAGTCAGGCCATCAGGGCTGGGAAGCCAAACTTTTAAATGTTGTCTGTGCTGGCTTGTTTTCAGCTAAAATAAATCAGGTCTGCAGTTCCTCCTACATGGTACAAAGGAGGAAACCTTAAACAGTTTCTGAAGAGTAAATCTGGCTTTTGCTAGTTTAGCATTCCTGAGCTGTGGGAGTTTTGACAGCCTGAGACTTTAGCCAGGGCCCTTTCCTTTCAGGAGAGCTGGTATCAGAAACATGATCCTCTCTTCAGTGATGGTGTCTGGGAAGGGTTTCAGATGTGGCCTGTCCTTCAACGTGCATCTCAGGGCTCAGGGCAGGAGCTGAGCCTCACCTCCTGTCTCTCCTATTCTGCTCTGCTTTCTGCAGCCCAAGCTGGGCACCTGTAGGCTCCTGTTCATGCAGTCCCCATGGCTGGAGAGACTATGTAGGATTTCTCCTGTAATTACTTCTCCCTGCTGCTGGGGACACTGTGGCATTAGCAATGACAGTATCCAGCATGCTTTGTTGCCTTGCCCTCCTACAGTTTTCCTCAGCAGGTGTAGTTAACACCTGAGTTTGCTGGAGAAAATGTGCTGGAACAGGGAAGACACTGATGAGAGGGACCACAGGAGCATGGGATATGGGGAACTAACCAGGGGTTGTGGAGGATCATCAGCTGAGGCTTCTCCCCTCTATCCCAGAAAAATTAGGCTCCTGTGCTCATTCCCCAAACTGCTCTTTGTTTCCCCAGGAATGGTGAGTCTTCCTGCTCACCTGCAATTGTTTTCTGTCTTGTTCTT
Source organism: Argya squamiceps (assembly GCA_037834095.1). Lineage (NCBI taxonomy): Eukaryota > Metazoa > Chordata > Aves > Passeriformes > Leiothrichidae > Argya > Argya squamiceps. The sequence goes on from JBBMKD010000025.1 coordinate 14,766,933, forward strand.
CAAATTCTTTCCCCAGCACCATCTTTTGCCATCTCTAGGGTTATGCTTTCACTGTCCTTCCTCTTCCATCCTTTTTCCTCCCCACTTGTGTGTCTATAACTGTAAGG